>PRKT01000333.1:115971-267856 GCA_003671525.1 Saccostrea glomerata
TATATATATATATATATATATATATATATATATATATATTACAATAGAAAGGTAAAGATACCCAGGAAATTTAGATTTTCTATTGAGTTCAATACTTTCAAATACTCGTATGTCCTTAAATTTATGTTTCACGATATCATTGATCACTTCTACTTGCATACATGCACATGTATCACGCTAAAACAACATTAAAGGATATTCAATTTCTATTAGAATGCAATTATTATTTGTATTTCATGGAGGACGAATGTCAAATTTTTAACAAGATGCTGAAAATAAAAATCTTGAATCATATTGAGGTACATACTTTAAAACTACTGCTGGAAAGATCTGAAGTTCACGCTTTTCAAATTTTGAGACTTTTAAATTAAATAACTAATTTAAGAGTTATCTTTCCTTGTTGAGAATTGGAGTATCTAGTGAAGATTTATTTTGTATTTTCATGAAAAGAGTTCATTGATGGAATTACTTTTCACTCTTTATTCACTAAAAACTAAATGTTGAATTCAAGGAGTCTTATGTCTTTGAAGAGACTATAGCTACTGAGTGAAAAGAATTCTTTTCTAGGGCTTTTATTTTGTTAATTAGATGAATCGAATCGACAAAGCCTATTCATGTTGATTCCTACGTTGTTTCCATATACATGTATTCATTTGAACTCGTGATAGAAAGATACCACATTGTTTGATACGTCTGTTTTGTATTTGAGTTTCTATGAGAAAAGGACGTTTACCATCAGCTTAGAATAAACGTTAAGATAAAAGTAAAAATTCTACTTTTGAAACGTCAACCTCAATGAAGTAGCAATAAAAACATCATCATCTTTATTTGCTGTTTATGTCTCCGAGTTAATTCGATATGCTAGAGTATGTTCTATAAACAAACAAATTCTGATAAAAGCTTTGCTACTGACTAAAATAATCAAGGGTTTCAAAAGTATTGTTTAAGAGTCAGCATTTTGCAAATTCTATGGTAAATATGATAACCTTGTGATGTATTAACCCACTTACACATAAAACATTGTTCTGAAATAGATATATATCATTTTTATAAAACTTTATACTGGAAACATTTTGATTTTAGAATAATTTATAAAATTTGAAGGAAATAAATTTGTTTCTATATATTGAAACAAATTACTATATTAAATAAATACAGGACAAATTGAAAAACATTCAATGCATGGGGAGAATAGACAGGAAAGTTCGAGTTGTTTTCGGGTTGAACTCTGATTAGAACTGTGATACTAAGGCAATTCTAGGAATTAATAATGAGAACATTTTTATTGTTGTAAATTATCATGAACTACGGAAGTCGGTAGGTGCCAGACAGAATATATTTTATCTGGCCTCCGCCAAATTATTGTCCGGCGTCTGCTACAAAAATATTTAGCGGCCGCTATATAAAAAGACCTTACAGCCGCCATATAATTTATCTTAGGAACCATTATATAATTTCAGCGGACCTGAAAATTACCTGTCTGACGCCATATCCTAGTACAGTCTGTATCAGACGGCCCTTACATCAATTTTTTTTCTAGCTATCATCAACCGGCTTCCGTAAAAGAACGGCCAAGGTAGATAGATTTGTTAAAGAAATAAAGTCCGCGTTTTCGTGGATGTTGCAGAATAATCTCCGAGTCGAGGTCGAGAAATGTTGTTTTAAAGATAAATGCCGAGGCGTTATCCGAGGCTTTTATATTTCATACGACATTTCGATACCGATGAGGTTATTCTGCATCATTCACGACAACAAGGACTTTTCTTCTCTTTTACCATGTCTACTAATCGCTAAATTACGGCTGATCGTTTCCTTTATAGAGAATGAATTAGGTCACCATGTCTCGATTACGCTATTCCATTTAACACCAGAGGTTAAATTTGTTTGCTTACCTGTGTATGAAATGCAGACGATTCGAGCTTTCGTTACATAAAAAGATAGCTTTTTTAAAATACAAATATGTTCGTAACATGTATTATAATACATATACAATAACAAAATCATGTTCCCGTTTTGGGAATAAATTCACGTACGTTGTTTAAATGTGTGGGGAGGTCCGTGATTTAGCAACGCTGAGCTACAGAAACCTACATTCATCAGGTACTTTATTCAATTTACAGTGTTTATACTGCAAAAGACGACACATCGATGCGGTCTAAACAAGTGTTTCATTCTACAGCCAAACATGCATTTGAATTCTTCAGATTTGATACGTGTTGCTGATCTGATAATTTTTTGAAAAGGTTCATGATTTATTGGAGAATAATGTCCACGGCTTTTTTTTTATCTTTGCAATAATCATGATAAAATATTATTTAATGGATTTGTATTCATAATTGATTTTCAAATTTATGTATAAGTTAAAATAAAAGACTTAATTTATAGTGTTATGGTATGCCCTATACAGTTTTCTCTTTTGACAACACAGCAACAATATATAAAACGTACAGAGCGCATAAGTAAATATACTGAAAGGAAAAAGAAACGCAGGGTAAACTTTTGAGGTGAATTAAATTTGTTTTTCTTAAAATATGTTTTAGTTTTTTATATCTAACTTTTAAAATCATCTTTCAAAGAGATGTTACCAAATTCTCATTTGATTTTGTCTAATAATTCATGAGTTACTGAAGCTGGAATGACGATATCCCCCAAAAGTGAAAATCGAAAACTCTCATTACCTTCAATGTCTCTCCCGTGCATCTGTCAGAGCCTTATTTCTCCTTTGCATGGAATTTCATTAGAGTGTTTATCTTTCAGACCCTGACTTTATTTGGCATGTGTAATCACCCAAAAACAGAAGTCAAACGGCGCGCGCATGCGCCAGTGAGAGGAATAAAACAGTAAGTTGACTGGCTCAAAAGATCAAATTACGGACTTGTTTTCTTTCAAATTTTGTATGAATGTAATGATTATAATCTTCTACTGTATAAATTGCTCTTTTTGTGGTAGTAAGGTGGCGATTTAAGAGATGGCAGGACGAATAACTCGCTTGTAACATGGCTCTGTTTCGCGTTAACGCCATCGTCACGGTTGAATGAAAACCATTCCAGACCCTCTTTGACAACGGGTAACAAGTTCTATGGGGAAAAATTTACAAGAAACTGCTAATTAAACCGTTGTTGCCTTTATCATTAATTAGGCAATTCGAAAACAAGACCCCAATGAACTTCCGTAAACTGTGCCAAAATTGTAAAAAATTCATAATGTCTCTTAATATTGAAAAACGATGTGCATACCTCATATGCATCAAATAATTCAACAAGAATTGTTGACAAACTAGTCGTTATCAAATTGCACGTGCTTTGGGCTTTTTAGCGTTTTCCCTTCGTGACGTCATAAATTTAACGGTTGAGTAATTCTGAATACTGATTTTGATGCACAGTGACTAAATTTCTCTTCTGACCAATTTTTGTAATTTTCGGTCATGTGGTCAAAATTTTTTCGAACATTATGCTACCCTGCGTTTCTTTTTCCTTTCAGTATACATATATAACCAAAAAAAATCATAAACAACCTTGGTCCCCGTTGTCTTATTGGGATGTAGAGGAATGATTTGTGGTATATTGTAACTTCTTATAATTTACACAGGTCTGTGTTCTTATGTCAAAGATAATAATGAAATCCAACTCCAACATTCGATATTTCAAATATATAAGCAATTGTAATCCAGAAAACGTTATTTAAAGTTATGCGTGATTGAAACGTATAGAAGTTGTCAGGTATAAAGAATTGCACTTCTTGAGAGGAGATGTCACCAGTAATGAACACGCTATATTTAATGGTGAGATTTTTGAAAGGAAGGTCTAAGATTAAGGTCGGGTATATGATATCATCAATGGTAAAATTTCTAAAACGCGTGATGCTCGTATTGAATACCGCACATACTCCATTTTAGGTCGATTTCGATCCAAAACTCTGTGTCTGAATAACTGGCAAAAAAATGTATAAATGTCAATTTTTTGTACGGCTAATATTAAAAAACTGTCGAAGGAAAAGGATGACTGCACAACAGGATGTGCGAAATTTGCGTGAAAATAAACTTTCAAAACAAACATTTTCTTTTAATTGCAGGAATGATCAACATTTAATCTTCAACTTTACTTCATTACAATAAAAAAAGTCTGCGTTTACGATGTACGAATCTGTTTTCTAAGGCGGGATTCATCACATTTTTTTTCAATATCCGTACGATAATAAAGACGCCCACTTTTTTTTACTGACTTTATACATAGTCAGCACATCTTTGTCTATTATTCTCCTTCTAACAGTAGTAGTGTAGTTTTATATTTGCATTAGTAATGTACGTTGTGTTAAAAGGAGATTAAGAGAAAAAAATTGCGCACATGGTTTAAAAGAGAAATAAAAAATGCTTCTACTTGCACTAGCCCGCTCTGTTGTAACGAGGGGATGCGACGTGTTGAATATTAAAATTCACCGCGTGATACTTTTCCTCAGGTAATTTTGTGAATACAAAATTCCGTCACGTGACTTATACGTATAGTGTAGCATGTTTATCTAACGAAGACACTGTGTTCGTACACATTGAATATTCGGCCATCGATTTAAAATACATGGATCGGCTAATACGTTTTAAACCTTTGTAAATAATGCACTTGTACCATCAAGAATAAATAAAACGATGAAAAAAAAGAATTTTATTTAATGTTATTGTTATTCATCCAGTCAAAGAACTTTATTCGGTAGTAATTAATATTTGCCCCAAAAATCAAACTTTGACGGAGTAAAATTTAATTATGTTTTAAAACAGGGGGATTCATGCTGACTTCAAAGCACTGAATGTTTTTGTCAGCAATGACGTCATATGTTTGTCATGACGTCAGGAAAATGACGTAAATCTAAAATTTCCAAGATTTCTATAGAAATATGTTAAAATTGCGTCAATATTTTGAGTATAAATCACCGAGCGAAGGTGTGATCAGGCTCAATATTTTGATATAATATGTAGAATAATAATATCAATTAAATATGCAAATATTGTTCCCGAACATACATGCGCTCTATAAATTCTATAAATAAAATTGTTGAAATTTTGTCCATTTTGTCCTTTTTCTGAAAAATAATGCAAAATCCGACGAGTTTGTGACTTCATAAATTGAAAAAAAAACCGTCAATAACCTACTTTGAAACTATAATATGTTTTGTTAATTTATATTTTCAAACAATTTATACAATACAACACATTTAAAGAATTTTTCAAAATATAATTTTTGTGGGGGCAAAGATATGCAATATACAGAATATAGTTCTTTTAGAATTATTCTTACGATACTATCCCCGCCTCTCATACTTATAATGTTCAATCAAGGGCAGGTAGGTGTAAATTATTTGTAATCTGAAAACCGTAAGGACAAAAACCTGGAATGACTTATTGCATTACAGTCTAAAATTATTTTTAACAATCAGAATGGGTGTGGAATTGACAGACCACTGTAATAAATCTATAATGGCATATTAGATCAAAATTTGAAAGCAACAGAAACGACCGAAAAAAAAAACCAAAAACACAGCCTAAAGTGCAGACGTTTAAAAAATTCAGGATTATGCGTTGAATAACATGAATAAGGGTACAATATTTAGATTTTTATTTTTCAAGAGAGAAAACAATATTCCATATATACGGATATATATTTATGTAAAGAAAGAAAACCCATGTATTACATTATATTTTAAAATGATTTTTCACAAAAAAAAAAAAATCTGAACCAGTATTGGATCTGAAAGAAAATAAAAAAAAAAGATAATCGGCATGAAATATGAATAAGGTTGTGTGTAACATCATCAAGGAAGTAAATCAGACAACTAATACTCCTACAAAATTCAATAGAATGATATCATGATACTTAGTCACGTGTGAAAAGTCTGTTTACAAACTATGTAAGGTTATGCATGTAATATTGCTGATCATAGTAGGAAAATTAACTGTTGACTTGAAAATGATTTCTATATTATGTAGAATCCTTGTTCTTCATATCGATGCTACCAAAGGAGAAGCAATTCGTATGTATCTGAATATTGAGTAATCTCTACTTTTCTTTTCTATAACTTAGTACATGTAGGAGTACATCGCTTTTTTTTCGCAAAAGCAGTAGTTCGTGCTCGCCAAACTATTTTGGAAGGATCATAGATATATTATCCTTATTTGGAAATGTTCGTAGGTAAAAGGAGGTTTATATTCTTTAAGCAACGGAAACCATTGCTGTTAGACTTTTTGTTTTATACCTTTTTCATATAAAGGATAAGGTATTAAAAACTGCCTTTTTAAAAGTTTCAAAAATAAAATTGCTTAGTAAAAATGTATGAAATTCGAATCCATTTAGCCTCTTTATCTATATTAATTATGTATTTGAAGAATGTAAAAATATACATATATTTCCGCAGGAATTTTTATTATTTTGTATATTTAACAATATTTTGTTTTTCAGAAAGAAAAATTAAAAATTCAGCTTGTAGTTTATTTAATAGTTTTTACTTTTATTGAAGCTCAGTTGCCTTTTGGGACTCACACCAGGAGAACACATTATTCTATTTTGATCATTTACACAGAATAGTTTTATTTTACATTTAAAGAGTGTCCTTTGGGTTACACGGGTTTCAATTGTTCCATAGAATGCCGCTATCCTGGGTATGGCAAATCCTGTCAAGAGCAATGTAACTGTTCAGAGGAGTTGTGTGACATATCAACAGGCTGTCCAGGTATATTTTCTCAATAAAATTGACTGACAATGTCCCTTATAAAGCCCTGCAAGTCGATATTAAATTAGCTTTATATTGCTTTTTGTTATACCCTTATAAATATCATTCTATACATTTATTACTTATAATAAGTCCAACAAAAGAACTGTTTATTACATCGGTCTAACAATTTCACTATTGACCGGTCTTACATAAGAATTGTTAGACCGCAACGTCACTCGTCTGTTACGTCACAAGTAATTAATCATCGTTCAATATCGGCGACGCGAAAATAGCCGAACTTAAGAGCTACAAGAGTTGTTGCTAACAGCAAGGAAAGGAAGAAGGGAAAAGTATGTTTTGTGATAAATAATTTTTGTGATATAATAGATCTATAATTGATTTTGTTCTTTCTCAGCTTGATGTTTTATATTTACT
This sequence comes from Saccostrea glomerata, assembly GCA_003671525.1. Taxonomy (NCBI): domain Eukaryota; kingdom Metazoa; phylum Mollusca; class Bivalvia; order Ostreida; family Ostreidae; genus Saccostrea; species Saccostrea glomerata. The sequence goes on from PRKT01000333.1 coordinate 123,103, forward strand.
GAAGAAGCCATAATTTTCCATAGAAAATAATTGATAATATAGAGTGTATTGATTAAATTGATCAATCTTAAGTGAGCAGTGAAGGGTATAACAAAACAGTTATAGACTGGGATTCGGGCAACATATGATTTGTGGACCTGAAGATGAAAATGTTGCCCTTGGCCTGCGGCCTCGGGCAACAATTTCACCTTCAGGTCCAACAAATCATATGTTGCACTCATACCCAGTCAATAGCTGTATAATATTTTATGCATATATTTTATGTAAACTATATATATTTTATGAAACATTCCTTATCCTTTTGAAAAATACGAACTATTTAAGCTTTCATTTTTAGATTAATGTTTATGGTCTTTTTTAAGATTCACCTCAAAATGACAAGATGCTTAGAGATATAAACTCTACTGAATCTGAAAGAGAGAGCAAAAACCCAAATAGTAGGTCCCAGTTAACAGTTATTCTCACCGGTGTTGTATCTTTCTTGGCTCTCTTGGTGTTCATTGTCGCTGGAAGAATAACCTGGAAAAGAGTAAAACAATATAACCCTAGGATGGTTCAAAGAAAGCAAGGGTTAGGAAATCTTGAAAAAGAGTCTAAAAGGAGAACTGAAAATGAAGGCACAATAGAAAACTTTTACGAAGACATGGACGAGAACAATAGAGTAGAAAGTAGAAAAGAATGTCTACTTCCTTCAGAAAACGATTATATTGAAACGCTGACTTTCCCCAAGAAAAAAAATGAATCCGACATTCGAGAATCAAGTCACTTTTACGATGCTTTAAAATGACGAAATACAATCAAAACTTTCATTTTGTTTAAAAAAAAATGTGGACATGGATTGACAATCCTTGACATCTGTATATTTTCTACTGTTTAACTGAAGTGTCCAATATTCACCAAGACTGTTTTATTATATGATAAAATGTTTAAATGACACTGAAGTCCCAGTCAAAGATTTATGGCAGAAAATGGGTTGACATAATCCTCGCCAAGTACATGTATATTAATTCTGAATTCAATAGATATAAAAGAATATAATAATAAATATTTTGTTGTTCATGTGGACTTGATAAAAATAAATTTTGCCAAGTCCTATTACAATAGTAAACTAAAGATCTTGGGGTATTTTCATATTTTTCTTCTATACATTCAGTCTCTTAGGGCGTCATTACTAATTCTAAATCAAATTGAACTGTCCTCCAGTGCACCGTAACGTCATCAAACGTCGCAATTTTTCATGTATCGTGTTTATCAATCTTCCATTCTGAATGCTCAGAAAACTGCCAAACATTAAGCAAATACTAGAAACTTTCAAAACAATTATTCATTAGATTGTGAATTAAAGATATGATAATTTTTACCTCAACCTTGTCTATTGTTATGTATTTCGAAATACATTGCAATAATCATGTATTCTCTGATAAAACTCTGTTTTTTTTCATTGTGTACCGTAGGACAGTAGCCTCTGCACATTCAAGCATAATAAAATAATTATTTTTGTCTATATTTTATAACAGAAAATTAAGATGAACTCAAATATGATAAATATACATTTGCTGAAAACTTAAGCTGTGTGCGGCTATTATCTTTCGGGACAACCGAATCGTCCAAGATTTTGTCGTACATCCTATATGCATCATAGAATGATTCATAGAATTTAATGCACCTAAATTTGTGTGTGACCTTTTTGCACTAAAAATATCAAATATGGAGCATTAGAATCTATATTAGATGATAGAATATTTTCTTGTGTAATACTTTTAATGACATAAGTGGTGATTGTCAAAAGAATCTAACAGTTAAAAAATAGTGAAAGAAGAAATTGGGTCGTTGATGTAAAATTTGAGACACTGGTCAAAATATGCAAAATCTTCAGACAAAAAAAATGTAAATTTTAGAAAATAAGGAAGTTAAAAATAAATCTAAGGCGAAACAAGTTTAATAGAGAGTTACTTGAATATAAAATTTAAGGAAGAACAAATAAAATTATAAAAATCAATAAGATGGCAGGGAATTATATTGATCCCATTGCAATGAATATGAACTTTTTAAACATGTCAAAGGTGTACCAGAGGGTATATGCTAGTCTGTAAAATTTTGAACATGAATTTATCAAGATATACACTGAACCAAACTTCTAAGTGTTCACCTAACATTTTTGAAGTTTTAAAGAACAAATGCAAACAATGAATAATTTCTTTAATTCTCGGTAAATGATGTATATTTAAGTTCGATGTTGCGTAAATTTCATGTAAGTATCTCGTCAGAATTTTAAGCAAAGTGTCAAGGAAAAGATGTACCCTCAAAATGAAAATTCACACAAAAAAATTTCGATTGGGTAAGACCCACTACCCGCTGTAATTACTACAAGACAATCTTTATTGTTGGATATCATGTACCCCTGAATAGGAGCTTGACCAGTCTGCTGCCATATCCACATGAACTGCATAGATCTTTCCAAACCATTGAAATTGTGAGGAAAAGGGGGGGGGGCTTTGACTTTCTTTTAAAATCCCAAATGTGTTCAATGGGATCCAGATCCGGGAATTTGACAGTGCATCGTCACACAAATGCCTTTTGGTCAATATCCTTGGAACGCATTCCAAAATCAAAACAGAAAATCTTTTTTTCTGTTTTAAGCATTTTGCCCTTAGGTATTGACAAAACTCAACAAATAACACAGTAAACAAGATATTTATTGGTGCAAATACTAAGAGTTAAAAGAACGCAAGTCATCGTTTACATAGATAGTTTTACGGAGTAAATTTCCTCCCGAAACTATCACTGAAACAGTTTTCACTACCACATTATAATTTGAAAAAGACTAAAATCTACAGGGTAAATTTCCTCTCAAAAATGACACTGATACAGTTAACATTCAGTAGTCAATTCAAAAGCGACTATCCATGATTAAACAAGGTTTTACGGAGTTAATTTCCTCCCAAAGAATATTACTGATAAAGTATTCACTACAACAATTACAATTTGAAAATAGCAAAAATCTAGAGAGTAAATTTCCTCTCTAAATGCACATTGGTGCATTGTACATTCAGTATACAATGCCAAATCAACCATCGTTTACATTGCTTGATTTTACGGAGTAAATTTCCTCCCAAAGATTTCCACTGATACAGTGTCCACTACTTTCATTACAGTTTGTTATAAACAAAAATCTAGAGAGCAAATTTCTTCTCTAAATTCACGTCGGTGTATAGTACATTCAGTATTTCAATGCCAAATCAACCATCGTTTACACAGCTAGATTTTACGGAGTAAATTTCCTCCCAAAGAATTTCACTGATACAGTGTTCACTACTAACATTGCAAATAAGTACTAACAAAAATCTACAGAGTAAATTTCCTCTCTAAATTCACGTCGGTGCGTTGTACATTCAGTATTTCAAAGCCAAAGAAACCATCGTTAACATAGCTACACTTTACGGAGTAAATTTCCTCCCAAAGAATATCACTGACACATTGTTCACCACTACATTTCAAAATAGAAAAAAAATTCTACGGAGTAAATTTCCTCTCAAAATGCACGTCGCTGCATTGTACATTCAGTATTTCAAGTCAAACAATGTTTACACAGCTAGATTTTACGGAGTAAATTTCCACCCAAAGACTATCACTGATATGGTGTATACATCTACATTACAATTTGAAAATAGCAAAAATCTAGAGAGGAAATTTCCTCTCAAAAAGACATTCATACAATAAAGATACAGTAGTCAATTCAAAAACGACAATCACTTATACAACAAGACTTTACGGAGTAAATTTCCTCCCAAAGAATTTCACTGATACAGTGTTAACTACTTACATTACAGTATGTTATTAACAAAAATTTAGAGAGTAAATTTCCTCTCTAAATTCACGTCGGTGTATTGCACATTCAGCATTTCAATGCCAAATCAACTATCGTTAACATAGCTGGATGTTACGGAGTAAATTTCCTCCCAAAGAATATCACTGATACAGTGTTCACTATTATCATAGTTTGTTTAAAACAAAAAGCTACAGAGTAAATTTCCTCTCTAAATTCACAGTATTTCAAAGTCAAAGAAACCATCGTTTTCACAGCTAGATTTTACGGAGTAAATTTCCTCCCAAAGAATATAACTGATATAGTGTACACAACTACATTAAAATTTGAAAATAGCAATAATATAGAGAGAAAATTTCCTCTCAAAATGATATTTATACAGAAAACATACAGAAGTCAATTCAGATGCGACTATCCTTTATATAACAAGACTTTACGGAGTAAATTTCCTCCCCAAGAATTTCACTGATTGAGTGTTCACTACTTACATTACAGTTTGTTATAAACAAAAATCCAGAGAGTAAATGTCCTCTGTAATTTCACGTCGGTGCATTGAACATTCAGTATTTAAATGCCAAATCAACCATCGTTTATGCAGCTAGTTTTTACGGAGTAAATTTCTTCCCAAAGACTATCACTGATATAATGTTCACTACCACATTAAAATTTGAAAAAGGCAAAAATATACAGGGTAAATTTCCTCTCAAAAATGACACTGATACAGTTAGCATACAGTAGTCAATTCAAAAGCGACTATCCTTGATATAACAATATTTTACGGAGTAAATTTCCTCCCAAAGAATATCACTGATACAGTATTCACTACAACAATTACAATTTGAAAATAGCAAAAATTTACAGAGTAAATTTCCTCTCTAAACTCACATTGGTGCATTGTACATTCAGTATTTCAAAGTCAAAGCAACCATCATTAACAAACTAGATTTTACATTCATTATTATTTGCAGATAGAAAATAAACATTATATATAGAAAAAAGCAGAAAATCAAAGGGTTAATTTCCTCTAAAAAAAACTTTACAGGAAAAAACATACATTTTACATCTTATTCAAAAAAGACTTTCAAGGGACATTTTTATCTCAATATACTAATGATAGAATGCATTATTATTTAATCTATAAATAAACAAGAAATAATCTATACAGACACATACAGTTTTTTTTGACTGATTTCAAGGCGTATTCAACGAGGGAAGGGGGTTCAGTGCGCATGCAGTAGCATGGTGACGTCACAAACAATATCTCAAAGTACGTTGAAAACTGTATTGTCCAGTCTATATCCGCGAAGAAAAAAGGTGAAGGAGGCAAATCCCTCTCTTGATTATTGTCGAACAGTTTGATTTCAAACACATCTATCACATTTACTTTCTTTGACCCTAGCGATAGTTCTATGCCTTCCTTAAGGCTGATGCCATTGAACACTTGCTGAATGCATTCCCAACATGTCCAAAGGAATTATGGCCGCCATATTTTGAACAAATCCATAGTTGACCTATTGATAAAATTTTTAAACTCGTAAATCATCTCATATAATTGTTTTCAAACTTTCAATTTTTCAAAACTCATGGGCATTTATTTCTTCAGGCATGCCGGATTACATAATGTGCACATCAGTCGAGTAGCGTTACTACAATTTTTGTAAAATCGAAAAAATAGTTTTCCCGTTGGTTTTCCGTATGAAAATTTCATTCATCTAAAGAAGGCGTATATATACCCTTTGTCTACACATGCTACACACACGTTTAGACAAACTAAGACAAGATAGATTTTATTTGAGAATGATGTCCCTTTGTCATATAAATCAAGGTCATATATACATGTACTATTGTATGAAACACGATTTTGCATTCAGATGAGTTCAGACAGGACATATGCAATTAAAACACGTATTACTACTGCCATTATTTTTAAAAGGTTTAGAGAGGTTAATGATAACATGTACATGCATGCGGTTAGTTTTACTCCAAATAAAATGATAGCTAAAGTGTTAAGCATTTCACACAATAAAGAAAGCAACCATGTAGACCAAGGATCGAAATCCTCATGAACTGTAGTTAAGGGTAGAATTCATCGGAAGACACTACCTTAATTACACTTCATCGTAACATACACATAATTATATAATTGCAAATTTACCTTTATTGTTCAATGTTTGGTCTTGGTTTCCTTATTTTCTCCATTCATCAGAAAACAGTCACTTTTATACCCAGTCGTCACTTAAACCACTCCTGAAATAATTGTGTTCACAAAATGTGGGGCAGTGTAACTTGGATTTCTTTCTCTAACTTGTTTCGTGTTCTCTGTGACTTTGAAGTCGATGAACGACTGGGCAGAATGCAAATATCCGATGCCGCCAATTTCAAAACTGCCATACACACAAATATGTAGGATATGAAAGGGGAAACGGAAAAGCCGTTTTAACACAGAACTTAAAAACAAATCCATCGTTTTCAAGATAAATGAATTAGATTGTTGTGAGAGAAAATTGTGATAGTCTAATGGCATCTCATCATTTAACCATTTTCATTTCCGCTGTGAATCCCCGCTGTTACACTTGTAATCAACCCTAATGTGTATTGGATAGAGCTGCGACCATGTTATAACAAACTGGCCAAAATTAAACTGTAATTTCAACATTTTCTCACCTCCAAAATCTAAGCCTGTGAAACGCACTAGTTGCCACACTATTACTTACAATTTGTTGATATTTAACATTATACTCTGCTGTGAGTGCATTAACCTTATCTACTCGTGTCGTAGTATTTATTATTTTTTGTAAATACATATGAAATATGCGGTTCCAAAGATCATGAAGATGTGAAAAAAATCACGGACAATTATTCCTTTTCGATGATATATCTACACTTACACAATGAGATTAAAAAAGAGAAAATAAGCTTTATAAAAACACTTATTTTTGACAATAGAACTCTAACATTGTAAATGATTTGCTATCGTTATGCCAGTGTCTTTCGATCCTATTGTAATTTATTATTTACAGTTAATTGGATGTCAAACTGCAAAAATTGTAAAGAATGATTGTAAAGATTTAATAAGATATATATTATTTTTTGTAGCGTAATTACAGTTACACAATCTGTCTATTTCATGTATTTCTTCTTTTTTAATTTAAACATGCCTTTTTTAAACTTTTAACACTAACACTGTACAATTTGTATTTTCACAAATTTAAAGAAATATAAATGTATTATGTAATCACTTCACCATGTAATCCCTACATTATTTAATCACAGGGGAACTTGGATAAGGCCTAGATTATCTTTTCTTTTTCACAGACTGATATCGATTACTTTTATTAAGTTGAATTCCCGAGTGTTTAAGAATTACTCTCTTTGAAATATTTAATAATAAAAAAAATGTACAGATAGACTAAATTATTTTTGAAAAATTTGAAAGAAAAAACTGTTCTTTGCAAAACTTTTCGAAAACAGATCTTGCATGTCTTGTCGAAGGGGTTCTAGAGAATTGCTATTATTAGGTACATGAAGTTGCCCCCCAAAAAATGGCCATTTTGTCTTAGTTCAAAATATAGTGTCTACAAAATTACACTCTTTATTCCATGTTATGCAAAACAATCCCACACAATTAAGTACATGTGGTTATCAGATCCTCCATCCATTAATTCTCGATTAGGAGCAATATGTGCTCAGCATGTAATCTTTAGGTCTGATGAGGTATCACATTGCCCATTCTGCCGAAATCGCAATTACTTTCAGTCACTCAATTAAGTGAAAAAAATACACTTTATTGCCTAGATATTAAGAAAAATTATGCTTATATAAAAGAATGCATTTTTTTATTTCTAAAAATGATGTTCATATAAATTTCAATTTTTAAGTCAGCGACAAAATTTTATCAGTATTGCTTTTTCCTTATTAATTTGTTTTATTATATATTTTTAAAAGTTGTTTTTAGAAGTATAGATAGATATCCTTTCAAAGAAAGGAAACATGCCTATCTGGAGAGCGAACTCTATAAAAGCTGAATTAACGTTAATCTGTAAAACTTCCCCGAGAGATTTTTGCACGGCAATTAATGTCTACAGTTACATTGGGTTTAAAACAAAGGTACAAAACTAATTATTTAGAATCCTTTGCACCCATTCTTTTTTTTTTTTTTTCCCTAGTAAATTTTATGTACTTTTTGAACAAATAAAGGTTTTTTTTTTAAATGAGCTTTTTTCGGGCATGGGGGGCTACAACCTGTGGTGCACTAGGAATGTTTATAAAGACATTAAAAAACGCGTGAATTTGAGGTAGCCCTGTTTGCAAATGGAAAAAGTCAGAAAATGCCGCGTAGGTACCGTTTTGTGTGTGAGGATGTTTTAGCCAGTGTGACAGGTAATGTTTAACATCTCCTGTTAAATATTTTTTTTCAAGTAAACAATTACCAGATTCTTTTTTTTTTACGATTTGTTTGGTGAAAACATTTACCGTTGTGTTACCTAGACACATCCTGATTGGCTATGTTAATATTTTCATTTTAATGTAAAAATTTCACTGATAGAAATAAATGAAGGAATGTATCAAGTCTTTTTCTTTAACCAAGAAAAGCTGAAAAACTAGGATCCACCCTCCTGAAATCAAGCTCTACTGCCGTAAACTGTCTTACCAGCGTTTGGGGAATACGGGTGATTTGCATCAATTACACTTTTATTGACTTCATCGGGCGCGTCAATCGGACAAGATTTCTTTGAATGTACATGTTTACTGTTCATAATTTTGTTACATCTTGAAAAATAAATATTTTCATTAATGTATTAATTAATATACTGTCACATCAAATAAATATACATATGCGATACATGTAGTAGTAGAGTATATGTTTAACATGTAACTTAGTAAAATGCAATAAACTTCAATGGATTTACATTATTAACAATTTCTCAGATGTAAGTTTGCGCTTTCAGGTTTGATAGATAATATATTAAGATGCATACAAAATTTTGAAATAACGGTTTTATAGTAATTAAGATCAGATGTTATAACACCCAAAACACCATTATCGAATACAAGTCGTAAATAATAAATTAAAGTTAGGATTATAGAAAACACAGGCATACCGTATAACGGGTATTTTCTGCGGTTGTCCATTTTTTGCGGAATTTTGCGGATAGGACAAATCTGCAAAAAATACAATCGCAAAATATTTAAAATATACCTTCAGGTATTCTATACAATGCATGTATGATAAGTGGTGCGTCTGCAGACTCCCTGTCTTTGTTCGGGTGACATCGAAACTCTGATAGCTGCAAACAAAATATGACAGCTTTTTTTCTTTCTTTCTTATTTTCCACTTTTCAATTTTTTGTTTTGTCTTGAGAACGTGATTAATATTACCGCTTGTGTATACAACATGGTTTGATTGTCTCTTGAATTTTATTCAAATCAGACGACTGACAGTATTAGTTACACCTCAATGCATGTGACACGTGCGATTACGGGGTGGTTGATTATGGAACTGTTTGTTTAGCTTAGAATGAAACTCTCGAATTAATTTTAATGGCAATTAATTTTAAGTGTATTTTAGATTATGGCTTTGAAGTATTAATTATCATTGTCTATATACTCATGAAAATTATTTTGATAGATCATATTAATAAACGTCTGCTGTGCTTGAACAAAGATTTTTAAAATAATTGTTTGAGTGGACAAGTTCTGTTACTACAATAATTAATTTCGGGACTAGTTTAATCAAGTTTTATAGCGCAATACCTGTTCTCATGCACGTTTCATTCGTGTGCATGCCTGAGTGAATTTACCAAACGTAATCAATGAAGTGTTCTAATGAATCTTTTATTGTATAGGAGTTTGATGATCCTATACACACCGTAAATAATTTTTTGCGGTACAATGCAACCGCAGAAATTGAAAACGCAGAAATTAATGTGCTACCTTTTAGGGGTTAAATCGCAAAAATTTCCAACCGCAGAAAATACCCGTTATACGGTATAAAAAGGAAGGCGATATACTAGTATATATTTATTTAAATTTAATTTTTAAATGTTTACATTATTTGAGTTTTTAAAATTAAAAGCTTAAAACAAGTTTTAGAAGTTTTGCTTTTGCGTTAGCTTTTTCTAAAGTCTATTTTTCTCTTTTTTGACCCCATGATGTTAGTGTCGATAGGTCAACTAAAAAGAATAACAGTCAATGATTTTAAATCACATCTTTGAAACCTAAATATCAGTAATTGCTGCATGAAAGATAATGTCTATGCAATTGCAGCAGAGTACACATATAAACAAAATATAAATAGCTAACTGAGGCAACTTATGATTTTTTAGGGCTTAAATTTTGATGGTGAAAAAAATATGGAACTTACAGCTTGATTTAGGTCAGAATATTATGACATGGCCGCAGCTCTATCCAATACAAGGGTTTGATTACAAATGTAACAGCGGGGATTCACGCACCGGAAAAGAAAATGATGAAATGATAAGAAACAGACCATCTCAATTTTCTCTTACAACAACCTATTGACGCTAAATCATTCATTTATCTTGAAAACAATGAATTTGTTTTCAGGTTCTGTGTGAAAACAATTTATTTTTCCGTTTCCGGTTACATGTGTATTATCCCCACATGAGGATCTGTGTGTAAGGCAGTTTTGAACTTGGCGGTATCGGATATTTGCATTGTGACCAGTGGCTTCTCCACTTCAAAGTTGCAGGGAACACGAAGCAAGTTAGAGAAAGAAAACCAAGTTAGAACGCCCTTCAATAGGTGAACAAAATTATTTCAGGAGTGGTTTGAGTGACGACTGGATATATAAAAGTGACTGTTTTCTGATGAATGGAGAAATAAGGAAACCATGCAAGACCAAACATTGAATAATAAAGGTAAATTTATAATTATATATGTATATATGTTACTATAAATGTAATTGAGGTAGTGTCTGGCAAATGAATTCTATCCTTAACTACAGTACTAGTTCCATGAGGATTTCGATCCTTGGTCAAGGTGGTTGTGTGAAATACTAAACGCTTTAGCGATAAATTATTTGCAGTAAAACTATCTGCATGTGCATAGTATCATTTAACTCTCTCAACTCCCTTTTTTGGCGTTAGTAATTAGTGTTTTAGTAGCAAATGTCCTGTCTGAACTAATCTGCATTCAAAATCGTGTTTCATGCAAACGTATATGATCTGGATTTATATGCGAAAATTTACATCATCCTCAAAAACAATTTATCTTGTCTTAGTTTGTCTAAATGTGTGTGTAGACTGGGGGTATATATAATATGTGTTCTTTAGATGAATGAATTTTTCATACGAAAAACCAACGGAAAAATTATTTTTTGATTTAACAAAAATTGTACAAGCAACACTGCTCGACTGTGGTGCGCAACATGTATTCTGGCGTGCCTGAAGAAATAAATGCCCATGGGATTTGAAAAATTGAAAGTTTAAAAATAATTTTATGAGATGATTTACGAGTTTAAAAATTTTATCAATAGGTCAACAATGGATTTGTTCAAAATATGGCGGCCAAATTTCCTTTGGACATGTTTGAAATGCATTCAGCAAGTGTTCAATCGCATAAGCCTTAAGGAAAGCATAGAAGTGGAGCTTCAGTGAAAGAAAGTAAATGTGATAGATGTATATATTTGAAATCAAACTGTTCGACAATAATCAAGAGAGGGACTTGCCTCCTTCTCCTTTTTTCTTTGCGGATATAGACTGGACAACACAGTTTTCAACGTACCTGGAGATATTGTTTGTGACGTCACCATGCTACTGTATGTGCATTGAACCCCCTTCCCTCGTTGAATACGCCTTGAAATCAGTAAAAAAAACTGTATGTGTTTGTATAGATTCTTCGTTGTTTATTTAAAGATTAAATAATAATGTATTTCATCATTAGTATATTGAGATAAAAATGTCCCTCGAAAGTCATTTATTAAATAAAATGTAAAATGTATGTTTTTTTTCTTGTAAAAAAGTGTATATTGTATCAATTTATTTTTAGATGTTTATTTTCTATCTGAGAATAATGAATGTAAAATCTAGTATGTTAATGATGGTTGCTTTGGCTTTGAAATACTGCAGCTGAATGTACAATGCACCAATGTGAGTTTAAAGAAGAAACTTACTCTGTAAATTTTTGCTATTTTCAAAATATAATTGTTGTAGTGAATACTGTATCAGTGATATTCTTTGGGAGGAAATTTACTCCGTAAAATATTGTTATATCAAGGATAGTCGCTTTCGAATTGACTACTGTATGTTAACTGTATCAGTGTCATTTTTGAGAGGAAATTTACCCTGTATATTTTTGCCTTTTTTTCAAATTGTAATGTGGTATTGAACACTATATCAGTGATAGTCTTTTGGAGGAAATTTACTCTGTAAAATCTAGCTGCGTAAAAGATGGTTGATTTGGCATTGAAATACTGAATGTACAATGCACTGACGTGAATTTAAGAAGGAAATTTACTCTCTAGATTTTTGTTAATAACAAACTGTAATGTAAGTAGTGAACACTCTATCAGTGAAATTCTTTGGGAGGAAATTTACTCCGTAAAGCCTTGTTATCTAAAGGATAGTCGCTTCTGAATTGACTACTGTATTTTTACTGTATGAATGTCATTTTGAGACTTTTGCTATTTTCAATTTGTAATTGTTTGTAGTGAATACTGTATCAGTGATTATTTTCGGGAGGAAATTTACTCTGTAAAATCTTTTTATATCATGGACAGTCGCTTTTGAATTGACTACTGTATGTTAACTGTATAGTGTCATTTTTGAGAGGAAATTTACCCTGTAGATTTTTGTCTTTTTCAAATTGTAATGTGGTAGTGAAAACTGTTTCAGTGATAGGTTTTGGGAGGAAATTTACTCCGTAAAATCTAGCTATGTAAACGATGGTTTGCTTTCTTTAAACTTTTAATGTTCGCACCAATAAATATCTTGTAAACTGTGTTATTTGTTGAGTTTTGTCAAAACCTAAGGGCAATATGCTTAAAACAGAAAAAAAGATTTTCTGTTTTGATTTTGGAATGCGTTTTGGGTGTTTAGCACGTAAATGCGCCGCTTTAAGGATAATTCAGACTGCTTGAGCTGATATAAGACTGCCACGAGCACCGATTTCTTATCATTTTTGTACGATTGACATGGTTTGTTTCCATGTTTTTAAGATTTTTTCAATAAACTTTAACACTCTTTTAACCTGGTGTGACGCGAAATTTTCTCCTCAGAAGAAGATCAAGGTCACTTCCGGTGTGGTTAAATTTTGTCAAAAACTTTCAAATTGTGAAAAATTATTGAGGAAAAATGATCACAGCCTATAGAAAAATGTGTTAAAATGGGTTTTGATACTGTTTGATAATTTTTAAAAGTAATATCAAGTACAATTAAGCACTAAAATAAAAGTGAGTAAAACGTGGTGCAAACATTGTCCAGATATCAACATTCCAACGGCTCTACCTTCTATCTCAATGGTCATTTTGACAATGTTTTGTGTTTTTTAGTGGAACCAGTTTTTAAAATTTGATAATGATCACAAAAAGATGCTTATTACACAAAGCACGTGCCGCAAACTGCAGATTTATTGTTTTTAAGCTTCGTCACGGAACATTTGTTTTCATCGGTGATATTGAATTTTCTTTCTACAATTGTTAAGAAGACTCATTTGTTGTAATAATCTGAAAATATCATACCATTCTATAAAGTAGTTTTTAAATAAAGACATTTATTAAAGTGAACACTTAGAAGTTTTGTTAAGTGTACACGTATTACATATTTTCAACGGCTATCTCATTTTATTCAAATGAAAAAAAAACAAATATCTTTAGATTCTACTTTCTTTTCAAAAAGTGAAATTTAGAAACATGAATGTTTTGGAATTTGATGGTTTTTTAATTTCCCGTGCATAAACTGAAATACCTATAAATGTGGACTATAATAAAATTCTATGTTTCCTCATGCTGCACAATCTCACCACAGCTCTATTTTTTGCTGAGATATAATCAAATAAAATTAACACCATTGTTGCGATGAAATATGTCATTTATTGAAATGACGAAATACGAAAAAAATATACACATGAACATCACATGATAGGGGATCAGATAAAAATGTTATCGTACGAATATATATATTGATATTATAATGCCCTAAATTTACAGATAATCAATATTTGCAAAAAATAAAATAATAGGTACATGTATACAGCAAAAAGATGGCACTACAAAAATAAATATGCCAATGTTTCAAATATAATCTATATAAATTTAAACTATATAAATGCAAGTAAGGTAGGGAAAGCGTTGATGGTGGTGAGTGTGCCAAATTGTTTGCTGTTATTTATAGCGTCGAAAAAGCGAAAATGACCCAGCGCTGACTGGTCACTTACAGACAGCAACAAGACACGTGATTATTATGGACTTCTCTGAATGGCTAATTGTCTAAGAAGGAGTAAAGTTTGACAATGGAAAATTTTTGAGTTGTGTTAGAAGAAGGCGAAACTGAAGAACTGGGGAAAATTACATAACATGGCACTTGCCACTTACAAGGCCTGGGAGAATTCCAGCGAATGAAAAAAATCAAAACATTGCGTTTGAACAATAAAATAGAATATCTACTTACTTACATGTCATTTAAAGAAAAGAAAATGAACAGCATTCAACACATAAATGATTATTTTTTACATTAATTGTTGTTTATGTGAACATGACCACTTTATTCTAATTCATTTGTTTCCTGTTACTTAATATTTTGACAGGAACGTGAATTTGAAGATTTTACAGGCTGGTGCCCTGAAAGAGCTTAAATTCGTACTGAAGGTGTTTGGCTGTCAAAGATTCACATAGTTTACATTTCATAACATTCCATACAAACCATCCAACGAACGTTATTGACTGATTTACATGTGCTTATTAATATAGTTTCATTTTTCAAGTAAATGCAAAATAAGTACACCCTAGTATCCCACAAAAATGTGATAACGTAATAAAAATAATTTTTTGTTGCCATCAATTTGAAAATTAACTTAACATGCATGGTCATAGTTTCGTTGATGAAAGGCGCAGCAAATGTTACAGGTACTAGTAATAACGTTGGGGAAAATAAACCTTCAATTTTGAGCAATGATTAGGCCTTCATCAAACCTGAAGTCTCTGTCGAGACTGTAGCTCTACGGGTTTGTAAAGGATGAGAAAAAGAAGCCTAGATTGCCATCAGACCAAAACTGTAGAAGGAGTAGCGTTTTAAAGAAATTTCAATGAAAATTCTATTTTTAGTATCCATGGCAACACCGTTCATCGAAATCAAAAAACGATGCACTATTTTATGTATCTAAGTGTGGTCTACTTGTGTGCCAAGTAATATTGAAATCAGATCAAAACTGTAGGAGGAGTAGCATTTTAAAGGAATTTCACAGAAAATTCTATTTTTAGTAACGATGACAACATCGTTCATTGAAAACAAAAAGCGATGCACTATTTTATGTATCTTGGTGTAGTCTAGTTGTGTGCCAAGTTATATTAAAAGTAGACCAAAACTGTAGGAGGAGTAGCATTTTAAAGGAATTTCACAGAAAATTTTATTTTTAGTAAAGCCATGGCAACACCGTTCATTGAAATCTAAAACCAATGCATTATATTATGTATCTTAGTGTAGTCTACTTGTGTGCCAAGTAATATTGAAATCAGATCAAAACTGTAGAAGGAGTAGCAATTTAAAGGAATTTTACAGAAAATTCGATTTTTAGAAACCATGGCAACACCGTTCATCGAAATCAAAAACCGATGCACTATTTTATGTATCTTAGTGTAGTCTACTTGTGTACCAAGTTATATTTCAGTTAAACCAAAACTGTAGGAGGAGTAGCGTTTTGAAAAATTGTTTAAAGACAGACGTACAGACAGACGGACGGACACCAAACTTTTGCATAAGCTCTTCTGGTCTCTGACCAGTAGTGCTAATAAAAATGACAAAAGAAAGTTCAGAAAAATATCAGCATGGAAAAATAATTTTTTCATAAACTTAGTAGTTGTAAAAAAAAAAAATGCGAAATCATGATAAGGTTAAAGTAACTTCCTCAAACAACATTTGGTAGGTGTAATATTCTGCAAAGAATTTCAAGGCGGCTTAGTTTAAAATCAAAATCTCTAAACCTTAAAATTCAGGACCAAAGGAAATATTTAGTAGTAATCGAGTTCCCCTGTCGTATTTCGGTAATTATTTCTTGCTATACAACTTTAAATGTGCCCTAAAGGAACATGTATTTTTTTCTTTATAATGTTAAATATGTAGATTGAACGTCAACATGTAACCACTCTTATACATATTTTTGCGCCTCTCATTTCACCTAACTTTGTTGCACAAACATTTAGCTAGAGTTCGTCTATGATACAAGTACTTTTACACAACATCTGCCGAGTATCTACCCACCCATGACCAGAAGCAGTACAAATGTTGTCCCTGTTCACATTATATGGACTTTTTACTCAGGCTCAGAGGTCAGTTAAACAGAGCCAGCGCTCGCGAACATTTCTACTGGAGGTTTGAGGAATTTTGGCGATCACTCGCAAACGTTTGCTCTTGAATAGGCCTCTGGATAGATTAAAGTAATGTTTCATTATTGTTTGCTAGCCTAAAGCTTTAATCTATAAAAGGCAAAGATAAAAATGAAATATTATAGCAAATTTCTCTTAGAGGGGTTCGGTAAAACTACTCTCGTTTATCTGTTATTTTTATGGGTTTTATTGTTTTTTTAATTTAAAGGTTAATAAAATAATTTTATCTGATGCTATCTTTTGCTTCTCCGGGTACAATTAAAATATCCATGCCATTAGAAGCAACATTTTTTCATATAAAAATGGAGTGTGTATAAGTGTTAAAATTTTATAAGGTTTTCTTTCAAAAGTATTATAGATCTAAGGAGGATATTCACTCATTTTTGACGATTATACCAATCTCTGTTTTTAGTGATTGTTGTGCCAAAAATTGTTTTGCTCGACTAGATGTCTAGGAAAATGGCTGTTTGTTCTTATTTGTTTGACAGGAGAGGTTCCTTAAAATTTGTTAAAAAGATGTCCTTATAAAATCATGTGTAGGGCAAAGGGGAATTTCTTTTATTTAAAATTAAGAAATTTTTGGAAACAATATTTTGTAAATTAAATTATGTAAAGATTTAATGATTTAAAAAAAAAAAAACATTCCCTAAATAAAGAATCAAACACAAAGTGTTAAAAATTAGATCCTGTGTGAATTGAACAACGAAGAAAATAAAGTACATACATGTACACAGAATGTACAAGGCAGTGAAATCACATATAGATGATCACTCTTGAATCGAGGAAAGAAATATACCAGGTGCTCAAATTTGCTTATAATGCTTAGATGTCTGCAAAAATATCCCACGATTTAAGTAAATATTTTTACGTTTTTTAAATCAATTTTCTTGAGGAAAAAGGAAAAAATACTTTATTTGTAACAGTGTAACCGTCAGTGAAAAGACCAAATCAATAAAGCTTGAGTGATCCCGGCAATCGTTGAATAACGAGCATAAATGGACAGAAAAGGGCGTGCATTTTAATAAAATATCTCAATCAAAGCTTTAATTAACAACAACAAAAAGAAAGGAACGGAAATGTTTTCATATTCTTATCACAATTCACATCTTAAACTAACTTTTTGTTAGCTGCAGTGCAAAAGTTGATATTTTGTACTATTATAAAAAAGAGATTACTTAGAATTTCTTTCTTGTACTATTGATTTTGAATAATTTTTTTCTTGTTAAAAACAATTATTCTAAATACGTTTAGTAGCTTAAACTATGAAAGGTACTGTTTTATTATTGTTATGGGTCAGAATAACCCTAAATGCCAGCAAAGATCAATAACACAATTTAAACTTAGCAATAATTTTTTTTACAGTAATATATAATAAGTATATGAAACATAAAGTACAAACTTAGCAAGAATCTAAAAATACATACATCAGAGTGTCTGGTGCTGCACAGAATGTCCCAGTGAAAATATATCCCAGTTGTATCTCAATGGTGCTAATACGACAAAGTATATCTATGCATCGAATTGACAGGGTATTTATACAGTATTATAAATCTAGAATATTCTAGAAATTGTTAAAACATGATATTACTGGAACAATCTGGACATACACAAAATTTAAGAATGTTCTAAATAAAATGACCGAACATGTTGACCACTCTGGAATGTTCAAGACACTTAATGTTACTAATAATATACATGATGAAACAATACACACCTCACAACATTATGTTATTGATGTTTCATTTCCATGCCTAGAATTATTCTTTTTTTCACAAGAAATGATAGAAAGAAGAAGGCAAACGCTGTCAAGATCAAGAATTTTTGGCTTTTGTTGTTGTTGTTGTTGCAACTCTCTCTCTCTCTCTCTCTCTCTCTCTCTCTCTCTCTCTCTCTCTCTCAATCTCTCTCTCTGCACACGTAAACTTCTACCTAACCGAAAAATAAATGATTTTCGCCGAGGAGGTACTATTTTAGCCATATTTTGGTGGAAATCACGATTTAATATCGGAAAATGAATAAAAAAGGAAGAAATGTGGAAGAAAGAAATAAATATCAATAATATAGAAAAAAAAACACGTATAAAATATATGCACAATACATTAACACAGGCCAAATTTTAGTCAGTGACATGAATACTTTGAAAGAGTTGGCATTTCTTAGTGATCAGTCACACTCATCAAGTCTCTATGTTTTAATCTTTAGCTGGTAAAAGAAATCATAAGTTTAGAACACAAATAAAGGTTTCAAATTTTATCTAAATATCCCGTTCTGATGATAATAATGAAAAAATTAACAAGAAATTGACATAGAGAGTACGGTTACCTTCTTTTATTCAAGAGAGAAAGGGAAGGGAGAGAGAGTATTTTAAACAACCATGTGTTTTACTTGACATTTTTTGCAAAATACAAATAATATTTTCCTACTTCCTTACAGCTATGAAAATTTCCTCTTGGGTCATCATTAGTTAAAATTGCATCTCGGAAAAAGATCTGAACTGTTTTGTACAACAAATTTAGTTGATAAATTGTGTATAAATCGTCATTTGCTCATCGGGAGTCTATCGGCATGGTCAGTTTTATAATATAATAATGTATCTTGCCTTCATATTCTTATTCACTGTTAGCTTAAGAGAAGTCTTGGGAACATGTAAAAGGTAAGAACAATTTTTTCAATTCAAATTTGTATATTTTCAAGAGAAGTCGACTGCATTTTTCTAAGTACAGTGTCATGATCAAGAGTAAAAAATTATGATTTCAAATTTTAAAAATTTCATTATATTTTTTATGATTGTTATCATTCAGAAATTACATTTAAATGTAAATGAAACACTTTTTAAATCCGAAATGCATACAATACGCTTTTTATCTTTCCTCTCCTTTTATCCTCTAAATGACCACT
Organism: Saccostrea glomerata; assembly: GCA_003671525.1. Taxonomy (NCBI): domain Eukaryota; kingdom Metazoa; phylum Mollusca; class Bivalvia; order Ostreida; family Ostreidae; genus Saccostrea; species Saccostrea glomerata. The sequence continues at coordinate 142,386 of PRKT01000333.1, forward strand.
CTAATTTTTTGAGCTGCTTTTTGTATTTTTTCAGGCTGGAATTAATTAAATAAAAAGTTGTTTTGCAATACCAACTGTTTAATACTTGGGTAAATTCTATTTTTCTTAATTCTGTAGATTACAGTTTGGTGATTGCTGCACGGGATATATATATAATTCTGAGAGGAGTAAATGCGAAGGTATGATTTATGCACGATACCTACAGACCATATCAGGTTAGATTTTATAAGGACTGTGATTGACATTTTCAAATTCTAACAATCATTACATGTACTATTGAAATTTCTTCATTGTTTATCATTGTTTGTCTTGTTCTTTCATTTCACACTTAAGAATCATGAAAAGAAAAAAAAAAGAACATAATTAAAAAAATGTCTTAACAAAATCCATGGCCGGTGAGAAAATGAAAACGTTTTGCAAATTTTCTGGGAAAGTGCATCGTTTTATTTAGTCTCCTGCTAGTCCTTGTGTTAAGTTTAGTACAAACTGGGAAAAATTTTCCTTTAACTGCAGTGAGCTTTTGTTTGACAAAAAGTATGCAGACCTGATTCGCGAAAATTCAAGTTTAGAAATCATACCTGTTTTCCTTGTAGGGTATGTTTGATAACTCAAGGAACTAATATCTGGTTGCAAATTTTCTTTTTTTTTACCCAATATACCGTATAGGCAGATTTTTTAGCGAGGATTTCATTTTGGCAAAATTAGCGAGGATGATGAGATCGCTAAAATTGAATATCGTTAGAAAATAATTTGGCTTTCTTTGTAAAAGCTTCTTAAATGTAAGTGAACTTTTTTAAATCGCTAAAATAATATCTCGCATAAATAGAATACCAATTTTTAAGGACAAATCAATAAATTTGCGTCTCACTGAAAGTTCCATTTATACGGTATGAAAACTGTAAATATATCTCTTTTTTCTCTTTCATGAGATCAGAATGCTCCATTGGACTTACGGGACCAAATTGTTCTTTACAATGCCGCTACCCTAGTTACGGACGCCTTTGTCAACAACAATGTGATTGCACTGAAATATACTGTAACAAGATTGTCGGCTGTGTCAACATTGAAAAAGGAGGTATGTTTTTTTTTCATTAATACAATTTATTAATTTTCTCATAAGATCTTTACGATAAAACCTTATTTTAAATAATTGGAAATCTTGCCTAATATGATATGGCTTTTAGACTATTGATTCCCTTTAATTGTTAAATGTTATCTTATCTGGAAAGTTGTCCAATCTGCTTAATGTGTATTAAACCAGCCTTCTCTGGAGTTAACAGTCTTTACTGTTTGTTTATGATTGTTCTTTCAACTGTGCAATGATGTTAAATGATTTATTTTCTTTGATCAATTTCGTGCAGATCCCTCCAAACCGGTTCTCATTTTCTTTGTGGTCATCCTTTCTCTTATCCTTTCGGCTGTTTTTGTCAAAAAATTATGGACCGAAGGATTCTTTGCAAAATGGAAAAAAATTATACAGAGGGAAACAAATCAAGAAGTTGACAGAAAAAGCGAGGCACATTTTTATATAGACGTACTGAACAACAAAAACGAAGAAAGTGCAAATACAATAGGAGATGGATCAGAGGAAGGGAATTATGTTGAGCCCATTGCAATGAACGTGAACTACGAAAGCACGTCAAAGGAATATCATAGGGTATATACTAGCCTTTAAATTTTGAACATGTATATATAAAATATATTTATATAGTTTTTAAATGGGAATACTTTTAGATATTGTCTTTCAAATGAAAAGTTATAAATTTCTCTAGATAACTTTCTTTTGTATATGTAAAACTAAACTTCACATAATGTGGTTTATGCCCTCCATTTATCTTATGCTATGCAAATGCCTGTTTTGTAAGGAATGAGTAAAAACCGGTTCCCTGTTAGTCCTGCAGCTTTGTTAATTTTTACCTCGTGGTGCTTTATAAAATCTTGTTTTGATGTTTCAAACAGTTTTAAACGTCTGGGGATGTTCAATTCTCTACGATACTTATACCCACCTCTGTTTCAAAATCCAGTGATTATTCTGTCATTAATTTGAATTTATAAATAATAGACTTATGAGAATAATAGCTGTTTTTTTTTCTTATTTATTCGAAAACAAAAACGTTTAATTTCTTTAAAGTGCACTTTCAAATACATAATACATATGTATTTGGCAAAGTGTAATGCCTAACAATTAAATGAAGTCAGGGAAGATATCTGCAAAAGTTTTCGAATTGATTGCATTAGTAAATGATTTCCTTTAAATGAAATATATTGAAAGATTCAATGATTTTAAAAACCATTTCCTTATTCAATAATCAAAAACAAGATGGGGAATTTAAGATATGGTGTAAATTTAACAACGAAGAAAGTAAAGTACAAACATGTACAAAGCAGTGAAATCACAAATAGAAGATGGCCACTGAATTGATGATGCAAATAACCAGCTGCTCAATATTGCACATGATAATCAAATGACTGCAAAAAATATCACACGATTCAATAAAATATATTTTATTTTTTGGGAGGGCTAAAAAAATTTTTGATTTCATGCATTTAGATCAATCGAAGAATAAGGAAAACATAGTAAATATTTAAAGTAGTGAAACCATCAGTGTAATGTCCAAATCACTAGAGCTTGAGTGATTCCGGCAGCTCTTCAATGATCAATATTTTTTGTAGTAAATAAAGTGAGCACGTCTTGAAAATCATCTTTATGGAACATTAAAAAAACAAATATTTCATACCTTGTTCTATCAAGAAAAAAATGGAAACTACAGAAACCTTTCAATACTTTTATCACAATACACATCTTTAAAGAAATGCTTAAGTTCACAGTTTCTTGTTAGTGTTTCTACATGTTGTAACAAGTTTCAGTTTCATTAAAGCATTTTATTATAGCTGATGCATATACATGGAACCGCATAGTAAATTTTAATACGTCGTTGTACTTAAGAGAAATACAGATTACTTTCTTTATTGTTGGGATGGGTTTTGGAGAAAAATATAGCTCATATTTGGAAAAAAAGACAATATGATATTATATTTAATTATATATATCCAAGTAAAGGTTAAACCTATATTTTTTTTTTATTTTTTAATAATGAAAAAGGATAAATGTTTCTTTTTAAATAAAATTGTAGGGTTAATGAATGAAAAATAAATTTATCCGTTTTAAGTTAAATTTAATTTGTCTAATATAATAGTTTAAGGTCTTTTAGATTGTTATATTATTTGATAGATCAAGAGAAGACAAAAGTTAACAGTGCCATTTAAAAACTAATTAGCTTACAAGTATAACTGCTTTGGATTGAAGTGTCATTATTGAAATCATTGAGATGATTCCCGTCAGTACCACGTAATTTATGGATTATACATACATGTTTTTGTTCATGTACTTTTATTGAGTTGAACAAATTGAGGTGTTGTATGTAACAGATAAAAAAAAGTTCATACCATACAAGTGTTAATGAACTCCAGGATTAAAATCTACACTTATGCACACAAATCATAAAATACAAACTAATTCTAGTTGTTTAACCAGCTAAGTGCTTTTCCTGGTTAAAAATACATTAAAATGTTCAATAGTGTTTAAACCTTTAATTAAATTTCTATGTTTAAGTCTAGAACTTGTTGGGTTTTTTCCATTCAGAAACGTGTTGCGAATTTATATAATTTAAACATTAAAGTTGTTCGAATATTTATTCAGATTGATTGATTGTATATTGTTTAACGTCCCTCTCCAGAATATTTCACTGATATGGAGACGTCACCAATGCCGGTGAAGGGCTGCAAATTTAGGCCTATGCTCGACACTTACGGCCTTTGAGCAGGGAGGGATTTTTATCGTGCCACACCTGGCCTCGGTTTATACGGTCTCATCCGAAAGACCGCCCCGTTTAGTCGCCTTTTACGACAAGCAAAGGGGTACTGAGGACCTATTCTAACCCAGATCCCCACGGGGCTATTTATTCAGACATACATATAAAAAAACATACATATTTAAAAAAAAAAGCATTGATTGAGGACAGATGATAAAAACAAAAAAGGATGCTTGGATTGGTATATACTGTTTGACCTAATTAAATTACCAATGATGAAAATAATAAATTTCTAAGATATATTAGAGAAATTTTAAACCTTCTGTGATGATCAAAATTCTATCTTTCTGAAACCATCCTATTAAATGTAAGTACATGTTTCTCATTTAAAATTCCATTTTTGTGAAACTTTGAAGAAATAATAAAAGAGATACACTGTCAAACTTATTCATTTTATTCATTAAATTATGACTCAAGATGTTATTTTCAATTTTTTTTGACAAAAGTTTTGTTGTATTATCTGTTCTTAAATGACATTAGCAAGTGATTAACATAAATTATAGTTACGTGGACAGTAGTCGGTAAGTATTTATACTACCTAATAAATATGATAAAATTTCTGCTTTTGATTGAAAAATACGGAGAAAAATGTTTCATTTTAATTTCTTTCAAGTATTCTGAATCAATTCAACAATATCAAAACTTTACAATTTCGAATACATTTGTTGTAGTACTTTGGATTTTGTAATTTTTTTCATTGCATCAGATAAGCTAACGTTTGTTTTAAAGAGATTACTAGATTAAAAAGACATATTAAATCTTTTTATTATTTTTTCAATTGATAAGTATTTTATCAAATTGTAATAGATAGCGTTATAACATTGTAAGGAATGAACCGATATTACTTTGTTTACCAAAATATTTAAAATACTAAAGGATGTACATTTTCAAAGAACAATTGATTAAAATGATGATATACATGCCATGATAATCATGATGTACATGTGCATGGATAAAAGGCGAGACAGTGTCAATATCCATTATTCGCATTGCAAAAAATTATATCCTATACTATTTGTTATTATTGTTATTATTATTTTATGGGCGCGATTTTATAATCAAAAATAAAATAATGTTGAATCATTTGTGTATGTTTTTCATATACGAGGGTTGTCCCAAAAAGTCGTAGACAGGGAAAACAGCTTAGTTTCTCTTTGCTTAATTAAATTTCTTTTCTTGTCATAGCAAAAAGTAACATTTTATGATCATTCATTTCAAGTTTCACGATGATATCACATCTAATAAGAAAATTATGTCAAAATATAGAAAGGATGTTAGTGCACATCGGCGCACGAAAGCAAGCGTAAATTACGTCCCCTTTAACGTCATGATCTCTTTGTCTGCTTCACTAGCGTCTTTGTATTAACATTCAATATTTTTTTAAGTGATAGACTACTCTTGAATTATGAAGGGACTTATTTAAATTCACTACTGTCCGTTTGGTTTTTTTTTTTTTTGCCTTTTTTAAGCAGGTTCAATTTTCAGTCGAAAATTAGTCAGAAGATTGTCTTACATTGTAGACAGCAGAGAATACAAATTGTTTGATGTCTTTCACAGTCCAGATTGTTTCCAATTATCTGCGTTTAAGAAACAGAACTCTACTTCTTACATGTCGTAACTATTTTCGGTATAGAGGAAAAACTTTCAATGAATACCGTACTATTGAAAAATAACTTCTTTATTAAAATCTGGTGTGTAATGTCACTTCTGTACTCTTTTTTTCCCATATCTGGTGTATATAAACCATATTCAACACTATTTATTATATCTCCGTGCGCCGGTTACGCGATTGGCGACGTCATTTTCATCAAACTCAATTCAAACAATGCTATGAAAATCACTACACCAGTCGTATGTTTCTAATGCTATTTAAATAAATTTTTGAAATATTATTAAGATTTTCATTCTAGTTTCAATGATATAAATTTGAGTTCAATGCAGTACATTGCACTTAAGAAATAAAAGGAAATGTAATAGTTATATGTGTAAATTATTCCGAATTTTATCCGTGCGCCGACAGGCCTGATCGGCCTTCATATAAATTGTCCTAATATTATCAATATGAAAGATATATATTTAAAAATTCACAATTTTAAAGAACATTAAATATATTATACCTATGCAAAATTTGGTTAATATTGGTTGCATGTTTGAAAAATTATAAACTTTGTCTACGACTTTTTGGGACAACCCTCGTACTATCACCTTTTTTGGACATAGATTGCTAAACACAATTGGAACCCAGTATTACGTATTATTTTAATATGTTTCTCACTCTAGGGTTATCGTAATCTTACGTCAAACTCTAAAATTAATCGCTAATCATATTCTTTGCCTTATGAAAACTATTCTATATATTTTATTCTTTACAAGATCAATTCTCATGTTATCTTTTTTATCAAACTTCATGCTCACTTCTCTATGGCACCTGGTCCCGTCTCTGATATTTTGGAGGTTCCTGTTTGCTCTGCTCCTTTTTTTGTATATGTATTGTTTTATGGTTTTGTGATCTTGAATACTTTTCATTTTCTCCATATCTTTCATGCAATTGAATAGAGATGGCATTTATGATACAACTTTTCTTCATCTCAACAATTCGGTGATCAAGGAATATGTGTTAAAAACATCTACACAGGTAAAAAGAAATGTACACTCAACTAAATGTAAGGGAGATATTTCGAAGGAGAAATCTGACCTTATCAAACTGACATCAAAATGAGTTCGGAAATATGTCAGTAAAGTTTGTAGCAAACACAAATCTTGCAGTATATCAATATTTTTTTTTATATTTAACAATTGAAGGATATATTGAAGGGCTATTCAATGTACAGACAGAATGGAAACAAGGAAATGTGTGTCATTACAGTTTAGGTGCTGGTATTTATTGTTGTTATTATTAGAGGATATTTAAGAGCTATGCCCAATTCAAGGAATGTTTATATTCTTGTTGTCGAATAGGGAAGAATAAGGGAGATACAGCAACTGTATATGAATAGAATATAGAAAAGGAACATTATTGAAGTTCAAAAATCCTTTAAATTATACAATATTGGAGCAAAAAAAAGGCACCTCTGAACATTAGAACTGTGATTAGGTGCCATGGAGAAATGAGCCACCTCAGCTGACTGGTAATACCAGCCATGATCATGAAATAATTTCAAATATATTGCTGCTCTTTTTTTCTAATTATAAGGCAGTTAAAACTATTTTGGTTTAAGTTTAAAAGAACTTTCTTTAAAGCTTTCGAATATTGTTTTACTGTATTAAATTATATTTTTTACAAAAACGCATTTAAAACTTAAATTTTACAGATGTCGAAACAGCTATTCTTTTAAAATACTTCTAAGTTTCATGTGTCTCTGGCAGAATATTGTTGAAATATTAAATGAGATAATTAAAACTCAGGTCTACAAAACTTGTATAAACCATGGTAATTAAAGCTTGCAATTATTTCAACTGTTCAAAATAGTCAAAGCAATTCGATCTTATTTCGGAACCACTGGTCTAGGTTTAGTCTGAAAAAAAATACGTGAATATGTTTTTACTGAACATTTGATACTTGCTTTGTTCGACTGTTAACCAGGTACTATTTGACAACGCTTATTATAAGACATATATGATCAGAATCAGAATTTGTCCCTAATTTTTCTAGCAGGTCTAATTCTAATGACCAAGGTACAATGATATATGATTCACAGTTACTGCCTCGACTGTGTATTGTATAGAAGTTTTTGTAAAGGAATTAAAAGAATTTAATAAATTATCGATATATGTAAGGGCAATTGATATGAGCATGAAAATATATCATTTTATGACTGGACTCTATATCAAAAGGAAACTTGGGAATGATATTTAAGCTGAATACAAAAGGTAAGTGGTTAGATACAATGCAAATGTGAATACACTTCTGAAGGAAGTAGATCAGATTAATATAACTCCTAAAGAAACAATTGAATCACACTAGCTATATTAAAATGACAAAGTCACGTGAAAAGGCGCACTTACGAAGTATATAAAGTTTCATTTGATATCTTTGAAAGTTAAATGGGGTGTAAATTAACTTGAAAATGAATCTACAGATGTACATTATATTTTCTTTAACATTTTTCTATCATTTTGGAGCTGCCAAAGGAGGTTGCAACCCGTATGTATTCGATCATTTATATAACGTATTTAAAATTTACAGTAGTTGTTATCAACTAAATTTGCATTTTCAGAATATAAATGTATATTTATTCCCCCCTTAAAAAGAAGCTGGGTATACAATGGTGGGGGTATCCATCAATCTGCCCGTCCTTCGGTCCATCTACTCGTCCCTTTGTTCCTCTGTCCCTCCGTCTAGTATGTTCTCTATGACTACAAGGATTTTTCTGTAATAATCATATGGGAGGCGAGGTGTCATTTTGTAGACTAAGTGAGCACTACTGCGACTACTTTTGTTTATTTAAAGCATTAGTCTGTGGGCCAAAAGAGTCACATATATAAATGCCATGATACTATTTGTTTCAATTTCGATATTTGTATACATATTGAAGATAAATTTTAATTTAGAGACCACAAAAACAATTGCTGTCAAGGATTTTTCTTTGAGGAAATTTCACATGAATGCAAAGGTATGTAGAAGATATAAATTGCGTCAAAATAAATTAATACAAAGGAAACGCAATGACGATACTTTTCTCTCAAAATATTCTCAAAAAAAAAAAATATTCAAGTTAAATGTATTAACGTCTAAGATGTGGCTATTTGTTTGTATATTTCACCAAGAAAGAACAATTGACCACTCGTTAAGTGGTTTATAACCATATCCTCTATTTCACATTTACTTTAATATCATTATTTCGTGATAAATCAATAAAAAAAAAACTCTTCAATTTTTAAATTCTTAAGATGCATCTGATTGAACAGCCGGTGTTTTTAATCTATGCTAGAATGCACTTTTGAGTTTACACAGACGAGATAGTAAAAATTCTACTCTCATCATCTACCGAAATACATATATCTGACTTTTCTCCTTTATTCAAAGAATGTCCTCCGGGGTATATCGGCTTAAACTGTTCCATGGAATGTCGGTATCCTGGGTTTGGTAAATATTGTCAGGAACAATGTAACTGTTCACAGGAGTTATGTGACGTATCAACAGGATGTCTCGGTAACTATTCTTACAAAATTTAATAAATGAATGGATATGATTGATTATTGTATTCTTGATTTGATATATCTGATAGAATTAACAGTTACTGAAACTCAATTTCTTCAAAGTGAATAGGAATTGACAGATGCAATTAATACAATAATTTGTTTTGTTTCAGAGGTTTTATTACAATTTTTTCACAAAAACATTGTATACGTACTAATGGTGTACTTTTCCTTGATATGCTTGTAGGTCACAATCTTAATTTACTAAATCGAGCAAACGTGCTCCAAGAAAATAAATCTTCAGAATCAAGGGAGGAGAACGAAAATTGGAATATGGCGTCCCAGTTAACACCAATTCTCATCGCTATGATAGCTTTCTTGGCATTCCTGCTATTCGCTATTTGTGGACGAATGATCTGGAAAAAGGTTCAACAGACCAACCCCAAAATCGTTCAAAGAACGCGGGAGATTCAACGTCTTGAGAGAAAATTAAATAAAACAAAGGAAAATGAAGAAGCAAAGGAAAACTTTTACGAAGACATTGATGGCCTGAAAACAGGAGAGAGCAGGAATGACATTTCTTCTTCTGAAAATAATTACATCGACAAGCTGGATTTCTTTGTAAAAGAAGAGTCTGACAATCGAGAATCCAAACATTTTTACAATGCTTTAAAATGAAGAAATGCTATTCAAAATGTTACTTGTTAAAAAAAAAGCATATAACATAAATGTAAGCAGATACGATGCCTAAATTAAAAAGAAAATTAAAGGTGCTATAAAATTATTTGTGGAATTATATATTTCTGATTTAGTTTTTTCTTGAAAGAATTGTCTTTTTTCTATATCTCTTTTCTTTCTCATAAGGAAAACAATTGCAGGCATTTAATTTAAAATAAATGAAAGTGACATAACAAGTGCTTTTGAATAGGAGAATACATCATTTTGATAAGGTTATCATTTCACCTAGATACAGGTTTTGAATTTATCTTATTATCAGTCAATAACTTACATTGTGTATAGCCGTTGTGTTATAAATATAGAATGTCATCATAAATCTTGAACTTGTGTGAAGAAAAAGTACTTTACTTTACCAAAGTATTTTTGTAAGATGAAGTGGATATCTCTTACATACGTTCGTACATATTTGTTTCCTTCTTTCCTCGGGATACCTCGGGATACACAATATATTTGTCATGTTTTTAGTGCTTCATCGATTTCACGAATTTTGTTGACTGCTTTGTATAATCTGTAGAAAAATATTCGCAAGATTAATATTTCATATCATATCGTATCTCGTTATCTTGAAAAATTAAAGTTATCATGAACAAAAAATTATTTACACAACCCAAAAGAAAAACACGTCTTTTATCTACATTCCACTTCAATTTAAAAAATTACAAGTAACTTATATATAAATCCTAGTATATTAAGTTAAGTGTCCTCCAAAGTCAGGATGTAAAAGTTATGAATAGACCTTTTTTAAGAACTTAACAAAAGGATTGCTGAAACATGCAAAAACAGATGTGAAAAAAAAAAATTCCAAAAAAAATTAAACTTGTCAATGTTTAGACTTTTTTCAGACAGAGCAATATCTTACGTTTTATAAAATTCGTGTTAAACGATTACAATCTGCAATGTCACGTACATCATGTATGCATATTGAGAAATTTTAAGATTTATAAAAATTAGACTAAGTAAAGAAAGAAGAATCACAGTTATATTATTCTTGAAAGGTATTGTTTTTCTTAAATGGCAGATTCAATCATTTATTGCATACTTTTATTTTTTATTTGTTTTATTTTTCACTAATATTAGTAGAAAATTAATTTTTATGGATGCTTATATAATTGATTCATGAATGATAAAAATGAAAGAAATGAATTTAGAGATTTCTTTTAGGTGTGATTTTTTTTAGTAGAAATCGCCCCTCGCAAGATTGGTCGTCACTGAAAGCTGTCAAAGGGTTCAAACTTTCTGATGGTGAAAAAGTGATCTTAATTCTTTATGACAGCTCAAATTAAAAGCCCGAAACGTTCCCATTGCTTGGCGAAGTTATTATATATTTAACATACATTCTAAAGAATTGTAAGCGAAATATTAATGCAAATATGCATCTGTTTGTTGCATATGTCTTTTCTGAAACAGATGTGACACAATGTGCATCGGGATCAATGTCAAATACTGTCTTGATTGATAAATATGCTCTATACAAGAGGATACTCCGGATTACGGTGACTTGGTTTGTGTGGGTTCTACATGTACATTATCAATGGAAATTACTCTATTCAAAGCAGAAAAATTAAATTCATGTCTCTCACTATTTCCTAGATACAAACAGCTCACCGCAGCTTTGTTTTGCTCAAAATCCCATTTCAAATACGACAGGACAGATATCTGAGAGAATGAAAATGTCATTTATTCAATAGTAAATGACGAAAAATTAAGTTTTACAAAGAAGAGGGGAAATCAGCAAAAACAAATCGAACATTTTGGACGCACATATATATATATATATATATATATATATATATACATTTTACAAGATATGAACACATACGTTTTGATTTCCCCCATAGAAAATAGGTCACAAAGAAAAACTTAAGTTCTGACTAGATACAACATAAACTTTTTAAAAAATTACATACGGCTTACAAAAAGCAAAATGGCGACAAATACGGCCGATGTTTAATCAATTGAAATCCAAAGGGCTAAAAACGCGTGTCGTTGAATAAAAGTTTGGCAATTATAACAAAATCACGTGACTCTTTATTTAATTCTCATTGGATAATGCGCCATCTACTTTGCTCATATTTCCTTGGGCTCAACACAGGGTTAAATCAACGGGTGTTCCAAAAGGGGGCAACTATTTTTACAGGAAAAGTATAGCTATAAATGCTATTATCTACATAATAGATGTTAAAATATGAGCATATACAATACAGTATAGTGTATATGCTTTAATTATTGATAACTTTATTGGGAAAAATGCTTTTTACATTATACTTGGTAACTTAGCACAAAATAATTCTATTAGCACACAAATCGATTGACAAATAAAACAATATTCTTTTTTGTTTTTTTTTCAACGAAATACCGGCCACAGTGAAAGAGAGATGTTAAGGCTTTGTATTATTAATAGTCATCAAAATTATCAATAAATTAATGAAGGTTTGAGACTAGATCAATATCAATATCAAAGAGTTGATCATAGAAAGACAATGTACATCTACATGTATGTTAGAAATTTCAAATTATAAACATGCGTGTTGTAATGCAGATTATTGCACATATTTATATTAAAGAAAATTAAACCACAGTTCAGTTGCCTTGACCATGGGAAATTTTAGATTTTATTTTTTTAAATCATATGTGTCTACCTCTTTGGCGCTCTCTATTTCCTTTTAAGATTTATTTAATCTATTTGATTTCCCTTTTCAGATACATATATCTGACATGTTTCCTTTGATTAATCTAATAATAAAGTAACAAAATTAACCATTTATCAAATAGTTTTGGCCAACACACAATGGAAGCCTTTGATGTACAATATTTAAATGTTTTTATTGTAACAATTCTACTTATTTCTGCAAACTGTATGAAGTAAGTATACAAATATAGTTTATATTTTACATTGTAAAAGCCAGTTTAAAAACATTGTCAATAATAATGATTGTGCTTATATCTAATTTTTTTAAAAATAAAATTGATCTTAGTAGAAGAGACAAAGGAGGGAACTGCACATTTTCCGGCTATTTTCACGATAAGAGTACAGATGAATGCAGAGGTAACAATATGAGCTTTGTTTTAATAGTTGAACCTATGATAAATAAAATTAAAAAAATCATTTAATCAAAAGAAATTTTTAATTGTTTTATAGTCACTAATAATTTAGAAATTAAATTTTTGATTACAAACACATAGCTGTGTCTGTCGAGACTCGAAATACTAATTTTAAGATGCTATTCTCTTGTGTTTAGAGTGCCCTCCGGGCTACTTGCCATAAAATCATTGCTGGCATAGGTGCCGTTACCCTGGATATGCCAAAAAATGTCAGAAAGAATGCTTATGTAGTGAAGAATATTGCGATTTTCAGATGGGCTGCACTAACTCTACTGGTAAACTTGTTTGTTTGATTGATTGATTGAATTTTTATTGTTTAACGACCCTCTCGAGAATTTTTCATTCATATGGAGAGGCCACCACTTGCCGGTGGAGAGCTGCAAATTTTGTCCTATACTCGGCACTCAGGGCCATTGAGCAGGGAAGGATGTTTTTCGTGCCAGCACCAACTGCGACATGGGACCTCGGTTTATAAGGTCTCATCCGAAGGACCGGTCTCCACGGCCCACAGTGGGATTCGAACCCCTCGACGTAAGGATTGACTCCTTTGTGAAATTCAAAGAATACACACATACAAGTATGAGGTCAGCTTACATGTATAAGTCAAAGTCAATGGTAGCATGTTCAAAATATATAAAACGTATCTTTAATTTGTATACGTAATAATTAAGCAATAAATCTTCATTATTGTTAAAAAATATATAAGCCAAAGACTCAAAAAAAAAATTTCTGATCAAAAATTGTACATGTAGGTTGTCGTTCGTTCTCGTCATTACCTATTCACATTTGTATTTTCTTCAGAGCCACTTTCGAATTTCAAACGATCTACGTAAAGGGTAAACTTCGATAAAGATAATTCAATTTTGTTAAAATGTAGGGTAAGCCCTCTTTGAAAGTAGGTTGGGGTGGGGGTAACAGACGAACAGAACAATCATAGTTACTCAGATAAGCGCTGTGGCTCATGCATGGAGTTGTGATTTTATTTCACCTTGATTCTGAAATGAATACATGAAAATTAGTTCATTTTATAACATATCTTATTTTCATTTGGGCTTCGTATTTGAGATCATGTATCATACAGCTTATTAATCGAAACAATCAACATCTTCCTTTGAATGTCTAATGAAACTGCATAACAGGAATAATATTCTGTATTTCATCTTTGCAGATAATTCAATACACAACAATGAGACAAACCTGTCATCTGGACCCATTACTAGTACTGAACGTACAAATATAGTAACAATAGTACCTATCATAGCTTCAGCGTTAGTATTTCTTTTATTTTTAATTCTATCAACATTTTCCTCATTCGTCGAAAAACTAGACATACTGCAGCACAAGCAGATACTTCTGCTTCCTTTGAAGAAAATAGCTTGCGTAATGTGGTGGACGCATTTCCTTCAGGGTTAGGCCCTCAGAATCACGCAGTAGAAGATGTTAATCCTATAAACGAAGATCTTCAAATGACGGAGGACGAAAATCCGACAGGATTCGAAAGAAGCATAGGGAAAAAGAAAACAAATACTATGAAAATGAATACTGAAGTTACCAACATAAGAGAGAGAGAAAATATATATACATTAGCATTTGCATCCTTTGGAAGTGTGATGATGGAAAAGTCGGTTCACGATTATTCCCCGCTTCAATTCAACTAATCACCTTATACCTTTTGAACGCAATTTACATTTAATAAGTGCTTATCAAAATACAGACACTGTGTTACATCCGAAATTAACTACATTCATTGTAAAACGCTTAGTGTAAAAACGTATTATAGGTTCATTCTTCTGATTTTTTGACTGTAAATCATAAAGAAAATGTGTATAAGAAACAAATAAAAATCGTTTCATTCATAGATACATTTTTTAACGTGAATAAAGAATGTAAAACTATTTTCATTCACTAATATTACAGGTAAGAGTAGATTGCCCAGTCTGACATCTAAATTGTTCCATGATCGTGTCTACAATATTTCTTTAATTTAGTATCTGTGGACATATGCTTTATTCATTTCTTATGGTATACATCTACATATGTGTGATATTATACTAATAAACAAATTTTCAAAACTTATAGAATTAACGATAATTTAAGTAAAAACACCCAATATAAAGACTATGTTGTTCAGGTGATAGTTAGAAGCTGCTATTATTAAAATCATTACTATTTTCAAGAATAGCAAAAAGCATTTTTAATAAAAATAAATCGTAACGTTTGGGCAGTGAGGTCATCAACGATAGGCTGACATTGTTTTTCTTCGTCGATTTTGACACTGTTTCATGAATTTTCCTCTCTTTTATATATATTTTCGTCATTTGCACAACATGTCATTATTTTTCATAGATAATAATTTAATTTTAATTATAGTTTTGGCTGATGTTATGAAGAAAATGAAAAATTCTGAAAATTACAACCAAAAATATTATGCAAAACATTTATTTTCACAAGAAGATGTTCAAGCAACAGTGATGGATCAAGAAGAGGAGGAAAAGGGAAAAATACAGTTTAAATTCCTTTACAGAGGGAAATCAACATTTCTAAAAGTGGATATTTTATTCATATGATAAAATATATTTAATTTGCACTTTTGACGCAGACACATGTGTCGCCTTAAAAAAGTTTAGTTTAAATTTTCCATATATGGACATATATGAATACATTCTTCACTCATGATTTCAACTGCAAGGACGTACAAATGCATTTAAAAATGTTTGCCGGACTTATATTTATTGAAAAATTTCATATAAAGTTGTGTATTATTTTAATTGTAACTTTTCTAGCAAATATTGAGGGTTGTCAAAAGTGAGTACCTTTGGAATAGATTGTTATCTTTCAATGGACAAAAAAGTGGAAACAAAAAATATCAATGCAAAGGTATTAATTTCGATGTATTTTTACATTAAGAAATAATGATTTTTTAACAGTGGATCTGAGGAAGGGACTTGCACATGCTTTGGTTATTTTTTCGACAAAAGAGCAAGGTTATGCAAAGGTAATTTTTGTTATTTATTTCAAAATAAAATATTATTTACAAAATTTAAAATGTTTTAAATCAAATTTTCATTTCTTTATCTAAATGCAAATAATTTATCCTTTCTTCAAAAACACTATTTCAACTATTTTTCAATCAATGCTTATACACAAAACAACTATATACATTCAAACTAAAAACATTCAATCGTGGCACTTAATATTAATAAAAGGATCCCTGTGTAATAAAATTGCGTTCTCGATGTATTTTTAGAATGTCCCCCTGGTTATATGGGCGTAAATTGTTTACTTAGATGTCGGTACCCGGGATATGGGAAACAGTGTGCAGAAGAATGCTTATGTACCACAGAATATTGCGATTATCGGAGTGGTTTTGTCAACATAAGAGGTAAATTCCTTCAAAGTTCTATACTGATCTGCGATACATTTCATGATTTAAATTTTAATTCTTTAGAGTTTCACACATGAAATTTAATAATATTTCTATTTCAAGCATAAGCACAATACCGCATTTAAATTAGACATCCATATTTAGGTAATTTAGACTGATCTTAATATACTGTTTGAAATTTTGTCAAACATTTTCCTTTTTACGTAACAAAGCGCTGAAAAGTATATTTTAGTACGAGATGATGGTATCAACTCATGTTATTTTGCTAATAAGGGATTCCCCATGAATCGAAACTAATCACATTTTCGTTTGAGTATTTTGAATACAGGTTCTAGTATAATATTGGTTTGTTTTCAATTTTCATGATCTACAGAATACGTGTAAGAATATATTTCCTAATGTGCTTTAGAGTGTTTATAAACATAAATATATATATATATATTTGGAATTTGTGTCAGTCCGCGAAGGAAAATAGTGTAAGGGTCATGCAGTCAAAAAATGTGATACAATGTATGTCATGCAAACACAGTTTTGATTTTTAAATCAATGAACATTTTCTATTATAAGCAGTAATATGAAAACAGATTTTGTAAGAAAATTCACAAAATTGAACATAGTACAAACCAAGTAATTTTGACAAGAATGACGTGTTGACGGTATATAATAAACCAATCCTTGCACTGACTCAGTATACTAATGAACAGTGCATTTTCCCTGCGATAGTAATGAATCGTTTAAAGAGAACACTACCTACCGGTATGTTTGTAAACAAAGCGAGAAACACACAGTAACGAAGGTCAAAGTTAATCAATTATTTATCTCAAACGGAATAAATGAGCTGTACCAGTTGAAAAATTAATTTATAAATTAAATTCTTTTTCATTGACCAAACAATAAATGATTTCGATTTGTTCTGAATTGTTTTGCTCTAAAAAGGTAATTAAAACTATGGCTAAAAACGCCCTTATGTATTGGCATGTCTACTTAGTGACTTTAACTGTATTGGTTGATATTATCTGAGCGTTTATATCTGTGAGTGAGTGTTACTGATGTATAATGATTTTTTTTTTGTAGTTTTCACAATTTAATGAACTTGATGTATTGAAAATCATAAAACTGATTTTGTTTCAGTCAGGAAGACTTAAAGGGTTCTTAGATTTCTTCTGCAACGGACAACTTTTTAATCCTAATTTTTCTCCAATTAATCTTAAAATTAGAGACAATAACCGAGATGAAAAAAAATAAATATGTATTAAACCACTGTTGAAATTTCTACAGTTTAGATTTGTATCTCAACAAACTACACATGCCCATGATTCTTATCTCATTCATTGTCATTGCTACACTGAAAAGTGTTTTCCTTCACCATTTCCAGTCGTGTTTTGCTATGAAATGCCGACCATGTGATAAAGTAAATTTATAGTACTGAAGACAGTAAAATAACGCAACAAAATCAAAAAAATAATCAAACAAACAAAACGATTAGGTGTCATTGATAAATTAAATGTGAAATGCATGTTTATAAATGTGAATCAAGGGACTCAGAAATTAAATTAATTCAAGAGCAGATAGATCTTGTAAACAGTTAATAAAATATATTTATTTTACATATCAAAGATGATGAAAACCAAGGACTTGAATTTCACTAGTGGCTAAATCAAGAAAATAGCATATGTGCATGCAAATTATGAAAGATAAGTGGTTGAATTTCAATAATCATAGTGACCAAATCAAAACAATTGAATTAAGTAATATGTATATAAATGAAAGTAGAAGGTGTGAATTTTTAGAGCTGCTTAATCACGAGAATTGGAACATATTAATGTGCATTGAAAATGTAAAATTATTTGTTAATTTCAGAAAATAGGTAAAATATTCATTGAGCATATCCATTAATGATATAATTCAATTTGCGCTATTTGTAAATAATAATTTCTTTCTTGTAATATTGTTAAAGGTTGGTTCTCTTAGTTTCAGATATTTTAGTGAAAACTTACGTTTTCTGTAATGAATTTGTGATTAATTATGATACATTCAAGTAGATATGTAAATAAAAAATACGTGTTAAAAATAAATGACTGAAAAGGTGCAAATAAATTATTATTCTTTTATTTTTTAACAATTTCAACAACATATTTCAAGAAAACAGAAATAAATATTGATTTATATTTCATCATTGCACATAGCACATATAACCCAAATATGGATCAGAGACCTGGACTTTTTTAAACAAAGTACATATACCATCAAGTCGCCAGCGTGGTGCAGTGGTTAGAGCGCCTGCTCTAATATCGCGAAGTAATGAGTTTATCTTTACGTCGCGGGTTCGAATTCTGTTGTGGGGCGTGAAGAACGGTCCTTCAGATGAGACCGTATAAACCGAGGTCCCATGTCGCTGTGGGTTATAGGACAAAGTTTGCAGCTCACCAACGAAAAGTGGTGGGATTTCCATATGTATGAAAAATTTTCGAGAAGGACGTTCAACAACATACATACAAACAAACAATACCATCAACTCGTAAAAGTACTTTCAGTACTTTGGTTATTTTAGAAAATGCAACGCGTATCTAAGCATGGGATTTTTCACTCAAACCCGGAAGTTTTCCATTTCCATGTTTATAAATATGCTTATAATAATAATAATAGCAGGAATTATATTCCTTTTATTGCTAATTTTAACAAGAATCCTGATAATTCATCGAAAAATAAAGGATACCTTGACAAAGACGAAAATTTCTGATACCCTTGAAGGGAATGATCGAAAAACAATGCCTAATGAAATTTTGAAATGCATGCCCAAAAGGAGGTTATCACAGGGAAGTCTCCATCTTGCCTCTTCTGAAAATATAACTGATAATGAAATTTTTACACGTACAAGGACGTAAGAAGAAAAGGAATAAAGTCACTGATACCAAAAATACGTACTGGTCTTCAAAACAGCGCAAACAGATAATGTAAAGACACACACGTATTTAATTTTTGCAAGCATAAGAAATGAAATGTTGGGAGATTCTGCTTAAGAATTTTGTAGACGTTATTGATAATAATTTCTATCTTATATTTTGAAATTGATATTGAATCTTTTATCTAATTAAAATCTGGAGCTACTTTTAAAGTTTAATGTCATATTGTATTAAAAAGGATTAGTTTATTAATATTGCTAATATCTAATGGTCATGTTATACATATGTGTTTTTTAGGAAATGTAAAATAGTTCTTTTCCTAGATTGAAGGTCGTTTTATAATCTTTTAAAAGAAACAAGATGAACCTTGTTACACTTTTCGCTTTTGCTTAATATTAATGACAAAAAACTAGCACTGCCTAAAACGAAAAAGCCCTAGTCTATTTCCTGCAGATTAATGTATTTTAGACCCCTAATCATCCTTTATCAGGTTTTTGAGTTTCAAATTATTTTGTTTCATATCCAGGGATCTTTAACATAGTTGAAATATACTCTGGTAATCCTTAAGCCAATGGTCTACCTTCTTTTAAATGATTTTTTAGTAACATGTATACAATCTTTCAATCGAGAATCCAAGCATTTTTACGATGCTTTGAAATGAAGAAATGCTATCCAAAATGTTACTTTTGAAAAGGCATATAACATAATTGTAAGAAGATACCTAAATTAAAAAAAGTTAAAGGCGCTATCAAATGACTTGTGGAATTATATATTTCTGATTAAGTTTTTTCTTGAAAGAATTGTCTTTTTTCTATCTTCCTACTCTTTCTCATAAGGAAAATAAGTGAAGGTATTTAAGGTAAAGATCCTTACCATGCTATAGAAATAACGGAACTACAGATTTTGTTGAAACTTTTCAGAATCTTAACTGAGTATTTGTCTTTTCCAGATCAGTGTAAATTTTGGGGTCAACCGGGCCTCCTTTTGAAAGGATTGTTACTAAAAATAGACATTGTCTCGTGAAATTACGGAAATGCGGTAATTAAGATATTCATGCTAGATTTCTAAATGCAAAAGCAAAAGAATTTTTTTAACATATGAATTATAGAGAAAATGTGTTTGTTTAACGGGATTAATTATTTTTTGTAATCTGCTGATCCACCTAATATTACTTTCTATGGCGAATTAAACATATTTAGCTCAAATTTTATAAAGTTCATTGCTAGTAAAAATAAATTGCTGCTTGATATTCTAACTACAGATTTCTTTTTAAAATTAACACGTTACTTTCCAATAGTCTCTCCCTTATATGGCATAAAATTAAGTGGGGCAGCGGGCATCAAACAAGAAAAATTCACATTTCTATACCAAATTTGCTGAAAAATGATTATTTGAAAAATCTTTTTACCATCTATACTTTTATCATTTGGGTGTAAAAATCGTTTTAATATTTAAAACTTTCGTTAATAGAACATTAATAAGTATGGTTTAAATTATAAGTATAATATTTAATGCAGAGACGGCCAAGATTTCGTTTTCGCGATTCACAAGCATTATAGTAATCGGGTTCAATCTTCGGAATATTCTATATACCGTTAATGCGCAGGTGTGACGTTATGACGGAAGTGAAAGAAGAAAACACTTCCACCAGTTTCAATATTGGTCGTTTGGATGAGATTTATTTGATTAAAAAATGAGAGAAGTGGCACATTTGACGACTTATTGTGTCTATGTAAAACATTTTTCGCTATTCATAGATACAAAATTGAAATAAGTGGTTTGATTGCCACATCTTTTTAACGTCTGGTTTCTGATCACAGAAAAAGCTCGGGTCTGTCTAAGTAACAGTGAGTAAGGTGCAACGTTGTTTATCATGTTTTTATCCATGTACAAATAGATAAAATCTATATAAGCGGACATGGATATGTTCAGTGTTTCCACTTTGTAATGTCGGATCGAGGTTTTCCGTACCTAACTCAAATTCGTTTAATAAATTCTAAATACCAAGCTCCATAGTTGATGACTAGAATTGCATTAAGAGCATCATTACTAAAACTATGACATTTAATTAGTAAAATATTAACACATTCTACGGTGACATGTTTGAGTAATCTTATATGCCCATGTTTGGATGGCTAGGTTCGCTAATTATCAATTACAACACCGAGTTCACACAAACACGTTTATTCAATATGGAGCTAAAACTAAAACTAAACAGGTACATATTTAGTCGTACATGAAAAGGTTACACATACACTAGATAGTTCTTACAATAACACATTTACTAAACATCTCCCCTCTAAAAGTTTATGACTAGGATTTCACAGAAAATGACTAGAATAAACATAAGCTACAAATAAAACTCATCTTGCATGCATTACTTGTTACATACGAATCAGATCATTATAACACAAAGAGTTCACAAACGTTCATTCGTAGTCATTGAATCTTATTGGTTTGTGAACGACGCATCCTGAACGAGTTACGGTTTTGGACTTCACGGAAGGAGATGTAACTTCCTGGCTAGGCGGCTCAGAGGGTGCCTCAACGTCAGACGAAACACTTGGTTTACTGTCAGTTAACGGATACGGCACATTTACGGTATGTGACAATTCGGTGTTCACGTATCCAGTATGCTGCAAGTGCCTCCGATTTCTCCTCAATATTCCATGATCGGTTTCCACTGGGTATGATCGCGTTTTGTAATTTGCGCTAGTGATTGTGCCACTATCTGTCCACTGTTTCTCTTTGTCGGTCTTGATGCGAACTTGGTCTCCGGGTCCAAGCGGGTGGAGTTTCCTTACACCAAATCGATTGTCATAATGATATTTCGAAGTTTCCTTCGTTCGTGCGTCCTGTCTCCTCACTTGGTCCAAGTCCGGCTACTTTGGTGCTAGTGAAGACGGTTTGACTGGAACAACGGTTCGAATCCTACGTCCCATGATGAGTTCGGCTGGACTGACTCCTGTGGTTGAGATGGGTGTTGAACGGTACGCCATAAGCGCAACAAAGATGTCATCCTGCTGTAATAACGCTTCGCGGTCTTAACAGCGCTCTCCGCCTCGCCGTTTGCTTGCGGGTAGTGTGGACTAGTGGTTGTATGCGCGAACCCGTACTTAGCTGCGAACTTCTTGAAAGAGTCTGATGTAAACTGGGTGCCGTTGTCGGTTACCAATTTCTCTGGAATACCCCAACGAGCCAATATATTCTTGAGTTTTCCAATTACGTGAGCACTAGTCAACGAATTTAGAGACGCAATTTCCAGATAACGAGAAAAATAATCCGTAACTACTAGGAAACGTCTACCCTGCAGCTCACACAGATCTGCAGCTATCTTTTGCCACGGACGATCTGGAAGGACTGTAGTCTTCAACGTTCTCGGTTCTGTTTGGGTTGATAAACAAGACAGAATTCGCAGGACTTTACGGTACGCTCTATATCGGTTGAAATTCCTGGCCACCATACAGCTCCTCGTGCGCGTTCTCGGCACTTGTTCAGACCTAAGTGTCCTGAATGTATGTCTTGCAATGTTTCTGGTCTAAGAGCCTCAGGAATAACAATTCGGTCACTGTACATTAGAATTCCATTCCAGACAGACAATTCGGATCTTGCGGAAAAGTATGGTCGGATTTCTGCTTTCAGTGATCTCACATGGTCTGGCCACCAGTTCTGAGTCTTCTTCAAAACTTCAGACAACTCTGGATCATCTGCTGTCGCTAATCGAATGCGCTCTAGTCGTTGGTCAGATATCGGAATATTCTGTATAACACAGTCGACATAGAGATTGACTTCCTCTTCTGTATCCTCAGCGTTTCCAGTTAGCGGGCTCCTGGAAAGAGTGTCGGGAACCACGAGATTTTTCCCTGGCACATGTTCTGCTTATGGATTAAATCGGCGTAAGCGCATCAAAAGTCTCTGATATCTCACAGGTGTCCTACCTAGAGCTTGAGTGTTAATGAGCGGAATGAGAGGTTTGTGAATCAGTGATGAGCTTGAATGAGTCGAGTCCAATAATGTAGCGCTCAATCTTCTCACAGGCCCATACAGATGCTAAACACTCCTTCTCGATCTGTGCATATTTGGTTTCGGCTGGTGACAGTGTCCTCGACGCAAACGCGATAGGTTTAAGTTGACCATCAAACTGCTGAAATATAGCAGCTCCTAGGCCATAACTGCTGACATCTGCACTAATCACGACTGGCTTTGAAGAATTGTAGAAGGCTAATGCAGGTGTTTCTGTTAGCATATCCTTCACTCTTTTGAAGGCCTCTTCCTGGGGGTTGTCCCATATCCATACCGAGTCACTCTTCAAAAGATCAGTAAGGGGGTGCATAACCGTAGAAAGGTTAGGTAAAAATCGACTGAGATAATTCACCATTCCAAGAAATCTTAAGTTCAGTCACATTTGTTGGTGCAGCCAACTCATGTGTTGCACGCACACGTTCTTGACATGGACTGATACCATTTGAACTAATCATGTGTCCAAAATATTTAATGCTCTGTTTCCTGAACTCGCATTTCTTCTTATTAAGTTTCAGACCAACTTCCTTGATACGGTCCAACACGCGGTCCAGACGCTCGTCATGTTCCTCCACCGTACTCCCATATATGATGATATCGTCCATTATGGCGTCAGCTCCGTTAATATTTGCTAATATCTCTGACATACGACGCTGAAATATTTCAGGGGCTGACGTAATACCAAATGGAACCCACTGAAAGCAGTACCGTCCAAACGGAGTTATGAAGGTAGTAAGGTGAGAACTCTCTGGATCTAGAGGTATCTGGTGAAACCCACTACAAGCATCAAGTTTCGAAAAGACTGTAGCCTAACACAGCTTTGGGGCAATCTCGTTCAAGTTGGGTAACATATAATGTTCACGTTTGACTGCCTGGTTTAGTTTCTTAAGGTCCACACACAAGCGAACATCCCCGTTTTTCTTGAATGTCACGATGGGTGCGCACCAATCTGTCGGTTCTGTGACTTTGGCAATGATTCCAGCGTTTTCCATGCGGTTTAGTTCGGCCTCGACCTTGGGCATTAATGGAAATGGAATCCTGCGAGCTGTCGTAACGCAATATGGTGTGGCCCCTGGCTTAAGTGTTATCTTTACGGGTGGGCCCTTGACGCATCCATGTGTACCAAACACATCCCGAATTTCCTCGATTTTCATAACAAGTCCCATACGGTGTGCGACACTTCGACTGAGCAAATTAGAACCACTGTTAGAGTTCTTAAGCACGTACACTCGAAAATGAAACTCATTGTTCTTGTGAAAAGTCTTAGCAACGAACATGCCTTTACACTCCACTGATCCTCCTGGGCTGTACAGCTGATTTGTCGAAGCCTGTAGTTTGGGCTTTACTGGCAATGGATTGTACGTCGCTTCGGTTATCACGGATGTGTCAGCACCAGTGTCGATCTTGAATGTAATGTACTCCCGACACATCTTCAGCTTTACTGTCCATGCGTCTGTATTGTCCGACTCGCTTAGGTCAATAGAACCCATGTAGAATGAATCAAGTGATGAACATGCACCTTGAACTTCCTCTTCTATCTTAACGTGTCCTTTTTTTCCCGCACTTAAGGCATTTCTTCCCTGATGCCGGACAGTTTCCAGGATTGTGTTTCATATTACACTTGTCACAGTTATTGTAAACTCTTTCCTTAGCTTTAGGCTGTCTGCTGTAATTGTGTTTAGATTCTTGTCCATTTTGCTGCCTAAATCTCACTGCATCTAAGTTCTTAGATTGTAAGTCTTTAATCTGATGTTTCACTAACTCTGAATTACGTGCCATCTCGACAGCTTTTGTGAGTGTTAGTTCAGATTCAAGCTGTAGTTTCTCGCTAAGTTCTTTGTCGATAATGCCCACGACTAACCTGTCTCAGATTTGGTCGCTCTTATCTCTAAAATCACAGTGTGCAGCCAGTTCGTGTAAACTTCTGACGAATTCCTCAACTGACTCTCCCTGGCGCTGGCTCCGGATGTGGAATTTGGCGCGCTCATGAATCACGTTTTTCTTTGGAACGAAATACTTGTCGAAACTTTCAAGTACCTTCTTAAAGTTCTTCTCACCACCGTTCGAGAATACGAAGAATTTGAATATCCCCTCTGCCTCGGGCCCCATGGCGTATATCAATGAACTTATCTGTATTTGTTCATCCTCGTCAGCTAGCTTCGTTGCGATCTGAAACCGAATGGAATCGTTGGTTCCATTCTAGCCATTCATTTGGCCTGGTAAAGGCGAAACACTCAGGTGGATTGAACTTCGGCATTTTTCTACACCAGGAACACTTCTGACACAATGTTTGGATGGCTAGGTTCGCTAATTTTCAATTACAACACCGAGTTCACACAAACACGTTTATTCAATATGACGCTAAACTAAAACTAAACACTGTCAGGTAAATATTCAGTCGTACATGAAGAGGTTACACATACACTAGATAGTTCGTACGATAACACATTTATTAAACAGCCCATCTGTCTAAACTCACTCAACATGCTCAGACAAACCCTTACTTTCATATAATGTGAGATGTGAGACACAAGCTTCTTAATACAAGTATGGATATTATGCTGCTATTATTGAAAATGTGAATCAAGACTAGAAAATTATTGAAAAAGAGAAAGACATGTAACATTTATTCAATAGATAAGTATGTGGTTACTGTTTATGTTTCTTCAAAATCAATAAGGTTATAAAATGAATTATCTGAAAGAGTTCATAATTAAAAGGGTTAAGTAAGTCAAATAAAAAAAAATTATATGTTTGATTTACTCTGACCGACCTGTCAAAATCACCCTTACACAATAATTTTTTAAGCACTTATAATTTTTTTTTCTCGTTTTCCATAGTATAATTTCTATAGGATGCTTCTTGATTGAATTTTTCATGGTGGATCTAGGGGTGAGTGTGTGTGTTCACCTGGACATGGCAGAGTTATTGAATGTACATACTAAACCAAGCAGTACAATTCTCTGTCATCCTTGGACTTTCAGTAAGACGTGGTATTCTGGGCACTAGTGTCTTTGAAATGGCGAATAGAGTTTAATTGGTTAAGAAATTAATAATATCATGGAATTTAAATCATTGTTGACAATGATGAGACAACTTAATCCCTTGCGTATTTCTCATATATGTAAACCTGTTATCTGAAATTGGCTACACTCCTTGACATTTGCCTGAATTTCAATCCCAGCCACATATATTTCAACAATGAATGAAAGCTGTGTAAATTTTAGAGGCTAATTATATAACATCAAGAATACCACACTTTACTGAAAGTCAAAAGATAACAGTGAATTGTACTAAAAGTGACCATGAACCCCTCCTTGGAAAAAATGATCTACATGTATGATTGATTGATTGTATATTGTTTAACGTCCCTCTTGAGAATTTTTCACTCATATGGAGACGTCACCGTATGCCGGTGAAGGGCTTCAAATTTAGACCTATACTCGGCACTCAGGGCCATTGAGCAGTGAGGGTTCTTTATCGTGCCAGCGCCTACCGTGACACGGGACCTACGTTTTTAAGGTCATATCCGAAAGACCCATGACTTTCACTTCTAGTGCCGAGCGCTTGGCGAAGGAACAGTCACTACCTTTGTTTACGTCTTAGGTATGACGCGGCGCCGCGAACGAGAATCGAACCCGGGCCTCCCGATCACGAAGCGAACGCTCTACCACTAGGCTACCGTGACCGGTAATCTACATGTATGTAAAATTGGTATGAAAAGTCACCGGAATGTCGGGTATGATGCTTTAAAAGTCAACGACTCCCTGAGTAAATAGAATTTTCTATGTTGAAGTGATATTTTGATATGGATTCAGTGAGTATTTGTTCTCTGAATAATACCTGTGCATCTGTCCGTGTGTCTTTCCGTCTGTCTATAACACTTTCTAGAAGCCTTTGTGCTTTTGCATTCGCAGTAAGGTTAAGGCAACCCATGGAAAAAATATGGTAATGAGGTCATAATGAGGTTTGACGTCATGACAGTTGCTCCGCCCTGATTGATCCTTATAAGGAAATAGAGCTCAAAATAACTATTTACCGATATTTGCAAGAATATGTAACAAACCGGCCTTGGGGATCAGGGTTAGAATAGGTCCTAAGTACCCCCTTGTTTGTCGTAAAAGGTGAATTAATGGGACGGTCCTTCGGATGAGACCGTATAAATCGAGGCTCCGTGTCACAGCAGGTGTGGTACGATAAAGATCCCTCCATGCTCAAAGGCCGTAAGTGCCGAGCATAGGCCTAAATTTGCAGCCCTTCACTAGCAATGGTGACCTCTCTAAATCAATGAAATATTCTGGAGAGGGACGTTAGACAGTATACATTCAATCAAACATAATTGAAACTGTTCATGGCATAGCAAAAATATTAACTTATCCCTTTGAATGTCACCTTTAAATACATATTACAATTCTGTACCTTTTCTTTGCAGAGAATTCGACCAATTACAATGAGGAAAACTTGTCATCTGAGTCTGTTACTGTTACGGAACGTACAAATATAATAACAATAGTAACTATCATAGCTTCAGCGTTAATATTTCTTTTGTTTTTATTTTTTTTAAAACTTCATCTCATTCGTCGAAAAACTAGGCATACTGCAGCACAAGCAGATACTTCTGCTTCCTTTGAAGAAAATAACTTGCATAATGTGGTGGACGTATTTCCTTCAGGGATAGGCCATCAGAATCACGCAGTAGAAGATGTTAATCCTATAAATGAAGATCTGCAAATGATGGAGGACGAAAATCCAACAGGATTCGAAAGAAACATGGGGAAAAAGAAAACGAAGACTTTGAAAAAGAATACTGAAGTTACTAGCATAAATGAGAGAGAAAATATATATACTTTAGCATTTGCATCCTTTGGAAGTGTCATGATGGAAAAGTCGGTTCACGATTATTCCCCGCTTCAATTCAACTAATACCTTTTGAACGCAATTTTACATTTAATAAGTGCTTATCAAAATACGGACATTGTGTTACATCCGAAAGTAACCAAACTGATTCAATGTAATACGTATAATGTTAAAACGTATTATTCGTTCATTCTTCTTATTTTCTAATGTTACAGGTGTAAGTACATTGCCCAATCTGACATTTAAATTGTTCCATTATCGTGTCTTCAATATTTTTATAAAATTTAATATCTGTGTGGACACATGCTTTTTTCATTTATCATGGTAAAAAAAACCAATATAAAGACTATCTTGTACAGGTCATAGTTCCACGCTGCTCTAAACTTTTTTTCATTGTCATGAATAGCGAAAAGCATGCCCCATAAAGTGAATAGAAGCATTTGGGCAGGAGGTCATCAACGATAGACTGACATCGTTTTTCTCGTTCGATTTTGACAATCTTTCATGAATTTCCCCCTCTTTTTTAAATTTTCGTCATTTGCACAACATTTAATCTTCATAGATAATTATTTAATTTTATTTATAGTGTTGGATTATGTTATGGAAAAAAATCATAATTTCAATCCAAAAATAACAACCAAAAATATTTTGCAAAACATTTATTTTCACAAGAAGATGTTCAAGCAACAGTTCAAGCAACAGATCAAGAAGAGGAGGAAAGGGAAAATACAGTTTAAATTCCTTTATAGAGGGAAATCGACATTGCTAAAAGTAAACATTTTATTCATATAATGAAATATATTTAATTTGTACTTTTGACGCAGACACATGTGTCGCCTTAAAAAGTTAAGTTTAAATTTTCCATATTTAAACATATATGATTACCTTCTTCACTCATGATTTCAACTGCAAGGACGTAAAAAATGCATTTAAAAATGTTTGCCGGACTTACATTTATTGAAAATTTTCATATAAAGTCGTTTATTATTTTGATTGTAACTTTTCTAGCAAAGATTGAGGGTAGTCAAAAGTGAGTAACTTTGAAAAAGATTGTTATCTGTCAATGGTTAGAAAAGTGTAAACAAAAAACGCCAAGGTATTAATTTCGATGTATTTTTTTTTTTTTTTTGTTAAAAAATAATGATCTTTTTAACAGTAGATTTGGGAAAGGGACTTGTACATGGTCTGGGTATTTTTTCGACGAGAGATTAAAGGTTTACAAAGGTAATTCATTTCATTTTTTCAAATTAAATATCATTTACAAAACTTGTAATGTTTTCAAATCAATCTTTTTTTCTCTATCTAAATGCAAATAATTTTTCCTTTCTTCAAAAACACTACTTTAATTATTTTTCAATAAATACTTATACACTAAAAAAACTATGTACATTCAAACTCAAAACATTTCACTCGTGGCACTAAATAATAATAATTCCAATCATCATTTTATCTATTGATTTCCTGTGTTTTGATTGGACGAGAACACGTTCCAGAAAATTTTTACACATCGATAAATTCTTTCGATCTGAACCACTTTCTTGATGACACTACTAGGTTATCGTATAAACAATGAAAGCAGTTATTTCTGGGTCTGTTCTGGCTAAATAATGAATACAAGAAACTTTAAATTTAATTAGGGCTTAAACAAAACTGGCAATATACTAGACTGCCTAACTGATGGACGCCGTGAAAATGTTTATGTCACTGTCCGATCACGAGTGTGAATTTTAAAAATCGCTGTCTCAACGTTCATACGTAGAAAATAAGCTCAGTCTGTATCGTTTTGACAGGGAAAAGAAACGTACCTCAAACTCTTGCCCTGTTAGCATCAAATTCATATTTACTTTCTATATTTTTCCTCAATATTTGAATAAACAAGTGCAAATTGAAGGCGTCGTCGGTCTGCAACTTTCGCTATGAGAGTTGTTGTTTATGTCAACATGGCCATGGTCAAAGACGAACTATTCTGAAGTAAACTCGTAATTACGATATTTGTTGACTTAAACAACATTCGATTAGTTGTTATAAGTTTGTTTATCGATTGTTTTGACAATTTAAGTTGAACTCTATCGAAATTCATCTCGATTACGTTCCTTTACGGTAAAATGTATTCCTACGCCGTCCAGAAATAACGGATTGTATGGAGGCCTCAAAGAGAAATAATTTAAATATTTTTAAAAATTCGATATTGGAATTATAAGAATTAAACGTTCTTTTTGAAAAATTTATCGATGTGTAAACTCTTGACATTTTACTCACAAACTTAACATAAAAGTGCTTCGCACTTTTATTTAGTTTGTGAGTAAAATGTCAAGAGTTTACACATCGATAAATTTTTCAAAAAGAACGTTTAATCCTATAATAAATACATCACTGTGTAATAGAATTGCGTTCTCGGTGTATTTTTAGAATGTCCCCCTGGTTATATGGGCGTAAATTGCTCACTTAGATGTCGGTACCCGGGGTATGGAAAACAGTGTGCAGAAGAATGCTTTAGTACCGCAGAATATTGCGATTATCGGAGTGGTTGTGTCAACATAAGAGGTAAATTCCTTCAAAGTTCTAAACTGATCTGCGATACATTTCATGATTTAAATTTTAATTCTTTAGAGTATCACACATGAAATTTAATAATATTTCTATTTCAAGCATAAGCACAAATACTGCATTTAAATTAGACATCCATATTTAGGTAATTTAGACTGATCTTAATACACTGTTTAATATTTTGTCAAACATTTTCCTTTTTATGTAACAAAGCGCTGAAAAGTATTATCTAGTACGAGATGATGGTATCAACTCATGTTATGTTGCTAATAAGGGATTCCCCATGTATCGAAACTAATCACATTTTCGTTTGAGTATTTTGAATACAGGTTCTAGTATAATATTGTTTTATTTGCAATTTTCATGAACTACAGAATGCATGTAAGAATATATTTCCTAATGTGCTTTAGCATGTTTAGAGTGTTTATGAACATAAATATATATATATTTTTGGAATTTGTGTCAGTCGGCGAAGGAAAATTGTGTAAGGGGCATGCAGTCAAAAAATGTTATACAATGTATGTCATGCAAACACAGTTTTGATTTTTAAATCAATGAACATTTTCTATTATAAGCAGTAACATGAGTAATATGAAAACAGATTTTGTAAGAAAATTCACAAAATTGAACATAGTACAAATTAAGTAATTTTGACAAGAATGACGTGTTGACGGTATATAATAAACCAATCCTTGCACTGACTCAGTATACTAATGAACAGTGCATTTTCCCTGCGATGTAATGAATCGTTTAAAGAGAACACTACCTACCGGTATGTTTGTAAACAAAGCGAGAAACACACAGTAACGAAGGTCAAAGTTAATCAATTATTTATCTCAAACGGAAGAAATGAGCTGTACCAGTTGAAAAAATAATTTTTAAATTGAATTCTTTTTCATTGACCAAACAATAAATGATTTCGATTTGTACTGAATTGTTTTGCTGTAAAAAAGTAATTAACACTATGGCTAAAAACGCCCTTATGAATTGGCATGTCTTCTTAGTGACTTTAACTGTATTGGTTGATATTATCTGAGCGTTTATATCTGTGAGTGAGTGTTACTGATGTATAATGATTTTTTTTTGTAGTTTTCACAATTTAATGAACTTGATGTATTGAAAATCATAAAACTGATTTTGTTTCAGTCAGGAAGGCTTAAACATATTAAAGGGTTCTTAGATTTCTTCTGCAACGGACAACTTTTAATTTTCTCCGATTAATCTTGAATTTAGAGACAATAACCGAGATAAAAAAAAACATAAATATGTATAAAACCACTGTTGAAAATTCCTGATTTCTACAGTTTAGATCTGTATCACAGCAAGCTTTAAATACAAACTAAACATGCCTATGATTCTTATCTCATTCATTGTCGTAGCTACACTGAAAAGTGTTTTCCTTCACCATTTCCAGTCGTGTTTTGCTATGAAACGCCGACCATGTGATAAAGTAAATTTATAGTACTGAAGACAGTAAAAAAAAAAAAACGCAACAAAATCAAAAAACAATCAAACAAACAAAAAGATTAGGTGTCATTGATAAATTAAATGTGAAATGCATGTTTATAAATGTGAATCAAGGGACTCAGAAATTAAATTAATTCAAGAGCAGATAGATCTTGTAAACAGTTAATAAAATATATTTATTTTACATATCAAAGATGATGAAAACCAAGGAGTTGAATTTCACTAGTGGCTAAATCAAGAAAATAGCATATGTGCATGCAAATTATGAAAGATAAGTGGTTGAATTTCAATAATCATAGTGACCAAATCAAAACAATTGAATTAAGTAATATGTATATAAATGAAAGTAGAAGGTGTGAATTTTTAGAGCTGCTTAATCACGAGAATTGGAACATATTAATGTGCATTGAAAATGTGAAATTATTTGTTAATTTCAGAAAATAGGTAAAATATTCATTGAGCATATCCATTAATGATATAATTCAATTTGCGCTATTTGTAAATAATATTCCTTTCCTGTAATATTGTTAAAGGTTGGTTCTCTTAGTGTCAGATATTTTAGTGAAAACTTACGTTTTCTGTAATGAATTTGTGATTAATTATGATACATTCAAGTAGATATGTAGATATGTAAAAAAAATACGTGTTAAGAATAAATGACTGAAAAGGTGCAAATAATTTATTATTCTTTTATTTTTAACAATTTCAACAACATATTTCAAGAAAACAGAAATAAATATTGATTTATATTTCATCATTGCACATAGCACATATAACCCAAATATGGATCAGAGACCTGGACTTTTTTAAACAAAGTCCATATACCATCAAGTCGCCAGCGTGGTGCAGTGGTTAGAGCGCCTGCTCTAATATCGCAAAGTAATGAGTTTATCTTTACGTCGCGGGTTCGAATTCTGTTGTGGGGCGTGAAGAACGGTCCTTCAGATGAGACCGTATAAACTGAGGTCCCATGTCGCTGTGGGTTATAGGACAAAGTTTGCAGCTCACCAACGAAAAGTGGTGGGATTTCCATATGTATGAAAAATTTTCGAGAAGGACGTTCAACAACATACATACAAACAAACAATACCATCAACTCGTAAAAGTACTTTCAGTACTTTGGTTATTTTAGAAAATGCAACGCGTATCTAAGTATGGGATTTTTCACGCAAACCCGGAAGTTTTCCATTTCCATGTATATAAATATGCTTATAATAATAATAATAGCAGGAATTATATACCTTTTATTGCTAATTTTAACAAGAATCCTGATAATGCATCGAAAAATAAAGGATACCTTGACAAAGACGAAAATTTCTGATACCCTTGAAGGGAATGATCGAAAAACAATGCCTAATGAAATTTTGAAATGCATGCCCCAAAGGAGGTCATCACAGGGACGTCTCCCTTTTCTTCGGAAGTTTTGCCTCACTGTTATGTTGTACATTATTAAATAAATGATTTGAAAAAAAAGATTAGTTTATTTATATTGCTAATATCTAATGGTGATATGTTATACATATATATTTTTCATGAAATATAAAATAGTTTTTTCCCTTGATTTACGGTCGTTTTATAATCTTTTAAAAGAAACAAGATGAACCTTGTTACATTCCACAATGAAAAGATGCTGTGTAAAAAGAAAAGAAAGAAAAAGAATTTGAAATTGGTTTGAAAACTTTTGCTTTCGCTTTTGCTTAATATAATTGACAAAAAACTAGCACTGCCTAAAACGAAAATGCCCTAGTCTATTTCCTGCAGATTAAGGACCCTCTCTACACCATTACAAAATGTTTTTTGGACATTGAGAAAAATATATTCTATAAAGGTGTTAGTATTGAGCTTATTTAAATGATTTTTTATATATGGTGCGTGGCATTTACCCTCAGGAAAAATAATCAAACACAACACAGTATCAGTGAATAGAAATCACTGTCATTTACTTCCAAAGAGAAAATACATGTAAATAACATGTTCAATTAATTTATCTTGGCCTTTGAAAATGTTAAGAATACCTGAATTGATTACAAATTGTGTAATAAACTGTGAATTTCTAATTTTAAGAATTTAGATCTAAGAGCAGATCACTCTAACTGCAAAAAAATACCATAGAATCAGAACTCTTTAGTGTGCACTGTAGAGAGGTTTCTTAATGTATTTTAGACCCCTTATCATCCTTTATCAGGTTTTTGAGTTTCAAATTATTTTGTTTCATATCCAGGGATCTTTAACATAGTTAAAATATACTCTGGTAATCCTTAAGCCAATGGTCTACCTTCTTTTAGATAATTTTTAAGTTACATGTATACAATCTTTCAATTGAGAATCCAAGCATTTTTACGATGCTTTGAAATGAAAAAAGACTATCCAAAATGTTACTTGTTAAAAAAGGATAAAGCATAATTGTAAGCAGATACCTAAATTAAAAAAAGTAAAGGAGCTTTCAAATTATTTGTGGAATTACATATTTCTGATTTAGTTTTTTCTTTAAAGAATTGTCTTTTTTTCTATCTCCCTTCTCTTTCTCATAAGAAGAATAATTGCAGGTATTTAATGTAAAATAAATGAAAAAATGACATAACAAGTGCTTTTGAATACGAGAATACATCATTTTGATAGGGTTATCATTTCAGGTTTTGAATTTATTTTATTATCAGTCCATAACTCACATTAAGTATATAGCCGTTGTGTTATACATATAGAATGTCATCATAAATCTAAAACCTGCGTGAAGAAAAAGTACTTTACTTTACCAAGTATTTTTGTAAGATGAAGTGGATATCTCTTGCATACGTTCGAGGTTAAAACCGTACATATTTGATTCCCTATCTCCTCTGGATACACAATAGATTTTTGATGTTCTTAGTGCTTCATCGTTTTTTTTTTATCTAATTAGAGGCAATAAGCAGCAGGTGAAAGTACATATTATATTGATTTTTTTACTCTGTTGCTTATTCAAATCGAGACCGATTATTGACATCATGAAGTGGTAGAGTATTCACTGTTCTAGATTCATGAATTATAAAAAGAAATGAATTTAGAGATTTCTTTTAGGTGTGGTTTCTTTCGGTAGAAATCTCCTCTTGCAAGGTTGATCGTCATTGGAACCTGTCAAAGGGTTCACACTTTCTGATGGTGAGCAAGAGATCTTAATTGTTTATGACTGCTTAAATCAAAAGCCCGAAACGTTCCTATTGCTTGGCGAAGTTATTACCTATTTAACATCCTCTCCAAAGGGTTGTAAGCGAAATATTATTGCAAATATGCATCTGTTGATGATTATGTCTTTTCCGAAACAGATGTGACACAACGTGCATCGGGATCGCTGTCAAATGTTGTCTTGATTGATACACATGCTCTTTGGAAGGGGATACTCTGGTTTACGGTGACTTTGTTTATGTAGGTTCTATATGAACATAAATTCTGTAAAATGGAAATTACTCCTTATAAAGCAGAGAAGCAGAAAAATTAAATTAAATATAAACATATGCGAGGGGTTATCAAAAAGTTCGTGGACTGAGGCTATAAAATTAGTACTATGTAGTCTGTGCTTTCACAATTTATATGGAACATAAAACAACAAAAAATAAAGAAATGTTTAAAATTTTAGCTTGATACGTTCATTATTTGCCAAATTATTATAAAATAAAAACGATATTATATGATCAAGCGGCGCTGTCGTCGTTTATTTTCATGACGTCCGACAACGTCATTGTTTATTTCAATGTCCTCTTCTTCGACCTCATGCATTTTTTTTGGATGAGATTCACTGGAGCTGAGTAAGGACTTAAATCCGCCTTGTTTATACGACTCTACAATGTCATGAACAACGGCTTTCAATAAATATAATATTCCAAATGGATTGATACATTGGGAGAGACTCTCGCTGGATTATGCCAGTATACTTTGCTAAAAAAAAATTATTTTTGTCTACCTCTTTGGCGCTCTCTATTTCCTTCTAAGATTTATTTAATCTGTTTAATTTCCCTTTCAGATACATATATTTGACATGTTTCCTTTGATTAATCTAATAATAAAGTAACAAAATTAACCATTTTAACAAACAGTTTTGGCCAACACACAATGGAAACCTTTGGTGTACACTATTTCAAGATTTTCATTGCGTCAATTTTACTTATTTCTACAAACTGTATGAAGTAAGTATACAAATATAGTTGATATTTTGCATTGTAAAAGCCAACTTAAAATCATTGTCAATTTTAATGATTGTGCTTACATCTATATCTAATTTTAAAACTAAAATGAATTTTAGTGGAGGAGGCAAAGAAGGGAACTGCACATTCTCTGGCTATTTCTACGATGAGAGTACAAATAAATGCAAAGGTGATAAGATGAACTTTATTTTAATAGTTGAACAGATGTTAATTAAAGTAAAAAAAAATAATCAAAAAAAAAAAAAGAAAAAAAAAAAAGAAAAAAAAAAACATTAAATTGTTTTAACTGTTTTATAGTCACTAATGATTTAGAAAATATATTTGTGTTTACGAACTCAAAACTTTGTGTGTCAAGACTCTCGAAATACTTATTTTTAAATGTTATTCTCTTGCATTTTAGAGTGCCCTCCGGGCTACTTGCCATGGGATCATTGCTCACGTAGATGCCGTTACCCTGGATATGGCAAAAATTGTCAGAAAGAATGCTTTTGTAATGAAGAATATTGCGATTTTCAGATAGGCTGCACTAACTCTACTGGTAAACTTGTTTGAAATTCAAAGAATACACACATACAAGTATGAGGTCAGCTTACATGTATAAGTCTAAGTCAATGGTAGCATGTTTAAAATATAGAAGACTTTTTTTCAATTAATATAATAATTAAGCTATAAATCTTCATTATTTTTTGAAACCATATAAGCCAAAGGCTCAAAAAACTTTTTTTCTGATCAAAAGTTGTACATGTAGGTTGTCGTTCGTTCTAGTCATTACCTATTCAAATTTGTATTTTCTTCAGAGCCACTTTCAAATTTCAAACGATCTAAGGAAAGGGTAACCTTCGATAAAGATAATTCAAGTTTTTCAAATATAGGGTAAGCCCTCTTAGAAAGGGGATGGGGGTAGGGGTTTAATAATTGTAAAAAAAAGTCTTCATTAGAAAAGTGGAATCCATAATAAGTTATAATTATATGGTACACATCAGACTCAATTTTTTTTTTTCAAATCAATAACCTGACGTTAGGTTGTGGTTAGTGTAAAGATGGGGGCATAATATAGGATCTAACTTTTTAAACTCAGATGACGGACAGAACAATCATAGTTACTAAGATGAGCGCTGTGGCTTATGCATGAGTTCTGGTTTTATTTCACCTTGATTTTGAAATAAATACATGCAAAATAGTCCCTTTTATAACATATCTTATTTTCATTTGGGCTTCGTATTTGAGATCATGTATCATGCAGCTTGTTACTATCAACATATTCCTTTGAATGTCTAATGAAACTGCATATTAGGAATAATATTCTGTATTTCTTCTTTGCAGAAAATTCAACACATAACAATGAGACAAACCTGTCATCTGGACCCATTACTATTACTGAACGTACAAATATAATAAAAATAGTAACTATCATAGCTTCAGCGTTAGTATTTCTTTTATTTTTAATTCTATCAAAATTTTTCCTCATTCGTCGAAAAACTAGGTACACTACAGCACAAGTAGATACTTCTGTTTCCGTTGAAGAAAATAACTTGGCAATGCATAATGTGGTGGACGTATTTCCTTCAGGGATAGGCCCTCAGAATCACGCAGTAGAAGATGTTAATCCTATAAATGAAGATCTGCAAATGATGGATGACGAAAATCCTCCTGGATTCGAAAGAAACATGGGGGAAAAGAAAACAAAGATTTTGAAAAAGAATTCTGAAGTTACCAACATAAGAGAGACAGAAAATATATATACTTTAGCATTTGCATCCTTTGGAAGTGTGATGATGGAAAAGTCGGTTCACGATTATTCCCCACTTCAATTCAACTAACCCTCTTATGCCCTTTTTACTTTATTCACATTTAATAAGTGCTTATCAAAATGCAGATGCTGTGTTGCATCCCAAATTACCTTTACAGCATATATTTTACATTAAGATATTCAAAGAGTAAAAAAGGTATTATCTATTTTTTTCTGATTTTAATTTACTGGAAATCAACAAGACATTAAAAATCGTTTCGTTCATATTTCCTTTTTATCTGCTTGCACATAATGTGAATAAAGAATGAAAAAAATGTTTCATTCAATTATATTATAGGTGTAAGTAGATTGCCCAGTCTGACTTTTTACTTGTTTCATGATATCGTCTACATATTTTTTATTTTGAAAATTTAATATTTGAGGACACATGATTTTTTTCATCATGTTAAGCATCTACGTATGTGTGATGATACTAAATTAATGAACAAATTATCAACACTTACAGAATTACCGATAATTTAAGAAAAAACACCCAATACAAAGACAATGTTATTCAGGTCATAGTTCGTGGCTGCTGTTATGAAGAAAATAATAAATTCAATCCGAAAATAACAGCCAAAAGTATTTTGCAATACATTTATTTTCACAAAAAGACGTTCAAGCAACAATGTTGGATCAAAAAGAGGAGGAAAGGTACGGAAGCCCATTTAGGACCGATCAAAAAATATTTTTGAATTCGTTATAACGATTTTTAGAATTTGTTATAACGAATTTAATTTGTTTAAACAGACTTTTAGAATTCGTTATTACGAATTCAATTTGTTATAACAGACTTTTAGAATTCGTTATAACGAATTTAATTTGTTAAAACAGATTTATTGAATTCGTTATAACGAATTTAATTTGTTATAACAGATGTATTGAATTTGTTATAATGAATTTAATTTGTTATAACAGATTCATTGAATTTGTTATAACGAATTTAATTTGTTATTACAGATTTGTTGAATTCGTTATAACGAATTTAATCTGTTATTACAGATTTGTAGAATTCGTTCTAGCCAAATTCTTGATTCGTTATAACGAATTCAATAAATCTGTAATAACAAATTAAATTCGTTATAACGAATTCAATAAATATGTTATAACAAATTAAATTCGTTATAACGAATTCTAAATATCGTTATAACGAATTCTAAAATATTTTTTGATAGGTCCTAAATGGGCTTCCGTAGAAAAGACAAAAATACAGTTTAAATTCCTTTATAGGGGGAAATCAACATTGCTAAAAGTAGATATTTTTTATATAATAAAATATTTTCAATTTGTACTTTTGACGTGGACACTTATGTCGCCTTAAAACGTTGATTTTGAAGTTTCCATATATGGACATACATGTATATGAATACCTTCTTCAATCATGGTTTCAAATGCAAGGATGTACATGTACAAATGCATTTTAAAATGTTTGCCGGACTTACATTGATTGAAAATTTTCATATAATGTCGTTTATTATTTTAATCATAACTTTTCTAGCAATCATAGAGGGCTGTCAAAAGTGAGTACCTTTGAAATAGATTGTTATCTTTCAGTGGACAAAAAGTGTAAACAAAAAATGCAAAAATATTGATTCCGATGTATTTTGTCGTTAAGAAATAATGATCTTTTTAACAGTGGATCTGAGGAAGGGACTTGCACATGCTCTGGTTATTTTTTCGACAAAAGAGCAAAGGTTTGCAAAGGTAATTCTTCTTATTTTTTTCAAAATAAAATAGTATTTACATAATTTAAAATGTTTTGAATCAAATCTTCATTTCTTTATCTAAATGCAAATATTTTATTTTTTCTTTAAAAACACTACTTCGATTACTATTCAATCAATGCGTGATAACTAAATAACTACATGCAAACCCAAAACAATTCACTCGTGGCACTAAATATTCATAAATAGATCCCTGTGTAATAAGATTGCGTTTTCGATGTATTTTTAGAATGCCCCACTGGTTATATGGGCGATAATTGCTCACTTAGGTGTCGGTACCCGGGATATGGAAAACATTGTCAAGATGAGTGTTCATGTACCACAGAATATTGCGATTATCGGAGTGGTTGTATCAACACCACAGGTAAATTCCATCAAAGTTCTATACTGATCTGCGTTAAATTTCATACTTTAAATTATTTCTTTACGTTATCATACAGGAAATTTTATAATATTTCTATTTAACACAATAGTTCAATACCGCATTCAAATTTAGCATCCATATTAAAATAAATGAGACTGTTCTAGATTTACTGCTTGATATTTTGTCAAAAAATTTTCCTTTTAATCCTACAAAACACTGTAAATTATTCTTTTTTTCTTATTTTAGAAAATGGAACGCATTTCTTAGTAAGGGATTTATCACACAAACCCGGAAGTCGAATTTCCATTTCAATGTTTATAAAAATTCCTATAATAATAATAGCAGGAATTATATTTCTTTTATTGCTAATTTTAATAAGAATGGTGATAATGTATCGAAAAACAAAGGAAACCTTGACAAAGACGAAAATTTCTGATAACCTTGAAAGGAATGATCGAAATACAATGGCTAATGAAAATTTAAAATGCAAGCCCCAAAGAAGGTCATCACAGGGAAATCTCCATCTTGCCTTTTCTGAAAATGTAACTGATGATGCAATTTCTTTTCACGTACAAGGATGTAAGAAGAAAAGGAATAAAGTGATTGATACCAAAAATACAGGGGTCATGAAAACAACGCAAAAAGATGATGTAAAGACACACACGTATTCAACTTTTGCAAGCATTAGAAATGAAATGTTGGCAGATTCTGCTTATCAATATTGTAAACGTTATTGATACTTATTTCAATCTAATATTTAGTAATTGAAATTGAATCTTTTATATCTCTTATCTATCTAATAAACTGAACTTACTTCTACATTTTAATGTCATATTGTATTAAAAAGGATTAGTTTATTGCCAATATCTAATAGTAATGTTATACATATATGTTTTAATACAATTTAAAATAGTTTTTCTTTATTAACTGTCATTTTAAAAGAATGTAGATGAACCTTGTTACATTCCACAGAAAATAGATGCTATGCAAAACAAAAGAATCTGAAATTAATTTGAAAAGTAAACTTAGATGCTTTTGCTTAATATAAATGACAAAATACAAGCACTGGCTAAAACGAAAATGCCGCAGTCTATTTCATGCATATTAATGTATTTTATAATTAGCCCCTGATCATCCTTTATCTGGTTTTTAAGTTTCAGATTATTTTTTTCATATATTCATGGATCTTTAACGTAGTTTAGGTACTTGTATACTCTGGTGATCCTATGCCAATAGTCCACCTTTTTAAAAACGATTTTTAAGTTACATGTACATAATCCTTTTTTGGTTTTTAGCTCACCTGAGCCAAAGGCTCAAGTGAGCTTTTTTAATCACATCTGGTCTGTCGTCTGTACGTACGTCTGTCTGTCCGTCCGTCTGTTAACTTTTCACATTTTTAACTTCTTCTCAAGAACAAATGAGCCAATTTAAACCAAATTTTGAACAATCCTTAGGTAAAGGGAAGTTTAAATTGTTAGAAAAAAAGGTCAAAACCCATCAACAAGGGTGGATAATCAAGAAAAGACAAAGAGAGGGTGAGATCATTTAAAAAAGTCTTATTCACAAGAACAACTGAACCAGACAAAATAACACACAGGTGGAAGCATACTGAGTAAATGTAAATTCTTAATCATTCAAATCATGACCCCATGGTTAAGCGGAGCCACAATAGGGAATCAAAGTTCTACATAAAAATATATGAAAAACAATAATAAAAATCATCTTCTCAAGAACCACTGGGCCAGAAAACCTTACACTTACGTTGAAGCATCCTGGGGTAGTATAGACTCTAAATTGTTCAAATCATGACCCTGGGAGGTTGGACGGGGCCACAATAGGGAATCAAAGTTTAACGTAGAAATATATTGGAAATATTTTAAACAATCTTCTTCTCAAGAACCATTTTGCCAGAATAGCTGAGACTTATGTGAAAGCATTCTGAAGTAGTGCAGATATTAAAGTATTAAGAAAAGGACAGGGGCAGGGGCCACAATAGGTATAACAAGAGGGTAAATCTTGAAAAGAACTACATCACTAAAGTTACTCAGGTGAGTGATTTGGCCCATGGGCCTCTTGTTGATTTTTTAAATTACTTTTTGCCATTGTATTTGTTCATGTTGTTAGTGAATGGAACAAAAGCGCCTCTTATTCATTTGTTATCAGTGTATATATTTCTTTAGTATGCTCTTGAAATTGTGATGCATGTATGCATGGCGTCGGAAGCAAATTCAAAGTTGGGGCGGGGGATGGGGGTGCGTAGTGGGGGGAGGCTTATGAAAATTCAAATAAAATATCTTGAAAAGCAAAAAATAGATTAATTCTTAAACACTACAACTTACCCATTCGCTTATATATCAACATGTTCGTCGAGATTTTTTATTTGGAGGGAGGAGGGAATTGGGGGGGGGGGGGGGGGGGGAGGTCTTCAGGGGCTCAATGTTCAATACCTATATTATGCCTATCTTTTCTAAAATGGTGGGGGGTCTAGCTTCGCCCACCTAGCCCCCCCCCCCAGGTTCCGACGCCTAGGCATGTACTTGATATATTTTACACGTTTATTTAATGATTACCTTCAGATGTCATGCTAAATACATAATAAAATGTTGGGAAAAGATTCCCTGCTCATTGAAAAATTAATATGGAATTTTTTTGTGCATTTTCAATTTTATTTAAAAAGTAAACCAAATATATACTTTAAAGAGTTTGCAATATCTAAATTTCAAAATATGTAACTCTGTAGCTTCTTACAGGAAATGTCTTCATTCCATTTTAACTGAAAGAAAAATATATTTTTTTTTCTATGGCATTCAGGGTAAAGTTAAAGAATAAGCACATTCAAATGAACGCAATAATAATTATGATAAATAAATGATAATAATATTATATGTAAGACTGATGTAACTCTGAACAAACTTTTTAATCGATATCTATACATTTAATCACGTGGTTTTGTTATATTACATCATGTTTATAATTTCCGGTTCGTTTTTATGTCGTTAAGGAAGTGCAAAATAAAAGGGTTTTATCTATTTCACGTTCTCACTGGTTTACAGCTAAGTTATTAAACTGTTTTTAAAAACTTCCTCATTTAAAAACACTCCACTTGAAAGGATTTACTTTTTATTCCGCGTTTCCAAACCAGTCTGGTTTTCAGATGATATTTTTAGAAGAGGAAGTGATAATGTGATTGAAGGTAAGAGTTGCTTCAATTAATCTAATTATTTCTCTGCATGTGTGTTAATTGACTTGATTACCATTGATGTCCATTTAAGTTTTTTTACGATCAATCAGAGGAGAAATTATGCATTGATTGAATTAATATTATATAAATGGCAATATTTTATCTAAATGAGGCGAATAACAAAGACCATTTTTTTTTACATTTAATGAAATATAATTTTATATTTGTTAGAACATCTTTGCACTATATGTTATATCTAAATGATAACTGTTACATGTATTTTGTTTAATTGGTCGGTTAACGTCTTTTCAAGAATTTTAACACACATTAGGCCTTTTTATTAGTTCTAACGGTACTATAGCAGTGAAGGATTTTGTTCATGACGGCAATTATTTCGACAAGTAATATCAGTTTACATATCTTCATCAAAAGGACTTCTACCAGTGACACAGAGTGGATTTAAAAGGATAGGTATGAAGTTAGTCCACACTTTGATAATCTACGGCAAATGTTCTAACAAATGGTTAGCTATCTTTGATAAGTTGCAATTTCCGGGAGGTAATAATAAAACGTGAAGAAATATGTACATGTAAGTGTAAATAAATTTACATAAATATATATGTGGTTCTTTGTAAACAATACTTTTTTCAGCTAAGGAGAACCATGTGTGTTTTAATGCTCACACTGCTGGTGCTCTTTGTGAGGAATTCTAATGAGGACGAAACTGTTGACGTCGGAGTTGTAATTAGGCTTACACAGAAAGGCCTTACGTACGGTATAATTAACGACCTAAACTTTAGTGTTGTTAGTTTTGGTGAACAGAGGAATTATTCTTTAGAAATAATGACATTAAAATTTGTCATGTGCTAAGGAATAATCAATTAGAGCATTTATTAAGGAATTGATTACTTTAACTACTGATAAATCATTTGAAAAAACAATTACACCAATTTTTTTTGTAATGTATTTTATCTGTTCAACCTTATATGAATATAGTTTTGAAATTTGACCATTTTTGTGGGGTTTTTTTCAGCCATGAATACAGTCTTGGAGTCTGTTAGGAAACTGAATCTGTCAGCATTCAGCATACCTACAGCAAATGTGACTAC
The DNA here is from genome assembly GCA_003671525.1 of Saccostrea glomerata. NCBI lineage: Eukaryota > Metazoa > Mollusca > Bivalvia > Ostreida > Ostreidae > Saccostrea > Saccostrea glomerata. Next base: position 186,758 of record PRKT01000333.1, read on the forward strand.
AAGCAATGTCAGCTATTCGATTCAAAAGTAATCGTTCTCTTTTTATTTTTTGATCATAGTATCACATCCTCTCGTTAGATACGTGTTCTTGTCACTTATATAAGGGTGGACTATTGGTAGATGAAGATGAAGCCGCTTTACGATTTGTAGACCTTTATTTCTCGTCGGGTCGGACAGTATCAGGGACATGTGCGTCCTAATTCCAACTCTAAGAATGTTAAAAAAAGATTGTATTTATAGACAAGTTTGATAATTGACGATTTTGAGTAATATTTGATTTAAAGTAGAATTAAAGATAATTATTTTAAATAAGTCCATCTGGTCATATCACTCATGGCTAATTAAGATAATTAGACAAAGTGGACAAATTGTCAAAGTAGATAAATCTGACAGATTTAAGCAATCATTAAATTAAATAACAGATGTGTAGAATTTTGAATTTAAAATATCCAAAGTAAATGTCAAAATGTCCGATGGTTCATTTTCATCTGTGACAATAATATTACCCTTTTATTACACTACTGAGAATACAACTTTTAAAACGCCATTTTTAATATTCTCTCCTTTTCGGTTTTCCTTTAAACTTTCAATAAATTGTTTACATTTACACTTTAATTAATCATCTAAGAATCGTTTTCCATATTTCTGTATATTGATTTATAATTTTCAGTGAGTAAATGAAGGAAATGACTATTTTAGATTTACATGAATTTTATATTAGAAAAAAATTAGTAATTCTATATTAATTATTATTAACATCATTTTTATTTTGCAGGCTAATATATACAGATTATGCTAATTTAAATGCATCTGTTCTTATAAATGAAAAACCTGGATTGAATATTTCTGTCCATAGTCTTTCGGTAAACGCTAGTGGAGAAGTGGAGTGTCAAGATAAGGATGACAGGTAATGTCTTGTTCTTATCGATGAAATGTATGGAGGCAACAAACAGTATTCGATTTCCACAGTCAATTTAAACAATAAAAATCTTGAGTAGAGCAAACACGGATATCGATGAAATGTATGGAGATAACAACTAGTATTTCATTTCCAAAGTCATTTAAAACAATATAGATTTTGAGCAGAGCAAACACGGACCTGAGACAAACATCAGACGTGAGATCAGGTGCAATGAATGAGTGAGGGTCTCCTACCGACTAAACACATACGACGTGCTTTTTTTTTGACATTATCGACAGTCTCCAGCGTAGCGTAGTAGATAGAGCTTCTGCTCTGAAGTCGCGAAGTAAGGAGTCGATCTTGAGGTCGCGAATTTGAATCCAACTGTAGGAGGTAGAGACTGGTCCTTCGGATGAAACCGTATAAACCGAGGTCCTGTGTCGCAGAAGGTGTTGGTGCGAAATAAATCCCTCACTGCTCAAAGGCCTTGAGTGCCTCGTAAAGGATAAAATTTAATGCCCTCCGCCGGCAAGTGTTAATTAAAATACAATCAATAACTGAATTATGATCGAGAAATAACGCAAATATCCCATAATTTCAGAAAATTTACGAAACATACTAGCTAGTAATAAATTAATGTGGACAGTTTTGTAAACATCTGAAGTATGAACTTAAATATCGATTAAACTTTATTTCATAAAAATCTTTAAGATTTTCGTAAAAAATCGTCTAAAATTTATTTAAATTGATGGTTTACATACTTTCGAAAAATATAAGGATTTTGTTGAGTTTTTAAAATTGTTCCATGTACTGTTTTGCATAAGCCGTTGACGCTAATGGTTGCGGATATATACACTTTATAAGAGATCTATTTTTTGTGGACTTCCTTGATAGCGACTATTTTACATATGGAGAAATGGTGTTCATTCTGCTCATTTACATATTCACCATATTGGAGTTATAATGGCGGCAGATTCTATAAAGATTTATATAGAGAACGTACAAAAAATTGCTAATTTTTATATACTAACTATTTCGGATAAAGTTCTTCCGCCGATCTTTTGTTTTTTCTTTATATCCTCTACCGGAAATAACAATGATGTTGATGCCAAAGTGAAAGTTGCCACCGCCTTTTTGATTTGAAAATTCGAAGCGAGAGTACATTGTTTTATTGAAGGAACGAGAACTGAATTAGTGTTTTTATCATTTTTGGTGATTAAATGTAAGTGTTTATTGCATGATGACAGAGTTCTTCCGCCGATTAATAGGTGCAAACGAGGTTCTTTTTGTAGAAAATATCGATGTTATAACATTGTATGAAGAGTTACGACCACCTTTTAGATTTAAAAACGGCAATTTTTGCATCCGTCTGACCTACTTATTACTAAAGCAATCGGTATCATTAATTGCCAACTCACGATAACGCTATATTCTACCAATTTAACTATTTCGGGGGCTTTAAGGAATTTAAATAAAGTAGTCTTGCATATTTTAATATTAAAAAATTAAAGAAAATGTATAATTTGAGCTTTTGCAGGATGTTATGAATATTAATGAGAGGTAAATCACGTGGGAGCAACCTCATGAATAAACTGCACGTCATTTCTCCATATGACTTCAGTTTTATCATATTTTAGCCGGAAGAAGTTCTTAGATAATTAATAGTGTATATTCCTAAATAAACAAGTAGGAAACTAATAAATTAATGCGTAATCTCGCGAATAGAACCACTCCCCAAGTAAAATAACTCGGTTTTATATTGATGGTGCTAAAATAAATGTGATTTCTAGATCAACCGTCCACTCGCGATTTTTACGTCAAAGGGCTTTTTGCGATGAAAACCAGTCGCGAATAATAAATCATTAACAGTATCGGGATATATTTCGATGATATTATTTTGCTGCTGAAAAATGTTCATTGTACATGTTATATTCATCAATTCTTTATTTTCTAATAATAATTCAATAACACGCATATGACATCAATATTTTGCCGTGTAACAAAGTCAAGAAAATAGATACTAAAGTCAATATGAGTTTTCTAAAATGTACAAAAATATATCTATTGGTCTATCGATCAAAGTAAATCAGTCACCATTAAGTTACATGTATCATCAAATACAATTTTAAACAAATGCATATTTATTTTTCCATCAGAAATGTTCAGCATTGTGGAATTGAAATGACAATCTCCGGGTCGGGGCATTTCCTCGCAATAATAGGTAAAGAAAATATGTTAAATCATAAACTATTTAGCTCGTGGTTCAAAAACATATTAGTCCTAGCATGGCATACTAAAAAATTTGGCGTCATCCTTTTTACCAGACGAACCTTAAAGATTATGTGGCCTCTTAAATGGCGAAAAACCAAATAAAAGATTTGTTAGCTGCAAAAGTGACCTTTATTATTAAAATGATGTTTTACAAAGCATTTCATTTTTTCATGAAACCTTACCTTAAAAAGTGCTAGCAAATATTTAAAAAAATACTGGCATCCAGGACAGACCAACATTCAAACGAGATTCGATTGACTTTTTCTTAAACTAATAATTAAGAATCATCAACCAAAAATGTTCATACCAAAGGTATTAAAAAATGTTGTGGGGTTATTTATTAATAAATACGTTACTAAGATAAAAGTTTGGTCCCCGTCATTTTTTGAGATCAGTCCCTATTTCGCTTGGAGCCAAATTAGAGGCTACAAGTATATTGAATACTAGATCAAATGACTAGGCCAGACTATTTATAGTATGCCTTTGAATTCTTTTAAAAATATTAATGATAATAATAATGTACGGGGTGAACTTTCAAAAAATCATTATAATATATTACCCTCTAAGAATGTTTTCTATTTCTATAAGTCAGCCGTAATCCACTATTATAAATTTTGAATTTGTATTGTTTAGAGGCTTATTTAAAATATTGAAGGGACAAATGGGCAGGGAAGGTTTAATGTGTCGATGAAACAAGATGAGGGCAGTTGCATCATTTCGACACCAGATCTCAAGATATGGTTCACAGATTGTGATAAACCTGCTGAATCTATATGTGAAGCAAATTTGTTGGAACTTAAAGAAAAATTTAAAAAAGAACGACTAACTCAGGAAAAGGTAATGTGTTTTTATTACTATATAACTGTTTTTTGCATTGAGGTTGCTTTCTTTCAAATTATTAATACTACATTGCAAGTGTAAAGCAAATATGACTTTACAATGATACAATTTGAGGAAATGTACATGTAAAAAACAATGTGCGACCAAAAACAAACCCAAGGCGTTTTTTTTTAAAACAGAAGTAATGCAAGCAGCATATACACAGCAGACTGTCATCTTTAAAACTCCAGCTGAGACTTAAAGGAGACAATAAGAAATAAAACAATGACATCTTTTCGAAATATTTTAATACTCTCGCGTAGTGAATTATCAAATGCGTTGTCATTGTGAAAATTGCAACAACAATGATCAGAAAATGCAATATTAATTTTTTTTAATTGCTTTAATTTTATTTTATTACGTTATAATTTTTTCCAGTTGTGTTTCTTAGTACGGTTCTACTTCTTTGCAAGAGGCGATGCAGAAATGAACACAATTATTTGTAAGTGCTTTTACTTGTTTTTAAAGGTTCGTACGCCATGATGTGAATTAATTTTAATATTTGGTGGAAGGTACTTTGATTTGGTTAATTAAAATGAACTGAAAATCAAGAAATTTCAAATTAAAACCCCGACAATAAAATTTAACCCTAAGTTTGGATTTAAATTAAATAAGCACTCCAATTAAGTTAGTATAAAATATCCATCGAACACTAAATGAATAAGAATACCTTTTTCAACGAGTATCTGATTAAGTGGTTAACCGTCAAACAATGCGAATATCGGTTAGTTATTGAGACATTCGGTTACTCGGTCATATATATATAAAATTTATATTTTTACATATGAAAATCAACAGGAAAAAATGTATTTTTATACATTAATTTCCCAACAATTACTACTATCTAACGATAGACTCGATTAGAATTTAACAAATACGACCAATTTCCTGTGATAAGTATATCACAAACTATCGATTGATTGATTATATATTGTTTAACAACCCTCTCGAGAATTTTTCACTCATATGGAGACGCCACCACTTGCCGATGGAGAGCTGCAAATTTTGTTCTATACTCGGAACTCAGGGCCATTTAGCAGGGAGGGATCTTTTTCGTGCCAGCGCCTAGTGCGACACGGGACCTCGGTTTATACAGTTTAAGCCGAAGGACCGGTCTCCACGTCCCACAGTGGGATTCGAACCCGAGACGTAAGGATTGAATCCTTACTTTGCGACTCTAGAGCAGGCGCTCTAACCACACAGCGCCATGCGGGCGACCACAAACTATCAAATTGGAGAATTTGATGGACAAGGGTTATATACGTAATGAAGACATGCAATTTATATAATTACCTCTTTCATAAATATATGGATGTCGATGGTAAGATAAAAGGGGACACGGCCACGGGCCACATGTATCAAAATATTATCAAACAATTACTTAAATTAAATCTCTAAAGTGTGAAATATTTGAAATGGAATAAACATACACGGGTGGGACAAAAAAATGCTGACACCGCCGTAAATTAGAAATTGATTTTAGGTTTGTTAAATTCATACGCAGTGCATTTTCGTATCATATATACCGGTATATAAGTGATAAGATGAAAATAGAAATTGTGATGACATTACATACACAAAATCAATTATTATTGAGTATACTGCAAAATGGAGTGTATTGAGGACTTAAGAAAACCTATCTGAGTATACTGTTACTCGATCGGAAAAGTAAGCGAGTACTTGAGTACTAAAATCGTCCTATTTGACAACACTAATAAGAACAGTTCTCTTTTTTATAATTATAGTGACTCCAAGGATAGGACAATTTCCATTTATCGCGAATCTTCTAATGCAGCACCAACCAAAATATGAGTCCTCATTTTTAAATACATATCATAAGGTAATATTACAGATGTTTCTCAAAAGTCGTCTTTACTGGTATATCTTTGGAATACATAGAAATGATGTAATGTGTTCAGCTCAGAAGTCCATTTAAACAATTCAAAGCAGGAACTTAGCAAACACGGACCTCTGACAAATCAGAAGTTTGATCAAGTGCCATAAAGGAGTGAGTATCCTAGGCCTCTGCTGTACTGGTCACACATGTTTTGTCCTCCTTGAGATGTACTGCGCATTAACAGTTTAAGATGAAATGATACTTGTAATCTGTTTTAATACATTGGAACATAAAATTGATACATAATTGTTGGAAAATTTAGGATCAAATCAGTTTATGCAACAAATACATGCAGTGATTTCCTTCAATTTAAAATATTTTCAAAACTTAAAAATCCTAACACATCTTTCTCAATTGTATGAACATCAGGTTAGATAAAAAAAATAAAAAGGGAAAGATTATAGTGATATTTTAAAATTGGATTTAATTCTTTTTTATCATTACGTTATTTTTTTAAGAGAGAAAAAAATATGGACCATGGAATAATTGAATCAGAACTCCTTGATTTTATATTCAATGGAAACAAAACTGACTTTTTATTATCATATTCCGATAAAATCAATTTTTATTTAATTTTAGGGTGAAGTACTATGGTTCCCGTCTATGGATACATTGAATAACTGTGAAAAAGTTAGTTATACCCTACATAATGAATCATCAAAAATGGTGTACATCTGGATTTCTAAAGAGGCGGTTCGATCTTTATTCAAAGGAATTCAAACACATGGAATACTTCACTATAAAATCACCCCTGAGAAGGTTAGTGTCTTTGCATATAATAATACATGTAAACATTTGCAACAGATTTTTCCACAAATTTCTCACTAATACTTTTTTACAAAAAAAAAAAAAATCCGTACTTTGTTTATGTCATCTTTAATGTTTTTTTTTATTGTTAAATTGTACACTTTATTCAGTCCAGCCAAAACATTTTAATTGGACACTGATAATTTTAGTAAACTGCATAACTTTAACACAAAAAAGTCACTGTTTAAGATTCAGAACACTCGAGTACCTGGTTTTAAAGCTTTAAAATTCAATATAAAATCACAGGAGAGGCAAAAACAATTGTTAAATAAAAAAGATCGACAATTTTTACTTGTGGGAACCAAGATGGTCACAATTTTTTTAATACTCAATTACATGTACCTTTCACAAATTTTCTTATACATGAAGGATATGGCATTGTCTTACTTGATCATTGAATTATTGTATATCCTATATTTGTAAAATTAGTTATGTTCCTTAAATTTAACATAAAATTTGTTTTGATAATATATAAAATAATTTTAAAGAGTGAAGTAATTTTTTTTTTTTTATTTTTGTCGGTGACTCTAAACATTGATTTTTTTCTTATAATTTACAAAAGATAGAATTTCAGTTAGAGCATTCCATAGAGATAATATATCAATAAAAAATATGATATGTGTGCCAATACGTTTCATGGCGAGTACCTCGCAGTTATCTAACTTACTACCGCTCTTTTGCGGAGGAGTCGAAAAACCTCTACAGGGGCAATCGAATGATTTGATCAATTTTATGCCGAAAGTATAATGTATTGCCAAGAACTGTACTCCAAATAGTAGATTGTCAAATAAAGAAAGGCTAGAATATTTCATCAGCTTCAAAATGTGACGATTTTGAATGAAAATTAATGAGAAGAGTCCAGTTAGTTAAAAATATCGTTTAAATTGTAACATTTTAGGATTGCCTCCTCTAAGAAATTAATAAGGCTGGTTCGATAATTGTTTAGCAATGTATTCCACCAGGATTTTTTTTACTTTTCTGTCCTTATATATTCTAAAATGATCGATCTCGTATTATATTCAATAGCACATTTGTCCCCACCCAACAGATATTTCCTACCTCCATCGTGAAAGAGTTCCGCTAAGTTAAGTAATCGCGATAGCAAGTATTATATTACTTTTAACAAATAAAATGAATTCAGGAGCAAGGGTATCTGAATAATCTTTAAAGGAATACGTGTGCTTTTGGACGGAAGTGATCGAAAAACTCAGAAACCAAGACTACATGTACATTTGTAATAAAAGAATAAACGGTATGAACTAGATTTACTCAAACCACCAGTGGATGATAAAACCTTACTCTGTTCAATGAATTTGGCAAATATATATAACATTTGTAATTCCTAATCATACTTTACCTACTAGTGTATACTTAAACTTGAAATAATGAACAGAGATAATTTATATGGGGAATTCTTCTTTGGCAAAGACGGAATGGCAGACAAACATCCCGATTGGAAAAAGAATTATTTAATGTCAAATATAAACACATTTTTATATCGACCATTTTATCTTTATTCTGAAAAAAAGAACAAATGCTTTCATAAAAGGATTTAATTTTCAGGTCAATGTATCATTAGACAATCAAAATTTATTAAAAGTTTTGGACTTTTATATAAAAAGGCACTTATATGCAAGTTGAAACTTTTGTGAGTTTTCAAAGAAAGGTACATCAAAACAAAAGGTATTTTTTTTACTTTAAGAAAAAAAAATCGATGCAAGTAGTTTTCTTTTATCAGCTTTCCAAAGACAACCCTGGACTAAATACTTCTTGCGCAGAGAAAGTTTGTGTGGGGCGTCTTGTACCAGAGGTTTGTTATTTACTTATTTACAGAGAAAGTTTGTGTCGGACGTCTTGTAGCAGAGGTTTGTTATTTACTTATTTACAGAGAAAGTTTGTGTCGGAAGTCTTGTACCAGAGGTTTGTTATTTACTTATTTACAGAGAAATTTTTGTCGGAAGTCTTGTACCAGAGGTTCGTTATTTACTTATTTACAGAGAAAGTTTGTGTCGGACGTCTTGTACCAGAGGTTTGTTATTTACTTATTTACAGAGAAAGTTTGTGTCGGGCGTCTTGTACCTGAGGTTTGTTATTTACTTTTTTACAGAGAAAGTTTGTGTAGGGCGTCTTGTACCAGAGGTTTGTTATTTACCGGTACTTATTTACAGAGAAAGTTTGTGTCGGACGTCTTGTACCAGAGGTTTGTTATTTACCGGTACTTATTTACAGAAAAAGTTTGTGTGGGGCGTCTTGTACCAGAGGTTTGTTATTTACCGGTACTTATTTACAGAAAAGGTTTGTGTCGGACGTCTTGTAGCAGAGGTTTGTTATTTACTTTTTTTTCAGAGAAAGTTTGTGTCGGACGTCTTGTACCAGAGGTTTGTTATTTACATATTTACAGAGAAAGTTTGTGTCGGACGTCTTGTAGCAGAGGTTTGTTATTTACTTATTTACAGAGAAAGTTTGTGTCGGACGTCTTGTACCAGAGGTTTGTTATTTACTTATTTACAGAGAAAGTTTGTCTCGGACGTCTTGTACCAGAGGTTAGTTATTTACTTATTTACAGAGAAAGTTTGTGTCGGGCGTCTTATACCAGAGGTTTGTTACATGAATTTACTTTATCTCTCTTTTCAGAGAATCATTAACCCTCACTTTATACTTCTTTGATAAATGTTTTCGATATTGTTTTTCTTCTGAAAGCTCGAAGAGAAATATCCGAATCAATATATGGACTTGGACATCTACAGTTTGGAGACGCCAAATGTGACGTTTGAGAAGAATTTGGCGGTGATAAAATTCTATACAGTCATGTTTGTATACATTCGGAATCCAGAAAGCAACATTTCTACACTGATTGCTAAACTTGATGGAGTAAGTTATCTGTATCCAGGACAGGTTTCAAAAATAGATAAAAGTGCAAATATTTCGTTTTAGAAACAATAGGTACATTATTTTCAAAACTCCCACTTACATTACTTAAACTGATGAGCATTCGATAGTCTCAGAAAATGACATAGAATATAATTTTTTGAAATTTTCATGTAAATATATTGTCTATATCCAGTACGTGTTTTTTTGTAATTAAAACTGATTCTTTTGCAGAATGCTGATATGCGAATCAGAGTCTTTATGACCAAATCAATTTTTCAGGGGAAAATCGTTGCGTTTGAGTAAGTGTTTATTTAAGAGATACTAAAAAACTGATCAGGAGCTTTTTTAAAGAAATAACATAATTATTACAATTGAGTAGCGAAACTCATTTATAGGAAATACAAAGGCAACATGCGCTTTGTTGGATATGACAACAGGACTGCTTGCCTGAAACTTTTGGGTCGGTGGATACAGTTTTGTTAAAAGTGCGGCAAAAGGCAATTTACCCTAAAACACAGTCAATGATTTCGTTAAAAATTGTTGTTTTTTTTTTTCAATATCTTACACTGACATTCGCATATACCTCACTGAGCAATTCACATATTTATTTTGGACCAGTTAGGAAAAAACAAAACTTGAAATGATTGAATCTTAATATAAATTAATATTTGATAAAAGCTTTAACAATGCCCCTCGTGCTTTTTAACAGTCCTATTTATCACGAGCAAAAACATATCGAAACTTTTCAAACTTGAAACTTGCACCAAACTGAAACGCAATTTCCACTACATAAAGCTTTCTGCAAAAAGTTAAGCATATAACACTAATTATAAACTTGACCTCAAACTTATATTATATAAATGTATATTTTTTGTTGTCTTTTTGTTTTTACAGGCCATATCTAAAAAATGTGGAGTCAACTGTCCATGGCTTTGATGTAAGTTGATAATCAGGAATAGTTGGTGATAATGTTTGTTATATTGCTCTTTAAAATGCCTATTCTTCTGGCTTTCACATGCTATATAAAACAAGAAATGGAAATATGGTGAAAATACATTGTCTACTTCAAAGTTATTCTGAACAGAAATCTTTCAGAAAAAATTCCACATCCTGCATCGCAAAACTTGTTTTAAAAAAATCAAATTAAACTTGAAAAAAAACAACATGCGACCGTTCCTGTTCTTATCCCGATTTTCTGCATTCTTTTGAATATATTGAAATCTACAAGTGCGTACTCTTATTCCATTTATATAAAGTATAATTATTGATGCGATGGTGAAACCTGTGTAGCTTTGACGGAAAACAAAATTCAGATTAAGATTTTCTTTGCTTAGCATAAAAGCTGTATATTTTTTTCTACATGATATGATATTAAAATATAGTGATATGTTGCCATACGTTGCTAAGTAAGAGGTTTATCATTCCAATTTTGTAAATAAGCCCATATGTTGTTTTGTTGCAATATCTAGATAATGCAGGCAGCGTCATTCGAACTACATTTTTGTTAATGTGTACATTTGAACTCGTTTATGTGATTAACTACATTTTTGTGTATCAAAACTTTTATGTGATTATCTTCATTGTGACGTCATAATACGTTGTTCTTTGTTGAGTTGCTATGTATTTCAATAAATTTTTGGTTAAAAAAAGATAGGTATACAGGCATTCAGGGGAACTGTTATGATTTTTATACTTATTGGGTATTTGCTTTTCTTCTATTTCCGTCATGCATTGTATAAAACATAGTGTAAAAGGATTATGCTATCATTGCAAGAAACCAGGTGCACAAATCACTTCTTAAATTCATATCATGCTAATAAGCATTGGTATCTTAGGCTGAGTTCAAGAAAATCTTATTTCTCTAAAACTGTATTTTTTTCCTTTTATAGGGTACAAATGTCAACTTTAATAAGACCTTTTGCAAGACTTCTTAAAACCTTGAATCTTATAAAGATGAATGAAATGAAAATTGTTGCATGAAAAAAACAAACATTTTCAAGCTTTATTTTGATGCATTTTAAATTAAATATTAATTTTTAGAGTTATCCTTCCTGGCTGAGGATCCGATATCCTTAAAACTGCTTCAAATTCCTAATAAGATGAAATTCAGATTTTATCAAATCATATTCTTTGTTAGATTTTCATTTTAATACTTTAGATGCAGACGGTGAATTTTATACTAATGAGTGCAGTGGTGACAACGGTAGAGCCAGCTCTTAACGGTAGATTATAATTTTATAATTATTGAAATAAATTTTAAACCTTTTACTTTGTTAATATGGTAGGTTAAACCTAAAATGATTTTGAAAATGTTCTATTTGAATATTATAGAGCTCGGGAGAAAAGGAATGCCGTTACCACTTACACCTAAAATACAGTTGGAAAACAGTACTGTTCATTTAATTGAGGTAAATTTATATCCTTCAGACATTGTTCATGAAAGACACATTATATACATGTATCCACTCAGGTAAAATACATTCTTCATGAAACTAGAATGATAAAAGTAAAAAGAAACAGTTCATGAAATCAAAACCGTTACTGTTAGAGTTCAAGATTCTTCAATCAGAAAGAAAATATTCTATGACGAGTACTTATACACTGAATTGACGACGGATTTTTTCCGTTATTTCCTGATTATGACAACGAGCACACGGCGGGTGTGACCGGTCGGCAGGGGATGCTCACTCCTCCATGGCACCTGATCCCACCTCTGATGTTTCGGAGGTCCGTGTTTGCTCTGCTCTTATTTTGTATATTTGTTTAATGGACGTTGAGATTGAATACTGTTCGTTATTTCCATATCCTTCTTTTAACCACCGAACATGTATCTCTGCTGGTGGACAATTTGTCCCCGAGGATACTTGTCGTTCGGTACTTATTCATGCATGAGTACACATAATAACGAAATGATACTGGCAGGCGCGTCGCCCAGTATAAAAAGGCGTCACTCCTTTGAGTCTATAAGGGACACAGACTCAAGGAGTTCATTTGGTGCCCCTCGGATTATCCTCAGGGATATTAAACATATGTCATATGTACAGTCTTCAGATTCCCAGTTTTGGTATAAAACCAATACATCATATACCAAATTGAAAGAGTGTAAAGTTTCTATTACAAATATATTGGATGATTCCTTTTCCGATCCAATGTCTTCGGTTTCAAAATGTTCTGTGCGAAACTGTAAAACCTGTGACATTTTGATAACTGACACTTCTTTCACCAGTAATCTTACTGGACAGAGCTTCTATACCAAAACTTGGGAAAATCTGAACTGCAAATCTTCTAATGTTGTCTATGGAATAGAATGTAATCTGTGTGGACTTATTTATGTCGGTGAAACCAAGGGATCGCTTAACAAAAGAATATCAGGTCATCGATTTCAAATAAATCATGGTGGTCAGCAGCTTTTATATAAACATTTTAATTCACCTGATCATTCTATTTTATCAATGAAAGTTAGAATTCTGGAAAAGATTTATCACCACACAAATAGTCCGTCGTTGAGTACACCTTTCCGTAGACAACGTGAAGAATTTTGGATTAGGAAACTAGGGACAGCCTTTCCCTATGGATGTAATGACAATGTCGATAGTGTTGGAAATCTTACAAGCCCGCAGTGTAATAATGTAAATGTGATGGGACTTTTTAACAATACTCAGAGACGTAAGCGTAGTCATGGACATCGTTCGTACAATAAACCTGCAATACACGACGTCTCTTTTGATTCATTACTACCTTATGTAAATCAACAGTTAGGTCTACATCATATTCGAACCAAACTTTACTCTGTCCCTTTGAAACTTTTAAATAGTCTTCTTGAAAAGACCAAGGAACATCCAAATTTAGATTCCTCGACACCTGAATATAGGCTCGGTTCTGTGATTATGGATATTGCACATCATAGGCTTTTTAAACCCGCACGTTTCACGGAAGAAAATGCAGCTAAAACAATCCGTCTTTTCCTTAAACTTCAATATGCCAATAAAGGAATTGACGCGGTTAATATAAGTAATATTCTTAATCACAAAAGGGTCCAGTCTTGTATTCCACCATATTTCAAGTTAAAGACTACGCCTTGTATTTCCTACAAATATACATCGACCATTGCTTCCAAACTTTTCAATTACAAAAACACTTTACATGGCCTGGATATCGACTATCTGAAAAATAATCCCCTTTCGTGTTCATGTTCTTCTTCGCCCTATAACTATAGTCCTGCTGGACACGTTATTACAGGTGACGTAAAAATAGTTCGTAATGAGGACCTTAGATCACTTATTTTAAAAGGTCCTAAATATAGGGAACCCCGATCCTTCAACTGGCGTCGGAATTTCATAAATATTATGGATTCTGTTGAAAATTACGCCAGACGATGGGCTAGATATGAAAAAGAAGACATTGACACCTTGTCAGAATGGATTAAATGTATCAGATCCATGTTAAAGTCACGTATTAAAAGATTGAGGGGCAAAATGAAAACCATCTATCCTTCTGTGTTCAATAAACCAGAAGTGAAAAAAGAATTAGATAGATTACACGATCAGTACGTACTGGTTCCTGCCGACAAAGCAGGTAACAACATTGTCTTCGTTTGTAAGGCTCATTATATAAATTGCATTCTAGAAGAACTTGGATTTAATTCTACAAGTGGTAATCCTACTTATACATATACTTCTCTTTCTAAGGAAGAAATTCTTCAAAATCACCTGTCAGTTTTGAATACTTTTAATATTCCACAGAGCCAAAATGAATTTGAACTACCTTATATATATTGGATTCCGAAACTTCATAAGAATCCTTACAAACAAAGATACATTGCAGGTTCCAGTAAATGTTCAACCAAGCCTCTTTCGTTACTTCTCACTAAAATATTGACAGTAGTGAAGGAAAAACTTCAAGAGTACTGTACAACTATATATTCAAGAAGTGGTGTAAATCAGATGTGGATACTTAAAAATTCTAAAGAACTTTTGGACAATTTGAAATCACAAGACTTTACAAAAATCAACAGCATAAAAACTTACGACTTTTCAACTTTATACACAACAATTCCCCACGACAAATTAAAATCCAGGCTTTTTGATATCATTGACAGCTGCTTCTTCAACAAAAATGGAACTCGTAAGTTTACTTACCTCGTCATTGGTCATTTGAAAAATTATTTTGTTAAAACAGATTCTGATTGCACACATAAGTACTCTGAAGTTGACATCAAGAAGATGCTTGAGTTTCTGATTGACAATATCTATGTGGTTTTTGGAGACCAGGTATTCCAACAATCTATTGGAATTCCCATGGGTACAAATTGCGCTCCGTTATTAGCAGACTTATTTTTATATTCATATGAAGCAGAATTTATGCAAAATCTTTTGCGTGAAAAGAAGAAAACACTTGCTGTGGCCTTCAACTCGACATTTAGATATATCGACGACGTATTGTCAATTAATAATGATAATTTCCATTCCTACGTCGACACGATATATCCTGGTGAGCTTGAGATAAAAGATACCACAGAGTCCGACACTTCTGCTTCATACTTGGATATTTTACTTGAAAAAGACACTAATGGTAATCTAACAACCAAGCTATATGATAAACGTGATGACTTTAACTTTTCTATCGTCAACTTCCCTTACTTATGCAGCAATATACCTTCATCACCTGCATACGGAGTATTTATATCTCAGTTGATTCGATACGCAAGAGCATGCTCTACGTATGAACAATTTCTTAAACGAGGTAAATTATTGACAAGCAAGTTGATGAAACAAGAATATCAACAGTCTCGTTTAAAGTCATCATTTCGTAAATTCTATGGTCGATACAATGACCTTGTCAGCAAATACAATTTATCATTGAATGAAATGCTGACTGACGTTTTTCATACCAATTGTTAGTCCATTATTTATACACTGAATTGACCACGGATTTTTTCCGTTATTTCCTGATTATGACAACGAGCACACGGCGGGTGTGACCGGTCGGCAGGGGATGCTCACTCCTCCATGGCACCTGATCCCACCTCTGATGTTTCGGAGGTCCGTGTTTGCTCTGCTCTTATTTTGTATATTGTTCAATGGACATTGAGATTGAATACTGTTCGTTATTGCCATATCCTTATCAAGTCATCTTGTTCATAGGAATGTAGTAATTCATGAATTCAGATATAATTTATGTGTTTATATGTATGACTATTATGAGGTCTGTAAACATGCATGTGTGAGATGAGAATAGAAGAAAATATTTCTACTTTTTTAGCGGAGGGGGTGGGTCGGTATTGAATTGATTGGATTGATGAAATATTTTCTTCATTTATAAGACATTGATCTACATTTCCCAGGCAAAATTTCGTAAAGCCATATCCATGCACATATACATTTGAAATTTATTAATATCCATTAATGCTACTTACTTTTCTTTTCTTATTTTATGTTTTAGAATGCTATTGTCATAGGGAGCGACGGAACATATAACCGAACAGAAGATTAGATCATTCATCAGATCGATTGAAATACCCAGTGGAGCATTGTTAATTCACACACCCCATGCCTTGAATACAAGCGTCCAGTTAATTAATCTTCGAAAGAAACGAAGTCAAAAGTCTCTTTAAAACCTGTAATGTGCATACATGTATATTTAAATGAAAATAAAACAAAAGAAATTATTCTTGTTGATTATTTTATTTTTGTAGTAAAACGAATTTAATTTTTGATTTAAAAATTATGCAAATCATACACGTATTACTAAAAAAGATGGGATTTCTCTTTTTAAAACAGTGTTCTAATCTCAGCAGCGATTAACATTACTTGATGAAAAAAAAGTGGCAAGGGTGTTCTTCTTGCATGTACTCGATGGCTTGAAGTGAAAGTTGCTTCTTTGGATAAGATTTTGAAAAATGCCCTTTGTCATGACAGGCGTTTATTTGATAAAAATCGCTCCTAACTCAAATACAGTCATACCTATAATGGTAACTAAAGACGAAAATGTGAAGCCCTTTCCTGGTATATTATGACTTCTCAAAATGAGTGAAAAGTTATAGAATGAAACGTAATACAGAACACAATCAATTTTCGATGTGTGGCCACTATAAATGACCAGAATTTGGTGAGATACTTATTTGATTTTTATCATAGTCAAGACAAAACTACATTTTTATTGTTTTAAATCCAAACAATATTTTATATATTGGTAAATATCCATTATTTTTTACCACACCGTGTTCTTAGGCTAAGTATTTTTCCGAAAAGATTGAATACAGGAGGAAAAAAATTACAGTGAATTTGGAGTATGTTTGGAATATAAATCTCACTTTGGTTGACCATTTCTTAAGAAACCATATTCAAGTACACTTATGTTGTAAAATCCCGTAGACTAAAAAATGCAGATATTTTTTCTGTGAAAACTTTGACACATGTATACACTTGCATTAACCAAAAATACATTTATTTCTAACATGCAAATTCGAGTACAGATTGATAAGTGTATAAAAAGCATCAGGATCAATTACTTCAACAGGTACATTTTATCTTTGAAGAGAGAGATAGAGCAGGAGAGAGAAAGAGAGAGTAGCAAAAAAGTATGTAGCATAAATTTTATTAAATGAGATAGGGAGGAATCTATTGTAGACCTTCTGGTCATTTTTCCAAAGGAAGAGTATATTTCCAGTTTTCTTCTTTCTTACAACTATATCATTTATTAGAATTATATAATAATAATGTATAATGATATTATAATTAATTGTGTTTATATTGATCTAAGTAGGTACATTGAACACCAATCTCATAAATGATTAGAAATGCAAAGTTTATATTTTACCATGAGACACACGAATCAAGGGTCCGACCAAAAAGTAAAATAGGAATTTTTAATGGCACACTGTCATAAAGATTCTGTGAAAGTATCATTGTATTTATACAGTAGTATAGATGGAGGTTTGGATTAGAGAAGGGTATCACTTAATATATTTTAAAGAATGGCAATGTAATCATTTTACTTATGAAAACTCGAAATATGTGCCTGATAAAAAAAAGGTAAATTATGAGGCTTAATTTTTTTTTAATAAAATCTATTCACTTACGAGACGAAATACTGATACACAATAGTTGACGTTTTGCCAAATATTGTGCACACTTGTTGCATGGTTTAACCGACGGATAAGATGGCCTCGGAACAAAAAATAAAACTTACTGAAGGGCAGAAGTAATGGTCAACATTGGGCTTCTCTTGTTAAGAAAACAGACATTCTTAACTTTAAGACGAGTTTCAAAATTTACTTTAGCAGATCTATTATAACTGTCATTTTGGAAATAATATGTCTTGTCTTTAAGCACGTTAAGGTAATTTTTACTCAATTCAAAAGATTATACAGCCTTTAAACGTTGTAAATTACTAGACACATAAGTATGAAAATGCCAATCAATGAGCAAATGTACGACATAAATAAACAGAAAAAAAAATCAGTTTTAAAAAATATAGACATATAAACGTGAATTCGTGATCTGATAATCTATGAATGGTTACCTGACATATGCAGTTGGTTATTGTGATGCATAAAAAGAAAAAAATCGGTTTACTCTTTTTTTGGGAAACTCAAAAATGTTAAAACTAGGTCATTAGTTGCAATGATTTTTAAGTTTTCTATTTTTGATTTTGGGTTATAATTTCTGTTTCCTTGCAAGGTTCCGTTTAATATCCTTTTCACAGGCCTGCGTGACTCATTGCTAAATTAAATGAATTACATGGCTAACTTTTTGAAAGACAAACGTTATGTTGTTTGCTGAAGTAACAATGGATATTTCACCTATAAATTCTATTGTGATTCTTATTCTCCATTCATTGTTCAGCCTTGCATGTCAAAAGTAAGTATTCATACAGATGTTCAGGTGTTCTGTATTAAAAAAGACTATCTTCATTTTTGGGCTTCTTTCGAATATATCAATTTATTTTAATATTTATTTTTATTTTAATAGGTGCAATGAAGAAGGAATTTGCCCATGTTCCGGATATTTTTACGACAAGGATTTGAAGGCATGTAAAGGTATTTAATTAAGCAGATAGTCATTTACAGGAAAAAACATAAATTTTGTAAATTGGGGAAATATTGTTGATAATTAATATTTGATTATTTGTTTCATTTTCTCACAAAGAGTGTCTGTCTGGATATATGGGTCAGAATTGTTCACGACCATGTCGTTACCCTGGATTTGGGAAACAATGTCAGGAAGAATGCTTTTGTAGGGCAGAGAACTGCGACTTTCGAAATGGCTGTTTAAATAACTCTGATGGTAAATTTGATAGATGATCACAACTTTAATATAAATTAAATTTCAATTCAAGTTAATTTTAATCTAGTTATGTTATCGATTTTTCCTTAACATAAAATTTTATTTATATTTCTTTTTCCAGAATATATTTTTATATCTAATGAATTACAACAATTTTACTGTTGATTTATCTTTTTTTTTATTCAGTTCAAAGGTTTAAGATTTTTATCGTAGAAATAAAATTCCGGATGTTCAGATATTCTCTTATATGTGTAGAATACAACATGCACAACAATTTATTATGATTTAATTTAAATTATCTTTGCAGTGAATGCAACCAATTTGAAGAAGAAAAACTTGTCATCTTACTTCAAAATAAGTATCATTGGATCAATATCTATTATAACGACAATAGTAATAGCTATAGCATTTATTTTCTTTCTACTTTTGATTTTAACAAGGATTCTAATTCTCCATCTAAAGAACAAAAACACTCTAAGTGAACCAAATGCTGCAGCTACTGTCCTTGTGGAAAATGATTGGTACAATATGGACGTCCAATGTTCTTCAGATTTACCCGCACAGATTCTAACAAAGGTAGATGGACAACCTTTCATTGAGGACTTGCATACAACTGACAATAAAATTGGAAATTGCGGAGAGAGAAATTCGGAGAAAAAGACAACTGATGTTCTAGGAAACGATTTCGATAATACAGACACAAGGGATGGAGATAATTTGTATATGTTTACATTTGCATCTTTTGGAAGTGAGATGATGGAAAATTCAGTTCACGCATATTCTACACTTCAGAACAGCTAAATTTGCCCATTTATTTCTTAAACAACTTTTATCTACATGTAGCTTACTATTTGTCCAACAGAAAAAGAATTGTATGTTCAAAACATTTCACTGATAGATCAATAGACGAGATTTTTTCACTGCAAGTCATATTTTGATTGGTAATGTATGGTTGTTAATTTATAGATCAAATGTATTTTGAACACAGTGTTACATGTTATTTAAAATACAAGATTGAGTGGTTCCTAGTTAATTTAGTTGTCAAAAACGAACACCAATAATATGTGCATTGTATTGAAGTTTAAGTGACTGTAGAAACACCGTTGTCTGTAAATAATATATACATGTACGTTGATAATATCTTCATGAAACAAAAACTAGTTTCCAAACATTAACAGCATGTAAAAGAAATTTTATGCCGCTGATTTGTGTGAAATTTTGAATCATGAATCATTATTGTCAACTGAATGTTCTTCTCGATCCATGCATTGGTTTTATATAAAATGCTAATGATTTGTATTTTACTAACTGTTTCTGCAAGAATTTTCGAATATATCTGAACCTACAGCATGGATGGGAAATGGGTTAAGCTTTTATTCCATTCCACATGAACACTTCTTTTAAATAAAGATAAACACTTCCTCTTTGGACCTCAGGCTACTCTTTGAGGGATTTATAAAGGAGACGTGATGCAATTTATGCCCGAAATGTTTTCTGAGTTAAATTACACAAGTAAGAGAGTAAATCAAAAATATGATGATTAATATTTTATTTTTTTTTTTAGAATTATTAAATACAATTACTTCCTTTACAGTTATAGCTACATGTTAATACCAAATATAATTCCAAAATCAAAAATATTCAACTTCACTGGCAAAGACATGTGAAATGAATACATTTTTCAAAGTTTAGAAAATACTAGTAAAAGAAAGTTTGTGGAAGAATGAATTAGAAGAAAAGGATCCTTTATTACGTTTTCTTATATGTGTCCTCAGACTCAAAGACATCGCTGACACAAAATTTTACCTAGGGCAGAAAAAATGTGTGTTGGGTATTAAATCAAGGCTGTCTCCTTTAGAGATAGAGAACAGCCCTGAAACACACTAAGGAAGAAATCCTTATACCGCTGGCTTGAAATGTTGTTTTGCTACGATAATGTATACTGTTAATTTGGAAATCTTTTTTATCTACAAAGGGAATGATATCCCTTTAATGAAAGCTTCCAGCTTCTGAAAATCGTGTCTTTTTAAAGTTTCCAATAATAAGAAACATTCAGTTACTATTACAATTGCTACATTCACTCTTCCTAGGCAAGCACCCGATCTAACCTCAAGAATTTTCTAGGGGACTGAGGTTCATACCCTCTTTGATCTAACATGCTTAGCATCTCGTAATAGTATTCATATATTATATTTTTTTGTAGATCGATCAGTGTTTGTTATTTTAATCTCTTATATTTACTTAGTATTTTGTAGCGGATGAATGGAGAAAAAAATTCAATCCAGATGGATTTCAACATTTTACTTTAACATATTAACATTTGAATATCCTACATTGCTTGTTCTCAACGAGGTAAAAATGCATCTTACAAATTGCCATTGCATAGACTATTAGTTATCAATGAAAAACCAGACGAATAAAGCAGAATTACAAGTAGATTATTAGTTTCCATGCTTTATGTAAATTGGAGTTTAGAAAACAAAATGAATTTTATTATAACCTGTACGTTGCCAAATCAGAACTGTATCGAGAGACAAAGAAGTATGCTTGAAATAAATCTCTTCGCCCTCATTATTGAGCATTCAACTTCATAATATAGACGAAATGCATTTCGTGGTGTCAATCCAAAAATAATTAGTGAAGGAGATATCCTTAAAAGTTTTAAATAATTGATATGATTTTGTGACAATATCCTGAAACATTTTGGATCATGACAATATGCATACTTAAAATTGTATCCATCCCAAGTGAACTTTAAGAGTTAATTACATCAAGTTATTGACTTCACAGATCTTTTAGAAAAAGACAATATATGTAAATCATCAATCGACTTAGTACTTTTTGAACGTAAAATATATTGAAAGGATTTTTTCTTCTTTTATTCTCTTTGAAATTGATAAATTAAACAATATGACTTTAGTCTTCAAAGAAAGGAATTGAAATTGGAAAATGACATTGACTTTTTTAATTATTAAGTCTAAATTTATCTTGTTTTTGTCTGATTAAATGTCCCGCGCCGGTTTACTCGACGATGGATTGCTCTTCAATTTAGATACTGTTATATAAGTATGTAAAAACTTTTACGATGAATGTTATTTATTTCTCTCCAATTTTTACCTGCTGCTTTACCCATGTTGTTCATTTTTAACAGTATATTTTAATCCGGAAAAGATATTTGTGTGGAATTATGTTCTGATTGTTAATGAAAAATTAAGTTTATATAGCGAGCTGTAAATTTGAATCCTCTAAATCGCTTAACAATTCAAATATAGAAGACGGTGAGGTGCAGTAATACATGTGAAAGCGGAATAAGGAAGAATCCTTACGTTTGAAATCCACCGTAGGGCGTCGAGACCAATCCTTCTGGAGAGACTTATATACCGAGGTTCCTAGTCGCAGTAGTTGATGGCATGAAAAAGATTTCTATCTGCTCATTTGCCCCAAGTGCAGAGTATAGGAAAATACTTGCAGCTTTCAGCCTCAAGCTAGTGGTGGCGTCTCTAATGTGAAAAAATTCTCAAGTGGGAACATCGATCAAACAAACAGACAAAGAATTTCAAAATATTCTAAACAGATGATGAATAAAATACAATAAAATACAGAAATGAATATGTGATAAGAAATAATCATTATGTCTCTATCTTACTGTAAAACCATGTTTATTTTTAAAAACCAAAGGTGTATTTTAAGTTTCTTTTTAAAACAAGGGAGTGAAGCACGAGATCTAAGTTTAAAAGGCAGAGAGTTCAAGAGACCCGATTCTAAAATCTATGTAAAGTAATACTTGTAATTCGTAATCAATAGTTACGAGAGGTAATATTACTTTTGGTGTCATCGGTTCTGGTATCATTGAGGAAATAATATGTTCTCTTTTACAAACACATTTTATTATTTTGAACTTTCATGAGATGAATAAGAGTCGGATTTATGATTGAATTCTTATGAATCAGCTGTTGTCTAATTGAACCTCAGCACATCGATCCTTATTTGGAAGTACATTTCTAAAACTTATTACTAAAAGTCACGTGATCTAGTTTAATTTACCAAACTATATAAAAGTTAAATTGATTTACATTTTTATGCAGATGCTTTTTTGAATTCGTGAAGATTAGCGTTCACATCTAAAATGTATCTAACAAAACTTTGTCTTTTTTATTTAATTGTTTTGTATAACATTTATACAGTCAGCGGTCGATGCCAACCGTACGTAATGAAAATTTATTTTATTTATATAGTTTACTAGTTTGGAGTTTTAAGAAATACCAACTCTCTATTTCTTAAGAAATGCTTCGTTTTATTATTATTATTTTTTTTTTCTCTTAGTAACATCTTCTAAAAAGATTACATACTATTGGTATGGGGTTTTTTTGCAGGAACAAAGAGAAAGTTTGCCAAGGTATGCATAATTAAAGACTTTCAAAAATGTATAGCTTTTAATCGTTTTCTTTCTCTTCATTTATACATGTCTTTATAAATATTAATTTATTCTGTTATGCTTTATTTTTAAATCCATTGAATTCTTGACAGAAAACTGTACACAAAATATCAATTATTTTATTAATCTAGATTTATCTTGCATTTTAGATTGTCCCTTGGGTTATATAGGTTTCAATTGCTCAATTCCGTGTAGATACCCAGGTTATGGCTTATCATGCCAAAGGGTGTGTAACTGTTCGGAGGAATTTTGTGACATTTCTACAGGATGCAAGGAGGGGAAAGGTGGGAAATATATTGTGTACAGTAGAATTTAGCGTTTTAAAACCTTTACTATTCAATTATTAAATTTTGAAAATATCTATAGTAAAAAAAAGAGCATTGTTACAGAATTTCATATTCTCGAGGTTAAATTTTCAGTTTTGTGTCACAGACATCACGCTCTTTTATCATTTTTTTTTTTTGCAGTCCACCTTCCCATTCAAAAAGGTCTTAATGCAGACTTTTCAGCTAGAAACATTGCTGATTTAAAATCCAAGCTTTATCCGAATCAAACTACACATCCAGCAAAAGAGACGATGGATAAACCAAACAAATCAAAGTCAGAATCACGAACAATGCCCATCCTCATTGGTGCTGTGGTTGCTCTTTCTTTGATACTTCTTGCCACTGGGTTAAAGTTTTCCTGGAAAAAGTTCAAGCCCTCCTATCTGAGAAATAGAAGAGAAGACACCGACATGCCAAATATAAAAGTCGAGCTAAAAAGAATAACGTGTGATTATGAGGACATGAAAGAGAATTTGTATGAGGATCTGGACGAAAAGGAAACTTGCGATAACAAAGACAAAAAGCCGGAAGGCAATGCTGAAAATGATTATGTTGATACTCTCAAAATCACAAAGATGGGAGGGAACAAAAATGAGGACCGAGAATCCAAACATTTTTATGACGCTTTGAAATGACATCATGCGTTAAAACGTGTGCAGGAACATCTACATAGTACTAATAAATTCTTTAAATGGTTATATAGCGAGTATTCTAACAAGCGCATTGGAAAAGTGTGTGTCGTAAGGGGAAAGGGATAAGGCTTTTTAACATGAAAACATGACATAAAATATTTCCAATTTATGACTTCTAGTAAAGCAGTTGACACATTCATCGTCCTTAGCTAGAAGGCATCGAAAGAGAAAATCAACATGCATGCAAGAATCTTTCATTACACTTGTACTGACTTTAGATTATCAAAAACTATGTAACTTTGATTTACTTTGACAGATTTGACGTTTTGTCAGAGTTTGGTTAAGTTGATAACTACCTTCCTGATTCAAATGTCTCTCTTTGTCAAAATCAATTAACAACCTATGTAACATGTACATTTACAAAAAAAATCAGATTTGTAACATCATTTTCTTTATTTCTTAATGAATCATGAAGAATAAAGTTAGGCTTAAAATGTCCCTTGATTTATAATACAATAAATACAAAGTACTACTTGAGGCAACAGACGAATGATGATGAAGCAAAAGACAGTCATGAGACATTAATGAAAACAAAATACTTAGTCTACCAAAATCTAGTGCAACCCTTGTATAAATCAAAACAAAAATTGAGTTTAATTCATTTAAAAATAATTCTCATTTTGAAAAAAAATACTCCTGTACAAATATTTTATGACGGCCTTTATCATACTGACCGATATTTCAGAAATTTAGATAAAGGAAGCAAATGAATATATCGATGCGAATACTCGACAGTGCATGGTGTATGTTTTTTACCAATACAATTTGATTTTTCAGAATCATTTATGCATGTACGTATGCTTATTAATAAGATCTAGTTAAATCATAGAACCGTTATAAAATTAGTCGTCGATTATGCTGAACATTTTCTGTCGGATTACAAAAAACATGTAGTATAAATCATTAAGAAACACATTCACCCGCAAAGCGCATGATATAATAATTTAAGTGCTTGTTGATATATTCAAATTCAATACAATTGCGTAAATTGAAGTTTGAAATCTCAAATAAAATTAAAAAAGAAAATAAATGTTTAATAATGCATCTTTTAATTTATTTAAAGATATATAATTCAATATCAGATGGAATATCTTTAGGCAGTCTGAAAGATATTTTCTGAATTACGTTTCAAAATGACGTATATTTTTTATATTGTTGTTGATTATACATGCAATATATGCAATATCGACAATAGGAAAATTTAAAAATAACGAGACGATACATTAATATCAATATTCTACAGTGTAATTGTACTATGATTTAAAATGAATTATAAATCCCATGACTATTGTACTCATAGACTTTAATTATGAAAAGAATGGACTTCCTGTTTGATTAAAGCAATTGAAAAATTTATGACAGGCACTCCTTTTTCTATAAAAAGAAAACTCAAATGATACACAGGAAATCGATGTTTGATAATTGCTCAACAAAAATGAAGCAGTTGCAGATGTCCCTATTCTTGTACATTGTTTGTGTTACGTTGAAGATTGTTTTTTGTTCCATTAAGAACTGCATTGGGTAAGATTTGTTTTTTTCCTTTTGTCTCACAACGTAAGATATTTATACTTGCCTCAACTATAAAGGTATTCAATATCATCAGCAATAATTCATATATCTTTTTGTAGATATGCTCAGAGTGGAAAATGTAAAGGTTGGAATTTTCTTTTATAATGCTTGAAATATTACCTGGCTTAAATAAATATCATCAGCTACAGTTTGAAATAAAAGACATATTTCTGTTGTAATCCGGGCATCATTTTAAAAAGATAGTTGGTAGTTTGTTTCCTATTACATATACAAAACTGTGACTCATTTGATTGTACTATCATTTGTGTCAAAAATAACTTTAAAATCTATTTAATAAAATCAATTTTATGGTAGACAATTGAATTTTTTCCTTTTAGAATGCCTCCCTGGGTTCGTAGGAGAACATTGCTCACACACTTGCAGGTACCCAAGTTATGGCAAGGGATGCCAACATGTCTGCGAATGTGATCAATCAGTTTGTCACGTGGTCTCAGGCTGTTCGAAAGGTAAACCCAACAAACCCTGCAAGAAGATTTTTAAAGCAATATGAGCTACATCGTTGATGTAAGATTGTTTTGTGAATAACTATACCAATGGCAGAAAAACGTTAATTAGCTTCTGTTGCTTATATCTATGATGGAAGAACCATGTATAAGCATTGATTAAATTAACATTACATAACTGTCGTCCTGTACAATAATGTTTTCTCATAAAAAAAAACTGTAATTTGGGTTATATATAGAAGTCTTTCTTCTGTATTTTTTTATTCAAGTTGATCACCAGAGGTTTAACTTATATACAAAATTATCACAAAACACATTTTAACAGCTGAATAAAATTTTCAAAATGCAACTCATATTGCTTTAAATATTTTCATTCTGGTATTGATATATACACATACATATCTTTAATTAAACAGAGTTTTAAAAAAAAAAAAAGCTCACAATTATCAAGTTAAAATGCAGATGCATTTCTTTCCACTTATGAATTTCAGAATGTCAACCCGGTTATTTTGGAGTAAACTGCGTTTATGAATGCAGATATCCAAGTTATGGTGTCAATTGCCAATTATTTTGTTTGTGTGAAGAACAGTTCTGTGACAGGAAAACCGGATGCAAACACATTTCAAGTAATAATACCGTATAAGTGGAAATTTTAGCGAGACGCAAATTTAGCGATTTGTCCTTAAGAACTGGTAATTAATTTTTAGCGAGAAGTTATATTTGCGATTTTTCAATGCACATTAAAGAAGCCATAAGAAATAAAATGCAATTAATTTTTAGCGATATTCAATTTTAGCGATCTCGGCAACCTCGTTAATAATGCCAAAATTAAATCCTCGCTAAAATTTCTACTTATACGGTACTATAAAATTACTTCCTTGACATACGTTCTATTTGTAGAAATTCGTCATTATACATATATTTATCTCAATAAGCTTTCAAGGCTTATCATGAAGTATGAGGAAAAGAGAAAAGTATTTTTTTAATATTAAACAAATATTACAAGATGTTCACAAGAAAAATAAATAGATTAGAAAATTTTATTTTAGTATTTATATATTTTCTTTTTCAGAAATTTACAAAAACACAACTAGAGAAACAACTGCAGGGGCTAGGCACATGACCACCGTAAATTACACACCATTTCAATCTACTACTTCTCATGTTAATACAGGAACACAGCGTATTACAGTCTTACCATATTCTACCAGTAATTATCCAAATGAAAGATTCACCGCAACGGCATCATTTAGGAATATAACAGTCTCTAAATCTTACAACTCTTCTTCACAGTCTACTGCATCCACGGGAAGTTTCAGTAGTGTGCGATTCCCTAGCAATTTTACTGATCAATTACTTATCAATGATCCGCTTTATATAATTCTTGCGATAGGATTTATAGTAGCTGCCATTTATGCAATAAATAAATGTCGGAAAAGAAGAGGAGTCCTTGTAAATGACTTTGTAAGAATCAAAACGTTCCTGTTTATTACAAACGAATACAAGCACTTGCATATGATAAAAATTTAATTGGATTGTCTGTCCCTGAGTCAAGCACAACGTCCGATGACAAACATCAACAAACTGAGGCAAATCCATACGAAACCATTGAAAACGATGAGGAAGAATCACTGAATTCAGAAGTAGACAGATATCTCCCATAGAACAGTCAGTCATCAACACTTCTTATGCCTACATGTGAGCAGCCTAGTAGAGTAATCGAGGGAAATATTGACTCTGATGGCTTTGTCCTCCTGAAGGAGGGTTTGAAAGAAGATTAAATGATGATAATAATGAATATTTAACTGTAGTGTGAATGGTTTTTAAGAAAAATTGTACTTTTTCCTTAAAACGTAATTGTACATGCCGTATAAAGTAATAGAACACATTTCTTATTCTCTATCGTATTCCAATTAAGTGAAATGCCTTTTCTCTACGAGTAAAGTTTACACACCTTTTCTTCGATAGAAGTACGGTTATTTCCTTATTGTTGATCTCCTTTTTGCCCCGTGGGGATCCGGGTTAGAATAGGTCCTCATTACCCCCATTCTTGTCGTAAAAGGCTACTAAATGGGGCGGTCCTTCGAATGAGACCGAATAAACCGAGGCCCTGTGTCACAGCAGGTGTGGCACGATAAAGATCCCCCTGCTCAAAGGTCATAAGTGCCGAACATAGGCCTAAGTTTGCAGCCCTTCGCCGGCAATGGTGACGCCTCCATATCAGTGAAATATTCTGGAGAGGGACGTTAAACAGTATACAATCAATCTCCTTTTCCTTTCACACACAAGTCTTCTAAAAATATTTAAGGAACATTGGTAGATAAAATTTCCTTAATAATCAAAAGAGACTTTTTTAAAAAGAATTCAGGGATAGAGAACGTCTATTTTCATTATTATTTAAGAATTTTTGCAGCAAAAATGAAACGTACGCTCAATTTTTCATATAGTGTGTGTGTGACAGCGTATAATTTATGATTTTTCGTCCTTATTTAGTATTTTACTTTTTAACAATCATTATGATGTTTATTATTCAAAATTCTTTATATATTAAGGGAAAAATAACAATAATATCAGCTAAATAACAGCCATTATGTTGGCCCTTTTTGTTGTTCCAAATGTTCTATATTCAAAGAAGAAACAAAAAAGAATTCAATATTCATTTTTAATTTAACTTCTACAAATTTATCATTCATCAATATAAAAATAAATTTCAAAAAGAGAAATGTAAGTGATTTTTGGAGGATTTGAAACACTAGCATCTTATACTTTAGAACCAACTTTTATAAACAAGTATATCAAGATTTTATTCCAGCTTTTAAAGAGCTTCCCAAATAAATTTTACAGGATTTCCTATATTAGGAGACCTCCTAACCTTAATTATTATAACTTTAAGACGACTGCCGACATGTCTTTAGTCATATCTTATTGATTGTAAGAAGCGTTGGTGTCAGGAAAACAACTAAACATGATTGTGTGTGTGTGTGTGTGTGTGTGTGTGTGTGTGTGTGTGTGTGTTAATAAATCAAATATTTGTTGTAAATTAATGATTTCTTTAATGAATTCAATCATTTTATGAGATTTTGCACCGTGTGAATGTATGCATATGCCTGTGCAAATGAAAATGGAGAGAATAGTTAATAAAAATGCACTCATTAACTGACATTTATGTATGTAAAGATTAATTCATTGAAAAAGATTTGTTCAAGCCCTTTTAAAAAGAAGAAAAATAGACAACCAATTGTTTTTGATTGGAGCAAAACGGAGGGATAGGGGGTACATTTAAAAGATCTAAGTACATAAATGTTCAGAATTTAATTTCTGTGTATTGCATCAATATGGTTGCATTCCTTGGTATTAGCCGGTATAAATAATTCAGACAGCAGAGAAACAACACATATTTTTTTAAAAAAGTAAAGAAATGTTAAACATGTAAGCGTGACCGCCTCTTCCTTTTCCAGAGAGAGAGAGAGAGAGAGAGAGAGAGAGAACTAGATCAACGACCAGAAAAGATATTATGCCTTATATATTTTCTAAATTACTTATCCAGTAATACAAATAGTTATGAAAAGAAAATATTATTGTATAATCCCATGTAGCTCTGGTTTTCCGAGGCTGCTAATTGTAAACTAGATTGTACACAAGTAGCTATAGTTCTATGTTATATTACTTTTTTTTTTACACAAAACTGGAATAAAACCGACAAAAATGATAAATATATATATATATGTAATAAAAATCGATGAAAATAACAGCTTAAATAAATTAAAGAAAAAACATACTTAAAAAATTAATCTTGAATCCAAGCATGTTGATAAAAAAAAATGAATAGAGACACCCCCATCAAAGAAATACTGACTCAGATATATTCTTAGTAAGCAAGGAAATTAAAAACATTAATCGTCTCCAAACCTGAAAGCTTTTTTTTAGGGGGGGGGGGGGGGGGGGTTACATTTATGATTATACAAAACATGTATTCGCATATGGCGTAAGATACTAGATTTGATCGCATACTCGCTACCCTAAGCATAGCGAATATGGGAGAGGATCAAAATTTAATTCGACTGTTTTAAGTAAATTTCTTAAAGAAGTAAAGGGAGCCCAACCCCCACCCTTATATCTACATATGATGGTTACTTGAATTAGGCACTTCTTGTAGTGCTTCATTTACAAAAAAGAAAAAGAAGGAAATGCCTAAGATGGGATTAAACACATCTTAACTTAGAATAATCCTTAGATGCTTTCGTTTTACAACCCAAGACGTACCTGAAAATGTGCCTAAGATATGTCCTAAGAAATATCCTAAGACACGTATTAAGACATATCTTAGAAAAGTTTAATAAGCATGCCTGCTGGGCTTTTCTGTCACAGAGGGTCGAATATTCTGGTATTGCTGCCCGAGAATCAAGCCATGTAATATATAATGTATAACATTTTTTAAATATTGAACCCAAATTCTTCATAGACTATATATGTTGAACACTATGTAAACATATGTATGTTGAATATAACTACGAAATATCCCGTCCTGTTTTATGACAGAGTAAGTTTTCGGTATTTTGACACTTGTGATGGTAACCTTTATTGTATTAAAGGATTTTTTCTCCTCAACTAAATTATTTAATTCCTCTGAATTCAAAAAAACAAATCGCAGACGTCGTCCCGAATTTTTAATTTTTGAAGCCTCTGTGAATTTCGAACCCGATGTATTTAATATGCAGAATGCTTCCACGCGAGGGAGCATAACTGAGTTTGGGAGGGCAATATAACTGTTCCCGGTGAGATATAACTACATGTATATCCGGCGTGATTCAGCATTTTGTTTCAGGCATATGAATAAAAAATATATTTGTGATTTAATGGAAACATTCTTCAAAAATATTATATAAATTGTTTATGACGTCAAAAATACTGTTTTCAGTTTGCTATGGTCAATAACTGTAGGTATCTGGCATCCTAGAATAGCTAAAATATAATAAGAAGCTAATACAGTATTGAATTTCTCCTCTACTATGGTGATTAAAGTATGTTCAGATATTGAATGGTACACTTTATAAAGTTTGGTTTAGGTATCATTTTTATTATATTTTTGTTGCTATAAGTTTTTGCATTCTACGCACAGAAATATGGAGAAATCTATAAAAGAATTAATTACATGTAATTTTTTGCATGAATAATGCACAAAATACTAATTTTTGAGAGAGCAGTTTCGCCCTTATCCTTTTATATTCCATCAGAAGTAGCGCTTCTAAAAAAGGTCTTAAAAAGGCAAAGAACATCAAAGTTATTTTTATTTGTTTTACTGCAAATAACTGACCTCGCAAGTGGATTCAAATCGCCCTTCAAGGGCCTGGAGATAATATAAATTGAGGTTTCACATCAAAGAAGGTGCATGCCCGAAATGATTTCCCACTGCTCAATGGCCGACAATTGCAAGTAGAGGTCTAAATTTAAAAGTTTCAATTGAGTTCTGACTTTTTAAAATGAATGAAAAATTTTAGAAGAGAAGTTAAGCAAAAAATCTCTTCTTAACCAAAAAAAAAAATATATACAATTATATTAAACCGCACATCACATGCCCTGGAAAAAATTCTATAATGTATACAGAGCTATCTTTTTATTATTGCCCGCGCTTTTTTCGCCGTTTCACAATTGAAAACAATTTTGTTCCGTTTGAAATCCGCCCAGTCAAATTTTTCTAAGAAAATATACTGTATCCTTGGAATCGCCCAGTTTTAAATTCGCCCAAAGGAGGCTTGGGCAAAAGGGCGAAATTAATGACTCTGAGGCAAAAAATTTCCTGTATACAGTATTTAACTATAATTTACTTTAATTATCTATAGTGAAATCTTTAACACTTTGAACCTGTGTGGGGGTCCGATATAGATTAGAATTCCGTGGTTGATGGGTGGTACCTCTATGCACTCACTAATTACAAATAAAATAACCGTGACATTTTCAAAGAAGTACAGTATAATTATAATGTTGTGTTGATATTAATGAATTTGCTTGTTAGGTTCTCGATTCCCTTTCAAGGAAAAATATTTATAGTGATTTTTAAAAAAAAATTGCGAAAAGCAACATTTCCATGCCCATTGCATTTTAAAATGTTGATACAAATAAAATTTTGTACAAAGATAGATTATTAATGTGGGATATGCGTATTACAATTTGTCAACTGAAAAAATGTGATTTTCCCCGCGGTTTGTATAATATCAAATTAGTTCCTTTCTTGACATTTGAAGCACGATATAACACAAACTTATCGCATTTGACTATAAACCAATTCACAACATGTTCATAGGACACGTGCTACTCATACAAGACGTACAAAGTCTAAGATAACGGGTAGTTTCCTTGTGCAAATGTTGAGCTATCTTATCACCATATGGTTTTACGTAAGGTTCACAACAAACTAACGCACGAACATGTAAGTACAAGATTTTAAGTACATAAACCGATGTTTTAAGTAATCCAAATATTCTAACATACAGAATGTGCTTGAAAACAAAACTAGATTCTTAAATGAGCTAGATATGTATTTTATCCCACGTGGCAATTTCATTATACGAAAAAGTAGTTCGTATTTATAAAAAAAAACACAGGGACATTAATGCGTAAAAATCTCTGTTTGATAAAAAGTAAGATTTGAATTAACAATAGATTATTTTATATGTAAATTATATTTATTCTTATTATGAATGTGTATGTATCAAATGAATAACGAAACATTTTGTAAATTCTTTAACATAAATATAAATATGTTTGTAGCACATGTTAAAAGTCCTTACATGTATAAACAACATAATTCGAGATAACATGCTAATAAATGGTTTGTATAAAAAAAAGTTTGCTGGTGAACATGCTAATTGTACAGAGAGTGTTAGTTCAGGAATATACATTTCTATAGATCTACAGGTCGACAGGTCTTTAAATCGACATTAGACAGGTCTATATGCTTGCTCTACAATCGGCTGTAAGTATAGGAGTATGCACTTCTACAGGTCTACAGATCAAAATTCGATATGTCTACATGCAAGCTATACAATAAGCTCTTAGTATAGAAGTATACAAGTCTACAGATTGACAGGTCTATTAGGACTGCGCTGTAATAATTCCATCGGCATCGAAAGCAAGTATTTTGACTTGCCCAGATAGCGGAGCGGTCTAACGCTGTATATATTAATTTTTGCGACAATCTAATTAAAATTAGACCTTTCATCCTCCTCTTTGTAAATTGATTTTATCGCTCGTCAAAGGAACGATAAATCAATTTACGAAGGGCGAGATGAAAGGTCTATTTTTCATAAGATTGATTTTGCGATAGATGTACGAAGAAAAACAAGATTTGTTTGTAAAACACTGATGCCCCGTATGGCAACATAGCGAAAGTTAAGTTTTCTCAAATGCAGATCAAGTATGTTTGTACTTAAGTAAGGCCTTTTCACAAGAAATGCGAAATATAAAACGCTAGCTTCACCTGTTCCTGGGTTATGACCAAGGTTAACATTTTATAATATGTGACAAACTCTGGGTCAAGGTCAAAGGTTCAAGGTTGTTGGGTTCTAAATAAAGGCCTTGTCTCAAAGATTACGTATTGGAAGTTTGAAAGCGCTGGCTCATACCGATCAAAAGTTATGGCCAAGGTTAAAGTTTGTAAAAAGTCGGTCAAACTCTAAGGTCAAGGTCAAAGGGTCAAGATTCTTGATATCCAATAAAAGTACTTGTCACAAGAGTACACATGTGAAATATGAAAGCTCTACCCCCTACTGTTCAAAAGTTTTGGTCAAGGTTAAAGTTTGTAAAAAGTAGATTATGGTCAAAGTTCTTGATATCAAATAAAAGGTCTTGTCACGAGGATTAAATATGTGAAGTATGAATGTCCTAGTCCAAACCCTGAAAAAATTATGGTCAATGTTGTATTTTTAAAGTAGGACTAACTCCAAGGTCAAGGTCAAAGGTCAAGGTTCTTGTTATCAAATGAAAGGTTTTTTCATCAGCATAATACATGTGAAGTATGAAAGCCCTAGTATTTATTGTTCATAAGTCATAGCCAAAGTTAAAGTTTTTTCATAGGTACGAAAATCTCCAAAGTCAAGTTCAAAAGGATTAGGTTGTTAGTTTCCAATGAAAGGTCTTTCCACAAAAAGTACAAATATAAAATATAAATGCCCTGGTATCTATTGTTCAAAAGATATGCCAAAGTAAATGTTCAAAATGTTTATGTTAAAGTGGGTCAAACTCCAAGGTCAAGGCCAAAAGGTCAAATTTGGTGGTACCTATAGAAAGGTCTTGTAACAAGGAATACACATGTGAAATATACATGTAAATGTCATTGCACCACTAAATCAAAAGTTTCAGGCAAGGTTAAAGTTTTTGCGGACAAAGGGACAAACAGACAGACCACAGGCCTTTAGATCGCTTAGAAAAAAAATTGAGGTGTTGAAAAAAAAATAAAGGTATGGAACTCTTTTCATGGGGTACCTACTATCGCCAATAAAATTCTTTTAAATCAAATGCTTTACAATTTTACTTTCTATCCATATCTATTCATATATAAACAATCTTCATTACTACCAAAGTTCATTCCGTAATTCCTTATACTTCTCGAGATATTCTGAAGTCAATTCCCAAATTGACATTAATATTTTTACTCGACATCAGCTTGGGCCTTCACTAATTGTAAAGCGGGAAGGACGGGACAAATTTTCCCCGGAATTTATTCTAAACTCTATGAATGCTCATTTGCATTCAAGCTTTACAAGGTTTTTCTTTAATTTGATCATATGGTGTAACTAAGTTACAAACAACATTTTAGCGGTCTAATTGTTTTGAAAATCGACAGGTATATAATGCATTCCGGGAAAAATTCTTTCTACCATGGCTTCATTTACATTCATAATCAACATGGCGGTGGTTGTTGATGTAGACGTTTTCAAATTAATTTTTCGCGAAAGGAATATTATTACAGACTTAACGTTACAATCTGGAGTAAGAAATCAACTTTAGATTTATGAAAGATTTTGCAAATACTATGCAACTCTTCGCCGCACTTCAAACACCGTCTGTTTACATGTGAATGACCAGGGGCCCAAGCTAATGTCGAGTAAAAGAAAGTAGGTCATTTTTGAAATTGGTTTCAGAATATCTCAAGAAATATATGGAATTTCGGAATAAGCTTTGGTAGAATTGAAGAATGCTTTTATATGAATAGATTTCAATAGAAAGTAGAATTTTAGAGCTTTAGAATAAAAAATATTTTATTATCGAAATTAGGTACCCAGTGTAAGAGTTCAGTACCTTTATTTTTTTTTTTACACACACATTTTTTTAAAGCGATCCAAAGGCCTGTGAGACAGACAGACAAAGAGACAAACAGACAGGCGGACACACACGCGACAAAAACTATATTCCTCCGAAACTTCGTTTACGGGGGCATGATAAAATGGCATATGCAAAATCAGTGTAAAACCTTTAGATTGTCATTGAAACATGGGAGAAGACTTTTATAGAGAGTATTAAACTGCTCTCAAATCCTGTTATATTTATACAAAATATAATATTTTTTAAATTATACAAGATGAGATAAAAAGAATTCCACATGATTTGTAATAAAATATTACATTGTAATTTAATCCAACTCGTTAATGGGTGTTTTATTTATATAAAAATACATAATCCTCGTTGTTCAGAGTTAAGTTCTAGGAATAGAGACTGCTCATTTAAATGTACTTGTACCTACTGTGATGAATCGAAAATGGCAAAAATAAGGTCGAAAATTTATTCCTTACTTTTTGTCATTAAAGTTGATTTGTTACTTATAATTCTGAAGTTAGAAATTCTGGCCAAACTTCTGTCAAACACTGACTAATGAAATACCCTTTAAGACAGGTAATAAATACTAAAGAGAATTTTCTGCACACCATTATCTGTCGTACGTCTTAACTTTTTAAAATATATCCAACTATTCAGACTTGACGCGCAGCATTTTTTGGCCAATACCGTGCCTTGTTCTTACCGAATAAATACCATTTTTATCGATTGATAAACATTTTGAATTTGAATTTTGAATAAAAAAAAAATTCAGATAATGTTGAGGGAAAATAATAAAACTGTAATGAATACGCAATTATTATACATGGTAACACGCTAAGAAAATCGCATCGAATAATTGTTCCAAAAGAGACTTCCCAATACAACTTAATGATAAATTTTTGGCCTTCTGGTATAAAAAAAACATTCATGACAAAATATATACATTTAAAATTTCAAAGGAAATTTTTGTAAAAATGAAATTGATTATGTCAATTATATCTGAAAGGATAGCTAAATTTCACTTCTGATTCATTTGTAGAAAAACTAGAGAGAATTTTAAAACACTAATAATGGCTGAAGAGGAAGTTGAACAATTTTATCAGGATTCAAAAGCATTTATTCTTGACAGTTGGAGTGTTTCAAGACGAGAAGTAATTCGGGAATTACAAGAAGCTTCTCAAGCATTAAAGTCCCGGGAATTGGAGTTGAAAAACACTTTTCTGAATATTTACTGCATAGAAGCAATTTGTGGAGTTTTCATCTGTGTCGGATTGTTTTTTATGCTTTCGAACAAACCGGGTCTTGCGATGTTTTTTGCAGTGTGTTCTATACTAGTTTTTCTTTTATGTTTGGTATGTAATGCTTCCATTAACAACAACAGCTGGATATTGCTTTCAGACACGCTGAAAAGAGCACTTAAATTATTATACATAGATCACAAAAAATCATTAGAAACAAAAACACAAATAGAAAAATTTCAAAAAATTATTCTGAAAGCTGATTTCGAAGAAAAAATAGACAAAGGACACAGAAACACGGAATCACTCAGCAAATATAAAAGATATTCATGTTTTATTGACAAGCTTTTTCGTATTGGTGAACCGCCGATAGGGCTGATAAATATTTCCATTAAAACTGTGGATATCCTGGAGATAATTGTTGAAGAAAAAAAAATAGTTGATGTCTTTCCTTCAAGCACTGGCCTTTCCAGATACGACAAAATGATCGATGATATCATCAGCCAATTACAAAAAGAACTTGATATAATAGAAGAATGCTTCAGGAAAGCGATATAATATGTCCAACCCTTAAAGTGCCCTACAATCTCTCTGATTTCTCTGTCCATCCACCAGAGTCTGTGTAATTTAATTCAATTAAAGGATAATTTCGTTTGCCCTCGCCCACTCAAGCTTACATTTTACCAATGATTGGATTAAAATGATTGGGATTGGAGTGTGTAAAATGATTGTAAATCAGTTTGGTATATAGATAAAAAAAATCAATGTTGACAGAACATTTCTATAAAAAAAACCCTATCAAGAGTAATATACACTTGTTTAGCAAAAGGTCCTGAGTTAAGTTTAAACTTTTCTTTTTAAATAACAATTGAACAAGAACAAGCATCTTTGTTTTAATTTAAATTATATGCCTTCAGTATATTTTGTTTTCAAACTTATACAGTTTGTTTCAAATTTTAGCGTAAGATTGATTCTGGGTAAAAGGTTTGCAGTGACGCAAACCAATTTGCTGGATAAGGTCAAGGTTGAAAAAAGTCTTGTATTTAATCTTTGCTCTGTGCAGACATTCTTTCCAATCGAACGACTTGCGCTGAACGGTACCTTCTATTGCCAAAGTAAAGAGGATATATATATATATATATATATATATATATCAAACCAATCCTCTACATCAGGTGACAATAAATCCTTTTCGAAACAAATTCTTTATTCTTTTGGCCCAGATGGATAATATGAAATTCAATATACTGAATTTGAATTATTTAATGTTATTTCTTGCTACATAGTTTTATGTAAAATTTTCTTTATTTAAACTACTATCCAGCTGTCAGTATATTGTTTAAATTCGGAAATAAAGAGCATTTACAAAAAACGGTTTTTTTTTTTTTTTTTTTTTTTTTTTTTTTGTCTTTTTTAGTCAAACTTAACAGAAATAAAGCAAACAAAAGTTAGCAGGATATCCCCCTCCATTCTAGCAATTGTTCTCTGACTATTACAGGTTCGGAAGCATTCCTGGTTATGCTGTTGTAAGTTAGCTCCATGTATACATATAAAAACACCAAAACAAACATCATTGTATATCCTAGGTGTCGGATCTACGAAGTAGATACAGTTCTGAAACGTTCTCCTTTCACATTTTTTCGTTCAATCGCCGTTCGTTCAGAGTTCGTTAAGCATGCGTTCATGGTTCGCTCACTGTTTACCTTTTTTCGTGAATCGTTTTCCGTGAGGTCGCGTTATCCCTTCAAAAACGGTCCGTGTAACACTTAACAATTCAAATTTCTGAAACGATTTAGAGATTTAGAATGTTAATATATTAGTTCAAATATCTAACTTTCAAAAACAAACTGATTTGGTATATTAAAATTTAATATTTATTTCAAAAATCTAAAATTTCAAATTTCCAAACAGGTTTAACATTTTGAGATTTTAGATTTTTACCTTAAATCTTTAAAATTCAAATTTCCAAAAACAAATTTTGTATTTTAAACTTTTGAGTTTTTTTAACCATCGTTTGTTTAGAAATATTACGCTTGACAATCTAAAATTCTATAACATTTTCGCCTTTTCATTATTTAAGATTTACTTCAAACTTCCAACTTTCAAACGCTTTAGATTTTTAGAAATTTAGAATTTTGATTTAATAACTCAACTTTTAAATAAACAAAACACGTTTGTACATTTTGAGCTTTTAGAAGTTTAATTTAAATATCCAAAATATGAAATTCTATACCTGGTTTAAATTTCGGATATTTAAAGTAAAATTCTGAAAACTTAAAGTGTTAAGTTATTAGATATTTGAACATTTGAGAATTTAGAAGTTTGAAGCTAATTTCAAATAATCGAAAGACGAAAAATATTACCGAAGTTCAGATTGTTAAGTGTAAACTTTCTGAACAAACGGTAGACTAAAAACTCAAACTATTAAATTCCATGAATCGTTTTTGGTAATTTGAATTTTGAAATTTTAAGGTAAAAATCTAAAATATTATAATTCTAAAACCTAATTTGGAAATTTGAAATTTTAGATTTTTGAACTAAAACATTAAATTTCAATATACCAAATCAGTTCGAGTTTTTCTAAGTTAGATATTTGAACTAATATATTAACATTCTAAAACTCTAAATCGTTTTAGAAATTTTAATTGTCAAGTGTTACACGGACCAAAAAACCTTCAGCGGTCGCTCTTCGTTTTTTTTTTCACTTTGTGTTTACCTTGGCTTCAGCGTTCATTTATCGTTCAAATCTTTATTGTCATTTGGAATTCCCAAGTGAAAGGACCTCACTTTTTGAAGGTAAGGATTTACACGTTTTTTTTTTATTAATAACTAAGGTATCGTGTTTGAAGAATCATTGTTTCATCGGAAAAAAAAATTACGAA
Source organism: Saccostrea glomerata (assembly GCA_003671525.1). Classification (NCBI taxonomy): domain Eukaryota; kingdom Metazoa; phylum Mollusca; class Bivalvia; order Ostreida; family Ostreidae; genus Saccostrea; species Saccostrea glomerata. Next base: position 226,589 of record PRKT01000333.1, read on the forward strand.
ATTTATATTTTAAAAATTTTAATTTGCTCTTAAGTTATTTATGAATATTTTCTGGTAAATAAATGTTGATATAAGCACAATCCTGATCTTGTAAAGTAGGTTTTCATCCTACAATCTTTTCCTTCAGAAAACTGGCTAACCCCCCCCCCCGGAAAACTGACTCTACAGTAGGATTTCCACCCAGGAAAACTGGCTCTAGAGTATGATTTCCCCTACGGAAATCCCACACCAGAGTAAATTTTCCAGGGGGAAATCCTACTCTGTGTAGTAGTTAAAGAGTTCCATTTCCACCAAAGTCAAATTTCCCCCAATGCTATATAACTGCTCTATTGTTTTTTTTTAGGAGGAATGGTTGGAACATCGCTACAAGTATCCCCTCACCCAAATGGTGACCAGATGTATTGAGCATACATATACGAAATATAACAAAAAAAAAATTATAGATTAATAAGGATGTTTACATGTACAGAAAGGTGGACATTTGAACATCATACTAAGTTGAAAATTTCGTAATATTTTAGAAAGTTTATTTTTATATAGTCATTAACAACAAAAAGAGGTCCAAAATATATACTAATCCAGACATCCGTTTTTTGTGTTTCATTATATTTTGAGAATATTTATATTTATGTTGAAAGCTATCTATTTTGGTTGAGATTCCATGATTAAAAGTATAAGCATAGAAAATTCTTATAAAAAACACTCATTTACCTTTTAACAATCTGTTCGTCACTTATCTTTTTTTCACAAAAATATTGCGGCTGTAGTTGAGGGGGGGGGGGGTTACAGTTTTGTTTAAAGTTTGGCAAAAGGCAATTTACCCTAAACACAGTCAATGAATGATTCATTAAAAAATTATACGTTTTTTTTTCAATATCTTAAACTGACTATCGCATACATCTCACTTTGCAATTCATTTATTTATTTTGGACAAGTCAGAAATAACAAAACTTGAAATATTTGAATCTTAATATAAATCAATATATAATAAAAAAGCTTTAACGAAGCCTCTCATGATTTTTGCAGCCCTATTTAACGCGAGCAAAACATATCGAAAATTTTGAAACTTGAAACTTGCACCAAACTAAAAACGCAATTTCCACTACTTAAAACTTCCTGCAAAATGTTAAGAATATAAAACTTATCATAAACTTGACCTCAAACTTATATTTCATAAATATGTATTTTTGTTGTCTTTTTAGTTTTACAGGCCATATCTAAAAAGTGTGGAGTCACCTGTCCACGGTTTTGATGTAAGTTTATAGTAAAGAATAACTGATGATAAGTTTTGCTAAATTGCTCTTTAAACTGCATATTGTTCTTGCTTTCACATGCTATATAAAACATGAAAATGGAAATATAGTGAAAAAACATTGTGTACTACAAAAGAATTTTGAACAGAAATCTCACAAAAGTTCCATATCCAGCATTACAAAGTTTATTCTAAAAATATATATATTAAAGAAAAAAACATATGACCGTTACTGTTATTTTCCGAATTTTTTCACTCTTTTAAATAAAATGAAATCTACAAAAGCGTACTCGTATTCAATTTCTATAAAGTATGAGACCATTGATGGTTTGTGATGGTGTTGTTTTGGCGATATACAGAACACAAAAGTAAGATTTTCTTTGCTTTGCATAGAACTGTATATCGATTCTTATCCTGCAACCACACCTTGCATTGACCTAATAAAGGTAACCTAATATACTAAAGCTTTTTTTCAGTCAATGTCCTTAATAAAGCCTCGTGCGTGCGTGTTTTCTGACTTTCTAAAAGCATTGTGACGTCACTTAAATGTATATTGCAATGTTAACGCCGTGGCGTCTTAGTTTCTACTGCGGAGATATTTCTAAATCGGATTGAAAATAGTTTATTTTGGAGGCCAAATTTTAAATGTAAATATATTTGGCAAGATAAACAAAATACTTGGTCATTTGGCATGAAATATACGCGATATTTGGACTCGGGTCGAAACGTGGAGGGGTCGGCAAGCCTCGCCTTCTATCACATTTTCGAACCTTCGCCCAAATATCGCTTTTATTTTAAGACAGTAACTATGTATTTTATATTAACATGATATCAAAATTTAGTGATACACGTACATTTCGTATCATGACTCAAAAATATAATGATACGTTGCCATACAATGCGAAATAAAAGGTTTATTATTAAAACTCTTGTAAATGAACCAATATTTTGTTTTGTTGTGACATGTATATCTAGATATCGAGGGCAGGGTCATTTGAACTATATTTTAGTTAATATTATTAAGAAGTTTATGCTATTTACGATATACTATATTCATTTTTTAAACATTTGATAAATTTATATCATATACACAGGTGCATTTCACTCAATTTTACTGTTGAATTTCCGAAATCACGTGACGTCGTGATCTAATTTTCCAATTCACCACACTGTGGTAGGTTTTGGGTTTACTGCGTAAAAATTCTTACGAGAAAACATCCTGCAAAATTGACATAATAAATTTCTAAGAATTTACTGCGTATTATCTGCAATTTTTATTAAATTTGCCTACGTAGTTTTGAAGCTATATTACTGTAAATGCGGTATACTTTTTAGTACCGGTATTACGTTTTACTATTGAAATATGATTATGGAAAAATGACTTTTTAAAGACAATATTGTGAAAAAAATTTCTTTTAAATAAGTTGAATAATATTACTGTAAATGTTGTATAGATTTTAGTACTACTTTTACGTTTTACTATCGAAATATGATTATGAAAAAAAAAATGAATTTTTAAAGACAGTATTGTGAGAGAAAAAAATTCTTTTAAAAAACTGGAATAAAAAGTTGTGTTTTTTTAAAGACGTAGACAAATAAGTGAGGAATTTCAAAATGTCAAGATGAGGTAAAATCAAAATTATTAATTTAAAAAAAAATACTATAATGTCTTTTCACCAAAACAGAGATAAAGCCACAAAATAACAAAATATGCCCTGTCACCAAATCAATAAAATTTTCTCAGATAATACTCTAGGATTTGTAGTTTATAATACTTTCTATTTTTTGATAATATCTTTTCTAGTTTTCATTTTACAACCGTTTAAGTTTGGTATTGTTTTTTTCAATAGAGATCTAAAAAGTCATGACGTTAAACGTCATGACTTTATAGATAGTTGACATTATATATGCTGTGACTATTATTAGACAAAGGAATTTTCCTTTCTTTAAAAAAGCATTACCTATATGAATATTCTTTTTAATCGGTAATATTTTATTTTCTTTCTATGTCTTATTAAATCACAAAATAATTTGTAAATATTCCTTTTATTTTCTGCAAACGGGTCATTAATAAATGCGTGCACAATGTATGAAATTGGAATCCGGAATATCGTTTATCAAAAAATTAAAATTGTGTTCACACCTCGCCCCAAAATGTTTAGCATTTGTGAGCAACAGAAAACAAAAAGATTTCGGATCAAGAAGAATGGGGGGGGAGGGGGGAGAAGTGTGCACTGTGATAAAATTCGTAAAAATCATCAGCTTTCATGAAAAAAATCAAAGAAATTGTAAGATCATCATCAGTATTAACAATTATACAGCTCGGAACGTGTGTCTATTTTTAAAACCTAACTGGTTTCTTAAACCCGGGATTCTGATGTTCAATTTTTGCTATAATATTCCTTAGAAACTTTTACTCGAATTTTTGTATATTTTAAAGGCAAAATTTTTGGGATAATATATTTTGTTCTTTCAAAGTTAGCTTTTATTTTTCTTTAATGTTGCCTTTATGGCGTTATTTATGTCAACAACGTCATTTGTTAAACGTCACGTTTACAGTGCGTTAAGTATAAATATCTTGACATTTGGAATATAAAAGGTCTAATATGTGACATAGATGCAAAATGTAAATTCATTCATTATTTATCTTACTGTGGAGACATATTAGGATGGCCAGCTTCTTATTTTCACTAGTGTTCTGAAATTCATATTCAGATCACAAAGTCAGAATGAACGGTATAATCATTCCTCGTGCATGAGAATTTTAAAACATGCAGCGACAACAGCAACAAAATATTAGTTCCTGCAGTTTTAAGAAATACATGGACAATGAGATTCCAGGCATAAGACACAATTTTGACCACTTTATACGTAAACGATAAAGAAAAAAATCCCGATAATGAGAAAATTACGGGGGGGGGGGTGTTTACCTGCAATGTTTTTATATATATATATATATATATCTTAGTCGCAAGCTAGTATTTGATTTGAAACACTTGCATTTACCTTTTACACTAAGTGCTTTTGTAATAGAATATCAAAAAATTTATACTTGTAAATTGTTTACAGTATCATGTAGGTCTTTAAGTCCAGATGTTTGTAAATATTTGTTTTTTTAAAATGCATTTCACAATTTCTTAGCCAGCAGAACAAGGCTACTACATGAGATTTTAATACATACTAACCAAATGATAATAATTATGATGATAATAAAAAACCAGGAAAAATATGTAATTAATTTCTCCTGTATTGATGATTGATTTCATCCTGAAAACTATACGCATATTTTAGCCCCGGTGTAACGTTGAATATTGACCCGAGTTGAAAATTGACCCGAGGGTCATTTTTCAACGTTGAATATTGAACCGGGGTCATTCTTCAACGTTGAATATTGAGACCAAAAGTCGTTGAATTTATACCCTGGGTCATTTTTTAACAGCTTGATAATTTTTTTTCTTACACCTGATGACGTCAAGAAGTTGAAAATTGACCCTGTTGAATATTGACCCCACCTCAAAGTTTGAACATTTTTTTTGAGCTGGGAAGTTGTTTTACGTGATTTATCAGAATCACTTTATTTATGTTTCGGTTTCAATTTTTTCTCTTTTCAAAAATAGAAATAAACATACAGTATCACCCCGTGTATACATGTACATTTTGATCAGTGCACGATTTCAGTTATCTAATTCAAGTATGACAACTTTATTTTTTAAAATATATTCCAAAATCCATGGCATTCATAAAAAACTACAAAACAACGAATATGGCATAAAACAAAAATCTAAAAAAAAATCTGCTGTCTAGAAAGTGATTAATTAATTATATATAATTATATTGATCAGGTGGGAGGAACATCCCATCTAGTCAAATTCAGTATAAAAATAAGAAAATTTATAGTCTAAAAATTAGAATGAAACACATCGACCAAAATGATTCCAGTAATAGGTTATATTTGTGAAAAGAGCAATTTAGCGACCATAGCATGTAAGTAATGCTGAATTTAAATAAATTGTTGAAATCCCTGTAACAATTAATTTATTTGTCAGTAGCCTGTCTCGGCTTGAAAATTGATCGCTTTCGGACCATAACCTTGAGAATGAGATTATTCTTATTCTAAAGCATTTTTATTCTATAGAATGTGACTCCTATTTGATTACTAAAGTTTTGTTATTTCTATTCCATTATTTGTAATTTGTATTTGATAAATTGCTATTCCAGTTACAGGAAATGTGACAATATGATTCATATATCATAAAATTTACATTTTTTTTTCTCGAAAAAAGCGTTTCCTATTCGATGTCATAAATATTACTGCTAGTCGCTTATTTTCTCATTCCTATTCGATAATTTTATCTTTTTTATTCGATAATTATTTGGTTTATATGCAGTAAAGTTGTTGTTCGAAAACATACTAGCATCCATTTCTATTCGAAAAAATACGATTCCTATTCGATAAACTTCTCATCTTATTACATAACTTTATCTCCATGATCTCCTATGCGATGTTTTTTTTTTTTATTCTTTTTCAATAATTGCCATGATTGAATTCTGGGAAATATGACAATTTAAACTAGAATTAGTTGTAAACTCAATTGAATAGGAATGTAATAGGAATGTAAAGTTTAACATTATTATCGAATATAAATCAATTTATCACATAGATTGACAAAACAAAATTTGAAAATATGGGAATAAGGCACAAGTTTTATCTCTTCAAGACTTAGAGACTAGATATCAGCATAAATTAATGCTGTTGCTGTTTAATATTAAATAAATGTGTTTCGTTTTATACATTGATGTAATTATAAAGGATTTAGTTATTCAGAATAGTAATTTAATTATTTGATTATGCCTTGTATCAATTTTTGACAAAGATACCCAATATGCTTTAACAAAAAGTACATATAGATTCTAATTCAAGACTTTAAGGCATTGTTACATCTCATCAATTACGGAACATTAAAAAATATTAATACAAGTTGTAGTAAGTTTTTTCCAGAAACATCAAGTCATAATCTGTATTATCTTTAATTGAGAAATCAATACTATTTCTGTTTTTACAAAAAATATCTCCATTTTAACACTTGTTCTATGAGAAAACAAGGCGGGGGGGGGGTGTCACTCATTTTAATGAAATTTTCTAAAAGGACTCTTGCAATATAGCATATGATCACAAGAAAAAAATATGCATTTCAGTAGTAACTCAAGTCTTTATGCTGTTATATACTTAATCATGTAATCAAGTTTGAGCCAATCAGAGAGCTTAGAATAAAAGGTAATATCACCTTTTCGTGCTAAATAGGTGCTATCACCTATTGAATAAGTGGTATCACCTACTCGAAAAGGTGATATTACCTATTTGAGTTTTTTTTACAACAGTCATTAATGAATGCTCCCTATAATATATAGATTACCACTGGAATCAAGAAAATTCGGACTACCCAGTTTTCATGCGTTTTCTACGATTTTCTTGTTGTTTACATGATATATAAGTGAAATAAATTAATTTGTAAGCAAAAAAAAAACACTACAGCTGTTCGACGGGAAAAGGTGATATCACCCAATCGAGTAGGCGATATCACAAATTCGAATAAGTGGTACAGTGTATCAGCTTTTCGAATTGGTGATATCACAAATTCAAATCAAATAGGTGATATCATCTATTGGAACAGGTGATATCACTTATTCAAATAGGGGATATTACTTTTTGCAGTAAATACCAAAACGGGGCCTCATACCTATGAATTAAATCACAGTAGTGAAAACCCAATCATAAATATGTGTTTTTATGCTGTTGAATTTTGAACCGGTTTCAAGATCAAAATTCCACGACCCGGCTCAGTTTTCAACGGATTAGGGTCTAAATTCAACACCTTTGGTCTCAGTATTCAACGTTGAAAAATGACCCCCGGGTCAATTTTCAACCCGGGTCAAAATTCAACGTTACACCGGCTTTAATTGGCAGTCTTGATGCAATACGCATGTTTCCCTGAGTTGTAAATTATGTGCGCACCTACAATGTATAACCCCTCGGGTTTTCTGCTAAGCAATTTTATGCATGAAAAGTTTCTTTCTGCATCCAATTATTTTTACTCTGACTTATTCTGACTGACTTAAAGCAGTTTAGTAACACTTACAATATAAATTGTTCCATTCATTTGGTATTGTATTTACATTGTGTAATTAGTCCTAAGACATTACACAAAATCACATCAGGATTCAAACCGAAATGTATAGAACATTTACGAGGTTTACGTACAATAGCATGCACTTTATATTTTAATCTACTTGATTGTACAGAGAATTATTAAATGGGAAACAAAGCAACGTTGCTTTTGTGACGTAACTGACGTTATAATCAAATGTGCTCAAGCAATTGCTAGGATCGTCGAAATTATGTACCAAAATTGATGACAAAAGCAAACCTGCGACATACCTTAATCTATACCACCATTCTCTGAAACTGATGACGTAGTACACATTATACGTGTCGCCTTTTCTTGTGATGAAAGATTTCTTCTAAAATCGTCCGAGAAATTTTCGTAAAGTTCACAAGAGCTTCCTCATCGAAACCGTTCTTTAAAGTGTATTTGTCTATTACCTAGAGACCCAAAAAGGCTTTGATCGCTAAAATTAATCATCGGAAACTTGTTTATTCCTGGTAAATCGCGAAATAAAGTCGTCGCGAATAAAAGTTGTTTTTTCACACTATTCTACAGATTGGTGTTTTCCCAAATCAACAGCCTTTGCAGGACAAGTTTGTGTTTTCACAACAAAAATTATCCTTAAACTTTTTTAAAATTTCTAATAAGATAAAATTGTGCTTTTATCGAATCATATCCTTTGAATGATTCTCATTCAAATACTTTAGATTCAGAGAGTGAATTTTATACTAATGAGTGCAGTAGTGACAGCAGTAGAATCAGTCCTTAACGATATGAGATTATTATTTTGTAACTTTGAAATAAATTTAAACTAATATCTTTGTTAGTATGATACATGTGTAGGTTAAACCTAAGAGGATTTCTAATATGTTCTATTATTTCAATATTTCAGAGCTCAGAAGAAAAGGAATGCCATTACCACTTACACCTTCATTTGTAAAACAGTACTGTTGACTTGATTGAGGTAACTTTATATCCTTCAGACATTGTTCATGGAAGACACCTTATAAACATGTATCTGGTGAGGTAAAATAAATTCTTTATAAAACTAGCTATAGAATGAAAAAAGTAAAAAGAAGAAGTTCATGAAATTTTAAAAAAAACGTTTCTGTTAGAGTACAAGAGGAATTTTCTTTAATCAGAAAAAGATATTCTTAGACTAATGATATCAAATCATCATGCTAATAGGAATGAGGTACATACGTATACTTTAATTCAGGTGTAATTTATTTGTTTATGACTATTATGAGGTATATAAACATGCATATGGAGAGTTGTGTAAGATGAGAATAGAAGACAATATTTGTTTGTTAGTTTTTTTTTGTTTTTTTGTTTTTTTTTTTTGTGGGGGGGAGGGGCGGGGGGGTGTCTGTATTGAATTGATTGGATGGATGAAATATTTTTTGCATTGATAAGACATTGATCTACATTTCCCAGGCAAAATTGCGTAAAGCCATATTCATGCATTGAACATTAAAATTGTTACAAACCTTTCTTTTAAATATACATTTGTAATTTACAATAATATTCATTAGTATAACTTTTCTGTGCTTATGTTATGTTTCAGAATGCTATTGTCATAGGGAGTGACGGGACATATTACAGAACAGAAGATTAGATCATTCTTTAGATCAATTGAAATATTCAGTGGCGCTTTGTTAATCAACACACTTAATGTTTTGAAGGCGAATTTAAAAAATCTTCGAAATACAAGAATTCAAAACTCTGTTTAAAACTTGTAAAGTACATATTAATGTGAAAATAAAACAAAAGAAAATATTCTTAATGATAATTTTTATTTTGTAGTTATATTCTTTATTAGAAAATATGCAAATATTATTCATATTGCTAAAAAATATGGAATATCTCTTTTTAAAACCGCAAAGACCTTAACTCGCCTTTTAAATGAATTTTAACAGTAGCTTTGTCTGTAGAACCCTTGCTCTGTGATAGGAAGGTTGAAAGAACGAATCTCAGCAGCAACTGACCTTACTTGATAAAAAAAAAGTAGCAAAGGTATTCTTCCCGCATGCGCTCGACAGTTTTAAGTAATTATTGTTTCTTTGCATGAACTTTTTTAAAACCGAGGCACCGTGTCAGGACAGGTGTTGATGCGATATAGATCCCTCCTTCTCAATACAGTCATGCCCTTAATAGTAACTTAAGATCAAAATGTGGAGCCCTTCTCTGGTACATTGTGACTTCTCAAAATGAATAAAAAGTTATAGAATGAAACGTAATACAGAACACAATCAATTTTCGATGTGTGGCTACAATAAATGACCAGAATTTGGTGAGCTGCTTATTTGATTTTTATCATAGTCAAGACAAAAATACAATTTTCATTGTTTTAAATCCCAACAATATTTAATATATTGGAAAATATCCATTATTTTTAACACATCGTTTTCTTATGCGAAGTATGTTTCCTAAAACATGAATACATAGGAAATTTTTTTTAATGAATTTGTAGTATATTTGGAGTACAAATCTTATTATGGTTGATCATTTCTTCAGAAACTATTTTCAAGTGCACTTAAATTGTAAAATCCCGTAGACTAGAGAATGCAGATATTTTTTCTATAAAAACTTTGACACATGTACATGTATACACTTGAATTAACCAAAATACACTTATTTCTACCAAGTGAATTCGAGTACAGATTCATAAGTGTATAAAAAGCATCATGATCAATCACTTCAACGGGTTCAACAGGTATTCTTGAAGAGAGAGAGAGAGAGAGAGAGAGAGAGAGAGAGAGAGAGAGAGAGAGAGAGAGAGAGAGAGAGAGAGAGTAGCAAAATAGAATGTAGCATAAATTTTATTAAATGAGAACGAATCCATTGTAGACCTTCTGGTCAGTTTTCAAAGAAAGAGCATATTTCCAGCTTTCTACTTTCTTACAATTTATATTTTACCATTAGACGCACGAATCATGGGTCTGACCAAAAAGTAAAATAAGATTTTTAATGGAACACTGTCAAAAAGATTCTGTGAAAGTATCATAATATTTATACAGCAGTATAGATGGAGATTTGAATAAGAGAAGGGTATCACTTAATATAAGTTAAAGAATGGCAATGTAAGGATTTTACTTATGAAAACTCAAAATATGTGCCTGATCAAACAAAAATTTATGTAAAAAAAGGAGGCTTAATTTTTTTTAATGAAATCTTTTCACCAAAGAGAAAAAATACTAATACACAACAGCTGTAGTTCTACATGTTGTGAACACTTGTTGCATTGTTAAGCCTATGGATAAGATGACCTCAGAACAAAAAAATAAAACTGACTGAAAGACAGAAGTAACGGTCAACATTGGGCTTCTTGTTGAGAAAACAGACATTTTTAACTTAAATACGAGTTGCAAAATTTACTTAAGCAGATTGTCTATTATAATTGCCTTCTTGGCAATAACAATATATCTCGTCTTTACGGTAATTTTTACCGACTAATGAGTATGAAAATGCCAAAAAATGAGCAAATGAACGGAATAAATAAACAGAAAAAATTCAGTTTTAAAAAATATATACACATATTACGAGAATTCATAATCTGATAATCTCTGAATGGTTACTTGACAAATGCAGTTGGTTATTGTGATAAAAAGAAATAAAATCGGTTTACTCGTTTTTGGGAAACTAAACAATGTAAAAACTAGGTCATTAGTTGCAATTATTTCTATGTTTGCTATTTTTGATTTTGGATCATAATTTCTGTTTCCTTTCAAGGTTCCGTTTAGTATCCTTTTCACAGGTCTGCGTGACTATTTGCTAAATAAATTCAATTATAGGGCTTATTTTTTTTGAGACAAACATTGTTCGGTGATTAAACAATGAATATCGTATCTATACACTCTTTTGAGATTTTGATTCTTCATTTATTTTTCAGCAATGCATGTCAAAAGTAAGTATTCAAACAGAATTTATGTTCTGCATTAAAAAAAAAAGACATTTCATATTTTGGTTTTTTTCGAATATATTCATTTATTTATTTTATTTATTCTTATTTCAATAGTGTCAATGAAGAAGGAACGTGCACATGATCCGGGTATTTTTACGACGGGAATTCGAAGGAATGTAAAGGTACATGTATTTAATGAAACAGATAGTCATTTACAATAAAAACAATTTAAAAATTGTAAATTTAGAAAAAATTGTTGTATAACTGTTAATTATTTAATTGTTTCTATAAGTTGTCATTTTCTCACCCCTTTTAGAGTGTCCGCCTGGATATATGGGTCCCAATTGTTCAAGGACGTGTCGTTACCCCGGGTTTGGGAAACAGTGTCAGCAAGGATGCATTTGTACAGCAGAATATTGCGACTTTCGGAGTGGCTGTTTTAACATGTCTTTTGGTAAATTTGTCAGATGATCATAGCTCGAGTTAATTTAAATTTATTCTATTAAATTTTAGTTTGTTTTTGTTATTGATTTTTCATAATCATGTATTTCTATCATTTGTTTTGCCATATTTTAACTTATTATAGAATGAAATACAAAATTTTTATTATTGATTATCCGATTTTTTTCTAATTCCGTGCATTTTCATTTTTGAATATTTACATTCGCTGTGTTTTTCTAGTAAGCTTACTGTGAAATTGATTTGAAAAACATTTTCGTGTATACTCACGCGTAGAAATATACATGGAAAAACGTGCGTTAACGTCACGTCACAATGGGACTGCAGCGACGTTGGTAAAATGCAACAATATAGGGCAGCGAGAAATTCAAATATTGAGTATATTTTAGTTGCCCCCAAACAGGTAAAATTTAAATATGGGAATGTTTTTCAGTTTAGTGTGAATTATTGGTGTGTGAATCACACAGACTTGCACATAGGCATATTTTTCATGAAGCGCTAGCGCGCTTCATGAAATATGCCTACGTGACAAGTCTGTGTGATTCACACACCAATAACTCACACAAAACTAAAAAACATTCCTTAATTGACGACATTTAAAAGATATATTTATTCGATTATTCACTTATTTAACCAGTAAACATAAACATTATGATCATTTAATTTAAATTTTCTTTGCAGAGAATGCAACCAATGTGAAGGAGAAGTATTTGTCAACTTACTCTGGGATAAGTGTCATGGGAACAATATCCATAATAACGATAATATTAATTGCGACTGCATTTGTGTTCTTTCTATTTTTGATTTTAACACGAATTCTAATTCTCCATCTAAAGAACAAAAATACTCCGAGTCAAACAAATGCTGCAGCTACTGTCCTTGTGGAAAATGATTGGCACAATATGGATGTGAAATGTCCTTCAGGTTTACCTGCACAAATTCTAACAAAGGCAGATGGACAACCTTTCATTGAGGACTTGCATACAACTGACAAGCAAATTGGAAATTGCGGAGAGAGACATTCGGAGAAAAAGACAACCGATGTTCTGGGAAACGATTTCGATAATACAGACACAAGGGATGGAGATAATGTGTATATGTTTACATTTGCATCTTTTGGAAGTGAGATGATGGGGAATTCAGTTCACGCATATTCTACACTTCAGAACAGCTAAATTTGCCCTTTTATTTCTTAAACAACTTTTATCTATATGTAGCTTACTATTTGTCCAAAAGAAAAAGAATTGCATGTTCAAAACATTTCACTGATATATAAATGGACGAGATTTTTTCACTACAAAATATGTCATATTTTGATTGGTAATGTATGGTTGAAAATTTATAGATCAAATGTATTTTGAACACAGTGCTACATGTTATTTAAAATACAAGATTGAGTGGTTTCTAGTTAATTTAGTTGTCAAAAAAGAACACCAATAATATGTGCCTTTTATTGAAGTTTACTGTAGAAACACTTTGATAATATCTTCATGAAACAAAAAATAGTTTCCAAAAATTTGACCCACGTGCCTGTAACAGAAATTTTCTTCCGCTTATTTGTTTGTTATTTTGATTCATGAATCATCATTGTCAACTTCATGTTCTTCTCCATCCATGCGTTAGTTTTATATAAAATGCTAATAATAAGTCTTTTACTAACTGTTTCTGCAAGAAATTTTGAATATATAGAACCTACAGCATGGATGGGAAATGGGTTTATTCCATTCCACAGGAACACTTCTTTCAAATAAAGATAAACATTTCCTCTTTGGAACTCAGGCTACGCCAAAATCCAAAATATTGAACTTCGTGGAGACCAAGATAACCTCTGCCTGAAGAAAATATGATGTTTCTTATCAATGGCAAAGACTATGAAAGAAATACATTTTTCAAAGTTTAGAAAAAAAGATAGTTTGCGGAAGAATGAATTAGAATAAAGAATCCTTTATTACCTTTTCTTTTATAAAATGTATCTCCTCCGGCTCAAATACCTCGCTGACACAAAATTTTACTGAGAGCAGAAAAAATTGTGTTGGGTATATATTAAATCGAGGCTGACTCCTTCAGATAGCATCACACTCGGGAAGAAATCCTTATAACGCTGACTTTCGCTTATAACGCCGAAATGTTTCGCTGCGATAATATGTACTGTTAATTACGAAATATTTTTTTTATCTACAAAAGCTATATCCCTTTAATGAAAGCTTCCAGCTTCAAAAAATCGTGTCTTTTTAAAATGTTTCCAATTACAAGAAACATTAAATTACTATTACAATTGCTACATGTATATAATCTAGACAGGCACTTGATCTCACCTCAAGAATTTTCTTGGAGACTGAGATTCATGCCCTCTTAGATCTAACATGTTTAGCATTGCATTATAGTATTCATATATTTTTTAGATCGATCACTGTTCGTTAACTTATTCTCTTATATTTACTCAGTATTTTGCAGCGGTTTGATGGAGAAATAAAAATTCAAGCCAGATGGGTTTCAACATTGCAAATTTGGATATTCAAAATTATTTTTATATCCAACATTGCTCGTTCTTAACAAAAGAAATAAGCGTCTTACAAATTGTCATTGCATGTACTATCAGTTATCAATGAAAAACCCGACGAATAAAGCAGAATTTTAGGTAGATGAATAGTTTCCATGCTTTGTTTTAATTGGAGTTTAGACAAAAAGGAATTTTAATTGTAACTTGTAGGTTGCCAAATCAGAAATAAATATCTTCTCCTTCATTGTTGAGCATTCAACTTCATAATATAGACGAAATGCATTTCAAAGTGTCAATTCAAAACAATTAGTGAATGAGATATCCTTAAAAGTTTTAAATAAATTGTATAATTTTGTGACAATATCCTGAAACATTATGGATCATGACAATATGCATACTTAAAATTGTTCTGTGAACTTTAAGAGTTTATTAAATCAAGTCGTTGACTTCAGAGATCTTTAAAAAAAACATCAATTGACTTGGTACCTTTTTGAACATAAAATATATGGAAAGGAATTTTTTTCTTCTTTTATTCTCTTTGAAATTGGTAAATTATATCAGATGACTTTAGTCTTTAAAGGAAGGAATTGAAATTGGAAAATGACATTGACTTTTAATTATTAAGTTTATTTTTATCTTCTTTTCATCTGATTTAATCTCCTGTGCCTGTTTAAACTCGACGATGGATGGCTCTTCAATTTAGATACTGTTATATAAGTATGTTAAAACATTATTTTCCGATGCATGTTATTTATTTCTTTCCAATTTTTACCTGCTGCTTTACCCATGTTGTTCATTTTCTTAACAGTATATCTTAACCCTGAAAGGATACATGTATTTGTGTGGAACTATGTTCTGATTGTTAATGAATAATAAAGTTTATATAGCGAGCTGTCAATTTGAATCCTCTAAATCGCTTTACAATTCAAATATAGAAGAGGCGAGGTGCAGTGATAAAAGCGGAACAAGGAGGAATCCTTACGAATTTTTGAATTCCACCGTGAGGCGTTGAGACCAATCCTTCTGAGAGACATATATACCGAGGTTCCTAGTCGCAGTAGGTACTGGCTTGAAAAAGATATCTCTCTGCTCATTTGCCCCTGAGTGCAGAGTATAGGAAAATACTAGCAGCTCTCAACCACAAGCTAGTGGTGGCGTTTCCAATGTGAAAAAATTCTCAAGTGGGAACAACGATCAAACAAACAGAAAAACAATTTAATAATATTCTAAACAGATTATGAATAAAATACAGACATGTATATGTGATTAGAAATAATCATAATGTCTCTATCTTACTGTAAAACCATGTTTATTTTTAAAAATCGCAGGTGTATTTTAATTTTTTTTTTAAAACAAGGGAGTGAAGCACGAGATCTAAGTTTAAAAGGCAGAGAGTTCAAGAGACCCGATTCTAAAATCAATGTAAAGTAATACTTGTAATTCGTAACCAATAGTTACGAGAGGTAATATTTCTTTTAGTGTCATCGGTTCTGATATCATTGAGGAAATAATATGTTCTCTTTTACAAACACATTTTATTATTTTGAACTTTTATGAGATGAATAAGAGTCGGTTATATGATTGGATTCTTATGAATCAGCTGTTGTCTAATTGAACCTCAGCACATCGATCCTTATTTGGAAGTAAATTTCTAAAACTTTTTACTAAAAGTCACATGATCTAATTTAATTTACCAAACTATATAAAAGTTAAATTGATTTACATATTTATGCAGATGCTTTTTTAAATTTATGAAGATTAACGTTCACATCTAAAATGTATCTAACAAAACTTTGTCTTTTTTATTTAATTGTTTTGTATAACTTTTATACAGTCAGCGGTCGATGCCAACCGTACGTAATGAAAATTTATTTTATTTATATAGTTTACTAGTTTGGGGTTTTAAGAAATATCAATTATCTATTTATTAAGGAATGCTTGGTTTTATTATTATTTTTTATTTTTTCTCTTTGTAACATCTTCTAAAAAAATTACATACTATTAGTATGGTTTTATTATTATTTTTTTTTTTTGCAGGAACAAAGAGAAAGATTGCAAAGGTATGCACAATTGAAGACTTTGCAAAGTGTACAGCTTTTAATCGTTTTCTTTCTTTTCATTTAATACATGTCTTTATAAATTTTAATTTATTCTGTTATGCTTTATTTTTAAATACATTGAATTCTTGACAGAAAACTGTACCCAAAACATTAATTACTTTATTAATCAGGATTTATCTTGCATTTTAGATTGTCCCTTGGGTTATATAGGTTTCAATTGCTCAATTCCGTGTAGATACCCAAGTTATGGTTTATCATGCCAAAAGGTGTGTAACTGTTCAGAGGAAAATTGTAACATTTCTACAGGATGCAAGGAGGGGAAAGGTGGGAAATATAGAGTGTACAGTAGAATTTTGCGTTTTTAATACAAATTCAAATTTTAAATATTAATCTATCTACGGTCAAAATAAGTATTGTAACAGTTTTCGTAAAAGTTCATATTCTCTAGAACAAATTTTCAGTTTTGTGTCACAGACACATGGAAAATTCCTTCATAAAGCTATTTTATTATTAATTTTTGTAGTCCATCTTCCCATTCAAAAAGGTCTTAATGCAGTTGTGGAAAATCGTATGTATCCATCCAGAGAGATGATTGATTTGGAACCTGGGGAGAATCTTCAATCAATTCCAAAACAAGGTACAAATCCTGCTAAAAATACGATTCAATCTGAAAAACCAAAGGAATCAAAGTCAGAATCACAAACAACGCCGATCCTCATTGGTGCTGTGGTTGCTCTTTCTTTGATACTTTTTGCAACCGGTTTAAAGTTTTCTTGGAAAAGGGCCAAACACTCCTGTCTAAGAAATAGAAGAGAAGACAACGACATGCCAAATATAAAAGTCGAGCTAAAAAGAATAACTTGTGATTATGAGGACATGAAAGAAAATTTGTATGAGGATTTGGACGGAAAGGAAACTTGTGATGACAAAGACAAGACGCCGGAAGGCAATGCTGAAAATGATTATATTGACACTCTTAAAATGTCAAAGATGGGAGGGAACAAAAATGAGGACCGAGAATCCAAACATTTTTATGACGCTTTGAAATGACATCATGTGTTAAAACGTGTTCAGGAACATGTACATAGTACTTATACATTCTTTAAATGGTTATATAGCAAAGATTCTTACAAGCGCATTGGGAAAGTGTTTGTAGTAAGGGAAAGGGGACGAGGCTTTTGAACATGAAAACAGTACATAAAATATTTCCAATTTATGCCTTCAAGAAAAGCAGTTGACACTTCATCGTCTTTATCTAAAAGGCATCGAAAGAGACAATCAACATGCATGCAAGAATCTTTAATTACACTTGTACAGACTTAAATTATCAAAAACTGTGTTACTTTGATTTTTTTTAATGGATTTGACGTTTTATCAGAGTTTGGTTAAGTTGATAACTTCCTTCCTGATTCAAATTTTTCTCTTTGTCAACGTCAATGAACAACCTATGTAACATGTACATTTACCAAAAAAAAAATCAGATTTGTAGTATCATTTTCGTTATTTCTTAATGAATCATGAAAAATAGAGTTAGGCTTAAAATTTCCCTTGATTTATAATACAATGAATACAGAGTACTTCTTAAGGCAACAGACGAAAGATGATGAAGCAAAGGACAGTCATGAGACGTTAATGAAAACCAAATACTTAGTCTACCAAAATCTAGTGCAACCCTTGTTTAAATCAAAAAAGACTTTGAGTTTGATTCACTTAAAAATAATTCTCATTTGAAAACTCTTTTTGTACTCTTTTACAAGAAGGATATAGAGATAACGAACAGCATTCAATCTCAAAGTCCACAAAACAATACAAAACAAGAGAGAGCAAACACGGACCCCCGAAAATCAGAGGTGGGATCAGGTGCCACGGAGAAGCGAGCAGCCCCCGCCGACCGGCCACACCCGCCGCGCGCTCCCTGTCATGATCAGGAAATAACGGAAAAAATCCGTTGTCAATTCAGTGTATAAATAATGGACTATTAACAGGTATAAAATACAAATATTTTATGACGGCCTTTATCATACTGATCTAAATTTTCGAAATTTAGATAAAGGAAGCAAATGAATATACCAGTGCGAATACTGGACAGTGCACTGTGTATGTTTTTTACCAATACAATTTGATTATTCAAAATCATTTATGCTTAAGATTTCGCTAAATCACGGAACCATTATGAAATTAATCGTCGATTATGCGGTAACGAACAAATAGTGTCAATAAACAAAGTTAATATCAATATCACATGATTATATCTTTAGAGAGATATAAAAAAAAGAACTAGTGACACTACTGGGCGTGCTGAACATTTTCTGTCGGATTACAAAAATATGTAGTTTAAATCATTAAGAAACACACTCACTCGCAAAGCGCTGCAGTAGAATGTCTTTCCCAGAGTGATGGAGTTAGGAGCTATTTCTTACGTTGCGGGTTCGAATCAAGCTATGGGACGTAGAGACCAGTCATATGGATGATAGCATCCCATGTCGCAGCATAGCACAAAAAAGACCTCTCACTAAACTCAATGGTTCTGCATGTCAAGCATCGGTAAACATTTGCACATTTCCATCGGCAAGTAGTTGCATCTCCAACTAAGTAAAATCTTCTATGGAGATGTTAAACAACAAATAAACACACAAACGATTATTTGATCGTAACAAAACGAATGACATAATAAAATTAAGTGCTTGTTGATAGGGCAAATTCATTACAATTGCGTAAATTGAAGTTTGAAATTTCAGATAAAATTTAAAAGAAAGTAAATGTTAAATTATGCATCTTTTAATTCATTTTAAGATGTTTAATTCAATATCAGATATAATATCTTTAGGCAGTCTGTAAGATATTTTCTGAATTACGTTTCAAAATGACTTGTTTATGTTTTCATATGGTTGTTGATTATACAAGCAGTATTGACGATAGGGTATTCTACAGTGTAATTGTACTATGATTTAAAATGAATTATAAATACCATAGCTATTGTACTTATAAACTTTAATTATCAAAAGAATGAACTTCCTGTTTGACTAAAGCAATTGAAAAATTTGTGACAGGCACTCCTTTTTCTATAAAAAGATAACTCAAAAGATACACAGGAAATCGATGTTTGCTAATTGCTCAACAAAAATGAAGCAGTTGCAGATGTCCCTATTGTTGTACATTGTTTGTGTAACGCTGAAGATTGTGTTTTGTTCCATTAAGAACTGCATTGGGTAAGATTTGTTTTTCTTCTTTTGTCTCACAACGTAAGATAGTTTACCCTTGCCTCAACTATAAAGGTATACAATATCCTCATCAATAATTCATATATCTTTTTGTAGATATGCTCAGAGTGGAAAATGTAAAGGTTTGAATTTTCTTTTATAATGCTTGAAATATAACTTGGCTTAAACAATTATTATCAGCTACAGTTTGAAATAAAAGACGTATTTCTGTTTCGATCCATCATTTTAAAAAAAATAGTTGGTAGTTTGTTTCCTATTACATATACAAAATTGTAACTCATTTGATCATACTATCATTTGTTTAAAAATATCTTAAAATCTATTTCATAAAATCAATTTTATGGTAGACAATTGAAATGTTTTCGTTTTAGAATGCCTCCCTGGGTTCGTAGGAGAACATTGCTCACACACTTGCAGGTACCCAAGTTATGGCAAGGGATGTCAACATGTCTGCAAATGTGATCAATCAGTCTGTCACGTGGTCTCAGGCTGTTCGAAAGGTAAACGCCACAAACCTTGCAAGAAGATATTTAAAGCAATATGAGCTGCATCGTTGATGTAAGATTTTTTTTGTTTCTAAATTGTAAATAACTATACCAATGACAGAAAAACGTTGGTAAGCTTCTAATGCTCATATTTGTGATGGAAGAACTATTAATAAGCATTGATTGAATCAACATTATATAACTGTCCTCCTGTACAATAATGATTTCTTATATAAAACTGTATTTTGGGTTGTATATAGAAGTCTTTCTTTTGTATTTTTTAATCAAATTGATCACTAGAGGTTTCACTTACATACAAAATTATTACAAAACACATTTTAACAGCTGAATAAAATTTTCAAAATGCAGCTCATATTGCTTTAAATATTTTCATTCTAGTATTGATATGTATATACATGTACATCTTTTATTAAACAGAGTTTAAAAAATAGCCCACAGTTATAAAGTTAAAAAGCATATGCATTTTTTTCCACTTATGAGTTTCAGAATGTCAACCCGGTTATTTTGGAGTAAACTGCGTTTATGAATGCAGATATCCAAGTTATGGTGTCAATTGCCAGTTATTTTGTTTATGTGAAGAACAGTTCTGTGACAGGAAAACCGGATGCACACATATTTCAAGTAATAGTACGATTACAATTACTTCCTTGACATATGTTCTATCTGTAGAAATGCATCATTAAAACCTATTTATCTCAATAAGGCTTAAATTATCAAGTATGAGAAAAAAAGATACTTTTTTATATATAAAAAAAAAACACAACCAGACGTTAAAAAGAGAAAAAAAAACTTTTTTTACTATTTATATATCTTTTTCAGCATATTACAAGAACACGACTGGAGAAACCACTCCAGTGGCTCAAAATATGACAACCGTTAGGCACACATCATTTCAATCTACTTCTTCTAAGGTTAACAGAGGCACACAGAGTATTACAATCTTCATATATTCTACCAGTAATCCGAATCAAAGATTCACCGCACCCACGCCATTTATAAATATATCAATCTTCAAATCTTACAATTCTTCTTCACATCCAACTGCCTCCTCGGATATTTTCAGTAATAAACGATTCTATAGCAATTTAACTGATCAATTACTTATTAATGATCCGGTTTACCTAATTCTCGCGATATGATTAATTGTATTTTTAACGGTAGCTGCTCTTTATGCAATAAACAAATATCGGAAAACAAGAGGACTTATTGCAAATGACTTTGTAAGGAATCAAAATGTTCCTGTATATTACGAACCAATACAGGCACTTGCATATGATAAAAATTTAATTCACATCTCTGTCCCTGAGTCAAGCACAATGTCCGAAAACGAAGGTCAACAAACTGAGGCAAATCCGTACGAAACCATTGAAAACGACGAGGAAGATTCATTGAATTCACAGTTAGACACATATCCTACGCAGAAGAATCAGACATCATCATTTCGTTTGCCTAGATGTGTGCAGCCTAGTAGAGAAATTGATGGGAACACTGACTCTGATGGTTATCAGTGCCCTGTTCCTCCTGAAAGAGGACGTGAAAGACTACATGATGACAATAACGAATATTTAACTGTAGTTTAAATGGTTTCTACGAAAATATATACAGTGCACAGTTTTGTTCTCTTTTAAATTTATATTGTACATGGTTTGTAAATTAATAGAAAATATTCCATTTTTTGATACAATTGATTGTAGTGTTTTAACTTTACAAAGTAAGCAAACCTTCTCTAGGATAGAAGTGAATGTATTTCCTCATTGTTTGCCTCCTTTTCCTTTCACACGAAAATCGTCTGAAAATATTAAAAACAAGTTAATAAAACGATTTTTCTTAATAAACAAAGCAAACGTTTTTATGAGGTTAAAAACGCCCATCTCTAGATCTATTGAAGATTTTCGGCAGCAGAAATAAAACAATGCGTTCAATTGTTTAAATATTGTATGGAACAAAATGCATGATTATTTTAGTTTCCTTGTATAATTAGTTTTTTTTTTTTTTTTTTTTTTTTTTGTATAATTCCAGATTTCCCCTATTTAAAGAGTAATTTACAAAAATATCAGTTTAATGATAGTTATAATGCAGGCCCTTTGTGTTATTCCATATGTACCGTATTTAAAGAAACAATAAAAATATAGATTATGCATAATCTATTTTACTTCCACGATATATCATTTAACATGTTTTTTTTAATTAGAGAGAGAAATGTTAGAGGTTTTCGGAAAATTTGAAACACATGTCAAGCATTTTCATATAAACAAATATACATGAATAAAGATTTTATTACTGCTTTAAAAGTGATTCCTTAATTAAAAGTACTACATTTCAGCCATATCTCAGTGAATTGAAATTTTACAAATTAATATTTAGATACACCTGTTTATCCATTTCATTTTAATTTTCAAAAGGCAATGTTTTTATTCCATGTTCTGTAGAAGGATGTGTTACATGTACCTATATGATGTTTATTTTTTCTTCTTTCTCCTTCGTCTCCTTTTTGAACCTGAAATTTAAAAACATTGAGAAAATTGAAGACTTACAAGCTGATCTCAGGAAGATGAAAGTAAAAACTTCCACGTTTTTTTCAATTTCTTTTCAATTTTAAATCGAATGTGTTTCTGCATGTTGAACAAAATATTGAACAAGATATAAATTGTATATGAAATTGAATATGGAAGATAAAAAGATAAAAGAAGATGCTTCCATGTTTTCTAATTTCTTTTCAATTTCAAATCAAATGTGTTTCTCTTTTGATCAAAATATTGATAAAAGATATTAATTGTATGTGATTCAAAAAATATTCAGTTTGGTATGGTTACTCACTGTAGGCATCTGGCATCCGAGGATAGCTTAAATATTTAAAACCAATACAATATTGGATGTCTTCGCTTTCATTAAATAAAAAAGAATCTATGTGTTATATAATTATAATGTATTCATTAAAGTGTTGAGAAATCTATGTAAAATGCTTACACGTACAAAAGTTTGGAAAACATGCTACCTTTCTGAAAGCGCATTTTCGCCCTTATCCGTTTCCATTCCATCTGAGGTAGCAGTGTCAAGAAAGTCTAAATAAAAGAAAAGACATAAAAATTGTTTTTATTTGCTATAATATATGTTAGAAATATCTAACATCGCGAGTTCGAATTCCCTTTTCGGTCGTAAAAATTTTGTCAATCGGATGAGATCGTATCAACGAGGTTTAATGTCGCAGTAGGCGCTGGCATGAAAAAGATCCCTTACTGCATGAACTGCTCAATTGTAATTGTAAATAGTGAGTAGAAGTTTCTATTAAAGAGCTCCTTATATTAGCAAGTTCTGACGTTTCAAAATGAGTGAAAATTTCTTGAAGTGTTGTTTAAAAAATGTGTTCTTAACAAAACAAAAAAAAATGTCTGCCAATTTTATGCATATACATGTACATGTGTATAAGTCATACTTTTGATATATCTTGTATAATTAATCATATTGACAACATAAGCAAAATGAATAAAAATCTTAAGTTATTTAAGAATCATTTGCTTAAGAAGTATTAACCAAACATCAGTCTCAAATAAAAACAAGTGATAGAAAGACAAGCTTACCCGAATGTATTTGACTTGAACTTCCACTAGAAAAAAAAGTAAAAGAGAGCATTAAGGTACAGTCTTTTACAATGAACAGGATTGAGAAAATGAAATTCCACGAATGTTCGTTACATGTATGTAAAGAAAAAAAAGACAAAGTTATCAAAGATTAGAATCAAAGAAATGTAACTCTTGATTTTGCCATCTTACTAAATGATTCTACCTGCTATATACATGTTTCCCTGGTGTTGCTCTGTGCACAAATTCTGAAAAAGAGAGAGAAGTGTCTTATACAATGTAATGCCTAGTCAATATCTCCAAAATATATACTATTATTTCCAGAAATGATCAAATCTAATAACTGTTTATAAAAATATTTGTAAATTTCCTTTACAATATCTCTCCGTTAAACTGAGGTTGAATTGGCCTTGTTTATCAATGATTAACTTATCACTGGGTTGTATTTTGCCTGAAGTGTTTCGGATAAATTGATGGGGTTTTGTGCTAAATTTGACTGCAGGTGTTCTAGCTTAAGAAAATTGACTAATTAATACAGAGGATTCAATGCATGTGTGCCCGTTCAACAGGGGATGTTTACGCACCTTATCCTTTGGAATTTCTGAGGATCAAAGTTTATGTTCTGTTTGCAGTTTTGCTTGACCCATGGTCATTTGGGCAAGTTCAAGGTCACCAAAAGAAAAAAGTTCATTATTTGTGTTCAATCCATATCTTTCTAATGCAATGACTTGAATATACTTTAATTGTTTTTTTATTTTTTTTCAGATTGATTACTGTATGTTCTTCATCTTCGAAGTTTTTGTTCATCAAGTTTCGAAGTTACATAATAAAAATTGTATTTTACATCTATTGTATGTTGAATAAACTTAATGTATTTCCTTTTTGTTAGTATTTAAAGTTATTCTCATTACTAAAAGAGAAAAAAAGAAACCGAGAATATTCATGTACTTTTGTATCATTATACTAGGTTTAAAAACAGAATTAGCAAAATGTGCGCAATTAAATGTTGTCTAACAATTACTTGTTTGAGAAGGAAGAGGTCAGATTCTTTTTTTTCTCATTGTGCGAAAAATGGCATTTTTATGCTAGCATTATTATTCCATTTTTAGGTCACCTGAGTAAACTCAGGTGACCTATTGCTATCCGTTGTCGTCCGTCGTCGTCCGTCGTCCGTCGTCCGCCGTGCGTTAACATTTTAACATTTCCAGCTTCTTCTCTGCAACCACTCATTCAATTTCAACCAAATTTAGCACAAAGCATTTATGATGAAGGGGAACAAAAATTGTGAATTTCATGGTCCCTGCCCTCCTGGGGCCTGAGGGGTGGGGCAAAAACCACTAAAATTAATGAAATCTTTAAAAATCTTCTCCTTTACTCCTGGACATCAAGCAGTCAAACTGTTTGCATGATTGTAATCAGCAATAAGTCCTCTACCAAAATTGTGAAATTCATGGCCCTAGGGTCAGGGGTTCTAGTGCTAGGGCGGGGCTAAATAAGTATATAGTGAAAATGCCTTATTTCTTTGAAAATCTTCTTCTCTGCTCCTGAGTATTAAATAAACCAGCTAAGTACATAGTTATGATGAGCAAGAGTGCCTCTACCAAAATTGTGAATTTTATGGCCCCAGGGTCAGGGGTTCTGGTGTTAGGGGGGGGGCTACATTGATTATATAGCGAAAATGCATTATTTCTTTGAAAATCTTCTTCTCTGTTCATGGGTATTAAATAAACCAGCTAAGTACATAGTTATGATGAGCAAGAGGGTCTCTACCAAAATTGTAAATTTAATGGCCCCAGGGTCACCGGTTCTGGTGTTAGGGCGGGGCCCTCTATTGATTATATAGTGAAAATGCATGTATTCTTTGAAAATCTTGTTCTCTGCTCCTGGGTATTAAATAAACCAACTAAGTATATAGTTATGATAAGCACGAGTGCCTCTATCAAAATTTAGAATTTTATGGCCCCAGGGTCAGGGGTTCTGGTGTTAGGGCGGGGTCCTATATAGATTATATAGCGAAAATGCATTATTTCTTTGAAAATCTTCTTCTCTGTTCCTGGGTATTAAATAAACCAACTAAGAACATAGTTATGATGAGCAAGAGGGCCTCTACCAAAATTGTGAATTTTATGGCCCCAGGGTCAGGGGTTCTGGTGTTAGGGTGGGGCCCTCTATTGATTATATAGTGAAAATGCATGTATTCTTTGAAAGTCTTGTTCTCTGCTGCTGGGTATTAAATAAACCAACTAAGTACATAGTTATGATGAGCAAGAGTGCCTCTACCAAAATTATGAATTTTATGGCCCCAGGCTCAGGGGTTCTGGTTTCAGGGTGGGGCCCTATTGATTATATAGTGAAAATGCATGTATTCTTTGAAAATCTTCTTCTCTGCTTCTGGGTATTAAATAAACTAACTAAGCACATAGTTATGATGAGGTAGAGTGTCTCTTCCAAAATTTAGAATTTTATGGCCTCAGGATCAGTATTATGGTGTTAGGGCGGGGCTTTATTGATTATATAGTGAAAATACTTTAATTCTTTGAATATCTTTTCCTTTGCTCCTTTGGGTTTTATGCCAGTGATCCAAGTATATGTATTTCTAATGAAGAAAGGTGCATCTAGCAAAATGGTTATTTTTTTTAATGCCCCCCCCCCCTCCCCCCGGGGGGTGTTACATAGTCTGAAATTAAATTTATGCTTTGAAATCTGCTATTTGGCATTAATCAACCATTTTATGATAAAATTTGCAAAATTTTGACATATGTGGCCCCAGGGTCAATGGTTCTTTTGGGGTGAGGTACAAAACTGGTTATAAAGTGGAAGTGCATTTTCTCTTTGTTTATACTCCTATCAATCTCTGGGTATTAAGTAAATAGAGTAAGCATGCTAAGTTTATAATTATGATAAGCAATAGTGCCTCTTTCAAAATTGTGAATTGTGAATTTCATGGCCTCTGGTTTAAAACACAAACCAAAGTTATTTGTTTGAAAGTTGTTACACAATACTCAGGTGACCTATAAGGCCCGTGGGCCTCTTGTTATTAGTCAACATCCTTACCGTTGCCATAGAACGCAATTGGTGTTATGTCACCACTTGTCCTAAAAAGAAAGTTTAGAAGTACATTAGAAATATATTTCTTGATAACATTTTATAAACTTAGAGAAGAATACTAAATAGTTATTGTGTGAACTCTAACCGGTTTTCTTCAATTGTGTCCTCTTTGGTTGAAATAACTGCACTAGCTGTAATGAATATAAATAATTATCATTTATAAAACATTCAATTGCTTTAGCCCCTTCTGCTATATTCTTTTTTTTTTCTTATTTTTTTCTCTGATTGATATCTACATCACATTGAAATTTGTGGAGTGTCATTTATCAATAGGAAGATGGTATACCTTTTTTAAATATGAATTCCTTGACCAGAAGTTATGAATATTTGCGTTATATTAATATCAATAAAAATTGTTTTGTAACTCACCATCTGATGGTTCATTAGTCAAAGGTAAAGCCTCTTCGCCATTAACCCGGCGAACTTGTCCTTGTGAATTTTGGTCTTAAAAAAATGAACAACAGAAAAAAATTGTTTGTATTAAATATTTTTGATTTTTTCTTTTATTAAATAATGTCTGTTTTCAAATATTTTTTTCAAAATCATAATTTTTCATTTTCAAATAGAAACACATTCTTTTTCATGATGTAGAAATACAAAATTTCCTGAAAATAACGATGATATTCCTGCTAAAGTCTTTATAATCGATGAAGAAGAAGACAGTAAAAATATATAATTGTATTTTTTTCTGCATACCAGATGTTCTTCTTGACCACCAGCATATAACAGCGATCACTATACAGGAACCTATAGCAAGGATTATTGCTACTATCATCCATTCATTCTGTGAATCTTTTGAGCTGAAAAGGGCATTTGATTGACTTAAAAAAGTATGATATCCATAAAAGAAAACGCTGAAGGCAGACATATCAAACTACCTTTTGCAGCCCTGGATTGTATTTTCTTTTCCCCTCTTCACATCAAAGCATTTGGGATCTGTAAAAAAAATCCTGATCATTTTGTTTATGATTTTTTTTTAGAATAAATAATGTTTTAATACATTTTTTTTTTTTGGTAGAAAGCAAAATTTTCATGTTTTTAATCTCTCACAAGAACCAATTTTATATATTTAAGCTTTCTGTTTTTTTGAAAGTAAGTTTGTAATTTTTTTCATATGCATTAATGATTCAAATTACAGATTGAAGTCTGAAGGTTTTTCGTAATGTTTACAACATAGAAATATTTTTTTTATTTTTTTTTTTATAAAACATTGAAATAATAAACACTCACATTTGAAAGACTCTGAGGAATTGTACCTAGGTGGACAGGGGTCATCATCTGTTGTGCAGTCTTTCTTTACATCGTTAACAATTTTGCCAATTTCTGTATCGTAGTACCCGCAATATCCTGTTACCATGCACAAAACATGTAGTAACATTTTGCACATAATATGGAAGGCAATAATATTACAGTACCGAGAGAATCCTGAATAATTTTTGGAAGTCAGTATCCCATTACTCAATACTTTGTAAAAATTGAAGAAAGCATCGTATTTCACACTTGGTCTAATAATCGTGTATCCCAAAACACATTACTCTAGAGATCATGTGATCATGTAAAAAGTGATAGAGTATTGTGCTCATTTGTAAATACTATCTTATCCTATCAATCTAGTATCTTGTATTGACATAATATATGTATTTTATTACTCAAAGTATTTTTTCTCCTGTTAAATAGTATTTTATGGGCTGATAAGTCTTTTACTAACTGTTTCTGCAAGAAATTTTGAATATATAGAACCTACAGCATGGATGGGAAATGGGTTTAGCTTTTATTCCATTCCACATGAACACTTCTTTTAAAGAAAGATAAACATTTCCTCTTTGGAACTCAGGCTACGCTGTGAAGGATTTACAAAGGAGGCGTGAAGCAATTTATGCCCGAAATGTTTTCTTAGTTAAATTATACACATAAGAGAGTAAATTAAAGATAAGATGATTAATATTTTATTTTTTTTTATATATAGCTATTAAATACAATTACTTTCTTTACAGTTATAGCTACATGTTAATACCAATCATAATTCCAAAATCCAAAATATTGAACTACAAAAGCTATATCCCTTTAATGAAAGCTTCCAGCTTCAAAAAATCGTGTCTTTTTAAAATACGTTTCCAATATCAAGAAAAAATTCAGTTACTATTACAGTTGCTACATGTACATCTCCTAGACAGGCACTTGATCTCACCTTAAGAATTTTCTTGGGGACTGAAGTTCATGCCCTCTTAGATCTAACATGTTTAGCATTGCGTAATAGTATTCATATATTTTTTTTAGATCGGTCACTGTTCGTTATCTTAACCTCTTATATTTACTCTGTATTTTGCAGCGGTTTGATGGAGAAAATAAATTTCAAACCAGATGGGTTTCAACATTGCAAATTTGCATATTCAAAATTATTTGAATATCCAACATTGCTCGTTCTCAACAAAATAAATTAGCGTTTTAAAAAATTGTCATTGCATGTACTCAATCTAATTAAAATCAGACCTCTTAGATCCGTGCCGTATACACTCTTCTTACGCAGAGTGTATACGGCGCGGATCTAACAAGTCTGATTTTAATTAGATTGTGCATGTACTTTCACTTATCGATGAAAAACCCGACGAATAAAGCAGACTTTTAGGTAGATTATTAGTTTCTATGCTTTGTTTTGATTGGAGTTTAGACAAAAAAAAAAGAATGGTAACTTGTAGGTTGCCAAATCAGAACAGTATCGAGAGACAAAGAAGTATGCTTGAAATAAATGTCCTCTCCCTCATCTTTGAGCATTCAACTTTATACATGTAGTATAGACTAAACGCATTTTGTGGTGTCAATCCAAAAACAATTAGTCAAGGAGATATCCTTAAAAGTTTTAAAATAAATGTTATGAATTTGTGACAATATCCTGAAACTTTATGGATCATGACAATATGCATACTTAAAATTGTATCCATCCCAAGTTAACTTTAAGAGTTAATTACATCAAGTTATTGACTTCACAGATCTTAAAAAAACAATATATATAACATATCAATTGGCTTAGTATCTTTTTGAACATAGAATATATGGAAACGATTTTCTTCTTCTTTTTTTTCTCTTTGAAATTGATAAATTATATCATATGACTTTAGTCTTCAAAGAAAGGAATTAAAATTGGAAAATGACATTGACTTCTTTTAATTATTAATTTTATATTTATCTTCTTTTCGTCTGATTTAATGTCCTGTGCCAGTTAACTCGACGATGGATTGCGCTTCAATTTAGATACTGTTATATAAGTATGTAAAAAAAAACTTATCATTTTCCGATGAATGTTATTTATTTCTTTCCTATTTTTACCTGCTGCTTTACCCATGTTGTTCATTTTCTTAACAGTATATCTTAACCCTGAAAAGATATTTGTGTGGAACTATGTTCTGATTGATAATATAAAATAAAGTTTATAGCGAGCTGTTAATTTGAATCCTCTAAATTGCTGTACAATTCAAATATAGAAGACGGCGAGGTGCAGTGATACATGTAAGAGCGGAATAAGGAAGAATCCTTACGGTTGAAATCCTACGTGGGGCTTCGAGACCAGTCCTTCTGGAGAAACTTATATACCAAGGTTCCTAGTCGCAGTAGGTGCTAGCATGAAAAAGATTTCTCACTGCTCATTTGCCCTAAGTGCAGAGTATATAGGAAAATACTTGCAGCTCTCAACCGCAAGCTAGTGATGGCGTCTCAAGCGAGAAAATTCTCAAGTGGGAACAACGATCAAACAAAAAGACAAACAATTTAAGAATATTCTAAAAAGATTATGAATAAAATACGGACATGTATATATGACTAGAGTTCATCATAATGTCACTATCTTACTGTAATGCCATGTTTACTTTTGAAAATCACAAATTTAAAATAGCTCGATAACGCCAGGTGTATTTTAAGTTCCCTTTTAAAACAAGGGAGTGAAGCACGAGATCTAAGTTTAAAAGGCAGAGAGTTCAAGAGACCCGATTCTAAAATCTATGTAAAATAATACTTGTAATTCGTAATCAGTAGTTTCGAGAGGTAATATTACTTTTGGTGTCATCAGTTCTGATATCATTGAGGAAATAAAATGTTCTCTTTTACAAACAAATTTTATTATTTTGAACTTTCATGAGATGAATAAGTATCGGTTATATGATTGAATTCTTATGAATCAGCTGTTGTCTAATTGAACCTCAGCACAACGATCCTTATTTGGAAGTAAATTTCTAAAACTATTTACTGAAAGTCACGTGATCTTAATTTACCAAACTATATAAAAGTTAAATTGATTTACATATTTATGCAGATGCTTTTTAAATTAACTCATGAAGATTAGCGTTCAAATCTAAAATGTATCCAACAAAACTTTGTCTTTTTTATTTAATTGTTTTGTATAACATTTATACAGTCAGCGGTCGATGCCAACCGTACGTTATGAAGATTGATTTTATTTATATAGTTTACTAGTTTGGAGTTTAAAGAAATACCAATTCTCTACGTATTAAGAAATGCTTCGTTTTATCATTATTATTTTTTTTCTCTTTATAACATCTTCTAAAAAGATTACATACTATTTTTTGCAGGAACAAAGAGAAAGATTGCAAAGGTATGCACAATTGAAGAATTTGCAAAAGTGCACAGCTTTTAATCGTTTTCTTTCTTTTCATTTATACATGTCTTTATATTATAAAATATCTTAATTTATTCTGTTATGCTTTATTTTTAAATACAATAAATTCTTGACTGAAAACTGCACCCAAAATATTCATTAATTTATTAATCAGGAATTACCTTGCATTTTAGATTGTGTCGTAGG
Organism: Saccostrea glomerata; assembly: GCA_003671525.1. Lineage (NCBI taxonomy): Eukaryota > Metazoa > Mollusca > Bivalvia > Ostreida > Ostreidae > Saccostrea > Saccostrea glomerata. The sequence continues at coordinate 258,154 of PRKT01000333.1, forward strand.
TTATATAGGTTTCAATTGCTCAATTCCGTGTAGATACCCAGGTTATGGTTTATCATGCCAAAAGGTGTGTAACTGTTCAGAGGAATATTGTGACATTTCTACAGGATGCAAGGAGAGGAAAGGTTGGAAATATAGAGTGTACAGTAGAATTTTGCGTTTTAAATACAAATTCAATTATCAAATATTAATCTATCTTTGGTCAAAATAAGCATTGTAATAGTTGTCGTAGAATTTCATATTCCCTAGGTCAAATTTTCAGTCACAGACACATGGAAAATTCCTTCATCAAGCTCTTTTATTATTATTTTTTGTAGTCCACCTTCCCATACAAAAAGGTCTTAATGCAGTTGTAGAAAATCGTATGTATCCATCCAGAGAGATGATTGATTTGAAACCTGGGGAGGATCTTCAATCAATTCCAAAACAAGGTACACATCCTGCTAAACATACGATTCAATCTGAAAAACCAAAGGAATCAAAGTCAGAATCACAAACAACGCCGATCCTCATTGGTACTGTGGTTGCTCTTTCTTTGATACTTTTTGCTACCGGTTTAATGTTTTCTTGGAAAAGGGCCAAGCACTCCTGTCTAAGAAATAGAAGAGAAGACAATGACATGCCAAATATAAAAGTCGAGCTAAAAAGAATAACTTGTGATTATGAGGACATGAAAGAAAATTTGTATGAGGATCTGGACGGAAAGGAAACTTGTGATGACAAAGACAAGAAGCCGGAAGACAATGCTGAAAATGATTATATTGACACTCTTAAAATCTCAAAGATGGGAGGGAACAAAAATGAGGACCGAGAATCCAAACATTTTTATGACGCTTTGAAATGACATCATGTGTTAAAACGTGTTCAGGAACATGTACAAAGTACTTATACATTCTTTAAATGGTTATATAGCGAAGATTCTAACAAGCGCATTAGGAAAGTGTTTTGTAGTAAGGGAAAGGGGACGAGGCTTTTGAACATGAAAACAGTACCTAAATAAGTTATTATTGTAAATAATGACCTTTATGTGACATGTTCTTGTATATTTCTTCATATTAAGTTCTTGCATAACTATTTCTCTTTTGTAATAGTCTTATACAATGTGTCAACCGGGTTTTACTTATGTAACTTGATTTACCCCTTTCATAACCATTTTCAACCAATCAGCAGAGCGCTTTGTTATCACGTGTTCATTGTTGATCTTTTTACCAGAAGGGAAAGTCGCAACATTTTTACTGCTCGATTTTACGTACCCACCATCCACCCCTTCTTCCACCGCTGTGTTTTATTTTCTTTTACCCACCTTTTTTGATAGCAGGCAGCAATGTAGCACATTTATTTTCATGTATATTTATAATTTTTTATGTTTCGTAGGGGGTCAACTAAGATACATGTATACTATACATGCCAATGTTTTTTCCATGTTTTGTTTTCTTAATTAGTCTACTGGTTGTTCCCCCTTTTTTCTATGTATAACATTTACAATGACATTATGGTGCTGGGGGTCAGATTGTGCAATATTGTGATAAAGATATGTTATATTTTATATTTAAGTCCCCCTTTCTGACCCCCTGTCTTGTATTGTAAATATGTTTTTACTAATTTTACGTCATTTACTTCAATAAATGACATTTTTTCACTTCAATAATGTTGTTTGTTTTTGCCTGCTTTAACCAAAAAACAAGCCCAGTTGTCTGGCAGGAGAACTAAGGAACATAAATAAGTTATTATTGTAAATAATGACCTTTATGTGACATGTTCTTGTATATTTCTTCATATTAAGTTCTTGCATAACTATTTCTCTTTTGTAATAGTCTTATACAATGTGTCAACCGGGTTTTACTTATGTAACTTGATTTACCCCTTTCATAACCATTTTCAACCAATCAGCAGAGCGCTTTGTTATCACGTGTTCATTGTTGATCTTTTTACCAGAAGGGAAAGTCGCAACATTTTTACTGCTCGATTTTACGTACCCACCATCCACCCCTTCTTCCACCGCTGTGTTTTATTTTCTTTTACCCACCTTTTTTGATAGCAGGCAGCAATGTAGCACATTTATTTTCATGTATATTTATAATTTTTTATGTTTCGTAGGGGGTCAACTAAGATACATGTATACTATACATGCCAATGTTTTTTCCATGTTTTGTTTTCTTAATTAGTCTACTGGTTGTTCCCCCTTTTTTCTATGTATAACATTTACAATGACATTATGGTGCTGGGGGTCAGATTGTGCAATATTGTGATAAAGATATGTTATATTTTATATTTAAGTCCCCCTTTCTGACCCCCTGTCTTGTATTGTAAATATGTTTTTACTAATTTTACGTCATTTACTTCAATAAATGACATTTTTTCACTTCAATAATGTTGTTTGTTTTTGCCTGCTTTAACCAAAAAACAAGCCCAGTTGTCTGGCAGGAGAACTAAGGAACATAAAATATTTCCAATTTATGCCTTTAAGTAAAGCAGTTGACACATTCATCGTCCTTATCTAAAAGGCATCGAAAGAGACAATCAGCATGCATGCAAGAATCTTTAATTACAGTTGTACAGACTTTAGATTATCAAAAACTTTGTTACTTTGATTTTCTGTAATGGTTTTGACGTTTTATCTGAGTTTGGTTTAGTTGATAACTTCCTTCCTGATTCAAATGTCTCTCTTTGTCAAAGTCAATGAACAACCTATGTAATATGTACATTTACAAAAAAATTCAGATTTGTAGTATCATTTTCGTTATATCTTAATGAATCATGAAGAATAAAGTTAGGCTTAAAATGCCCCTTGATTTATAATATAATAAATACAGAGTACTACTTGAGGCAACAGACGAAAGATGATGAAGCAAAGGACAGTCATGAGACATTAAAGAAAGCAAAAAACTTAGTCTACCAAAATCTAGTCCAACCATTGTATAAATCACAAAATACCCTTGAGTTTAATTCACTTATTTAATTCTCATTTTGAAAAAAACTCCTCTTGTACAAATATTTTATGACGGCCTTTATCATACTGATCGATATTATCGAAATTAAGATAAAGGAAGCAAATGAATATACCGGTGCGAATACTCGACAGTGCATTGTGTATGTATTTAACCAATACAATTTGATTATTCAAAATCATTTATGCTTAAGATTTCGCTAAATCACGGAACCATTATGAAATTAATCGTCGATTATGCGGTAACCAACCAATAGTGTCGATAAACAAAGTTAATATCAATATCACATGATTACATCTTTAGGAATATAAAAGAAGAACTAGTGACACTACTGGACATGCTGAACGTTTTCTGTCGGATTACAAAAATATGTAGTATAAATCATTAAGATACACACTCACCCGCAAAGCGCAGAGGTAGAATGTCTTACTAGAGTAGTGGAGTAAGAAGCTAATTCTTGCGTTGCAGGTTTGAATCAAGTTATCGGACGTAGAGACCAGTCCTAAGGATGATAGCATCCCATGTCGCAGAAAAGCACGAAAACGACCTCTCACTAAACTCAATGGTTCTGAATGCCAAGCATCGGTAAACAATTGCACATTTCCATCGGCAAGTATTTGCATCTCCAACTAAGTAAAATTTTCTCTGGAGATGTTAAACAACAAATAAACACACAAACGATTATTTGATCTTAACAAAACGAATGACATAATAATACTAAGTGCTTGTTGATATATGCAAATTCAGCACAATTGCGTAAATTGTAGTTTGATATTTCAGATGAAATTAAAAAAGAAAATAAATGTTTAATTATTCATATTTTAATTTATTTTTAGATGTATAATTCAATATCAGATATAAAATCTTTATGCAGTCTGTAAGATATTTTCTGAAAATAATCAAAATGACTTTTATATATTTTTATATTGCTGTTGATTATACATCCAATATTGACATGAGGAAGATTAAAAGATAACAAGACGATACATGTATATTAATATTCTACAGTGTAATTGTACTATGATTTAAAATGAATTATAAATACCATGACTATTGTACTCATAAACTTAAATTATCAAGAGAATGGACTTCCTGCTTGATTAAAGCAATTAAAAAATTTGTGGCAGGCACTCCTTTTTCTATTAAAAAAAAGATAACTCAATAGATACACAGGAAATCGATGTTTGATAATTGCTCAACAAAAATGAAGCAGTCGCAGATGTCCCTATTCTTGTACATTTTTTTTTTGTTACGTTGAAGATTGTGATTTGTTCCATTAAGAACTGCATTGGGTAAGATTTGCTTTCTGCCTTTTGTCTCACAACGTAAGATATTTTACCCTTGCCTCAACTATAAAGGTATTCAATATCATTAGCAATAATTCATATATCTTTTTGTAGATATGCACAGAGTGGAAAATGTAAAGGTTGGAATTTTCTTTCATAATGCTTGAAATATTGCCTGGCTTAAACAATTTTTATCAGCTACAGTTTGAAATAAAAGACGTATTTCTGTTTCAATCCTGGCATCATTTTAAAAAGATAGTTGGTAGTTTGTTTCCTATGACATATACAAAATTGTGACTCATTTGATTTTACTATCATTTGCGTCAAAAATAACTTTATAAAATCTATTTAATTAAATCAATTTTATGGTAGACAATTGAATTTTTTTTCCTTTTAGAATGCCTCCCTGGGTTTGTAGGAGAACATTGCTCACACACTTGCAGGTACCCAAGTTATGGCAAGGGATGCCAACATGTCTGTGAAAGTGATCAATCAGTCTGTCACGTGGTCTCAGGCTGTTCGATAGGTAAACGCCACAAACCTTGCAAGAAGATATTTAAAGCAATATGAGCTGCATCGTTGAGGTAAGATTTTTTTGTTTCATTGTAAATAACTATACCAATGACAGGAAAACGTTGGTAAGCTTCTGTTGCTCATATTTGTGATGGAAAAACTATTTATAAGCATTGATTAAATCAAAGAATATAACTGTCCTCCTGTTTAATAAAGATTTCTTATATAAAACTGTATTTTGAATTGTTTATAGAAGTCTTTCTTCTGTATTTTTTAATCAAATTGATCACTAGAGGTTTCACTTACATACAAAATTATCACAAAACACACTTAAACAGCTAAATAAAATTTTCAAAATGCAGCTCATATTGCTTTAAATATTTTCATTCTAGTATTGATATATAAAATCTTTTATTAAACAGAGTTTTAAAAAACATCCCACAATTATAAAGTTAAATAGCAAACGCTTTTTTCCCATTTATGAGTTTCAGAATGTCAACCCGGTTATTTTGGAGTAAACTGCGTTTATGAATGCAGATATCCAAGTTATGGTGTCAATTGCCAGTTATTTTGTTTATGCGAAGAACAGTTCTGTGACAGGAAAACCGGATGCACACATATTTCAAGTAATAATACGATTACAATTACTTCCTTGACATATGTTCTATTTGTAGAAATGCATCATTGAAACATATTTATCTCAATAAGGCTTATTATCAAGTATGAGAAGAAAAAGTGAAAAAATGAAAAAAAAATCTTTTTCAGCATATTACAAGAACACGACTGGAGAAACCACTACAATGGCTCAAAATGTGACAACCGTTAGGCACACATCATTTCAATCTACTTCTTCTCAGGTTAACAGAGGCACACAGAGTATTACAAACTTCACACATTCTACCAGTAGTTCGAATCAAAGATTCACCCCATCCACGTCATTTATGAATATAACAATCTTCAAATCTTACAATTCTTCTTCACAGCCAACTGCCTCCTCGGAAATTTTCAGTAATAAGCGATTCCATATCAATTTAACTGATCAATTACTTATCAATGATCCGGTTTACCTAATTCTCGCGATAGGATTAATTGTATTTTTAACGGTAGCTGCTATTTATGCAATAAACAAATATCGGAAAAGAAGAGGACTTATTTCAAATGACATTTTAAGGAATCAAAATGTTCCTGTATATTACGAACCAATACAAGCACTCGCATATGATAAAAAATTAATTCAAATCTCTGTCCCTGAGTCAAGCACAATGTCCGAAAACGAAGGTCAACAAACTGAGGCAAATCCGTACGAAACCATTGAAAACGATGAGGAAGATTCATTGAATTCACAGTTTGACACATATCCTCTGCAGAAGGATCAGACATCATCGTTTCGTTTGCCTAGATGTGTGCAGCCTAGTAGAGAAATTGATGGAAACACTGACTCTGATGGTTATCAGTGTCCTGGTCATCCTGAAAGACTACGTGAAAGAAGATTACATGATGATAATAACGAATATTTAACAGTAGTTTAAATGGTTTTAACAAAAATATATACAGTGCACTTTTTTGTTCTCTTTTACAACTATATTGTGCATGGTTTATAAATTAAAAGAAAACATTTTCATTTTTATTATACAATTCAAAGTATTTAACAAAGTAAGCAAACCTTCTCTTGGATAGAAATAAATTAAATGTATTTCCTCATTGTTTTCCTCCTTTTCCTTTCACACGAAAATTGTCTGAAAATATGAAAAATAAATTAACAAAACGACTTTTCTTAATAAACAAAATAATTTTGTTATGATGTTAAGGAGTAAAGAATATTCTATTCCCATCTCTGAATCTACTGGAGATTTTTGGCAGCAGATTAAAATAATGCGCTCATTTGATTAAACATTGTATGGAACAAAAAGTATGACTATTTTAGTTTTCTTGTATTATTAGATTGACGACAATAATTCATTATTCTTGTCTTATAATTCCAGATTTTCCATATTTAAAGGGTAAATTTACAATAATAATTTCATAACAGTCATTGTGCGGGTCCTTTGTGTTATCCATATGTACCGCATTTAAAGATTAAATAAAAATATACTTTAAGCATAATCTATTTTATTTCCACGATTTATCATTTAATATTTTTTCTTTAAATTAGAGAGTGAAATGTAAGAGGTTTTCGGGAATCTTGAAATGAAGCATTTTCATACATTAATGAAAACATTGCTAGTTCTCAACAAAATAAATAAGAGTCTTACAAATTGGCTATCGCATGTACTATCAGTTATCGATGAAAAATTCGACGAATAAAGCAGAATTTTAGGTAGATGAATAGTTCCCATGCTTTGTTTCAATTGGAATTTAGACAAAAAAGAATTTAAATTGTAACTTGTAGGTTGCCAAGTAAACAAAAACAGTATGATTATTTAATTTGAATTATCTTTGCAGAGAATGCAACCAATGTAGAGGAGAAGTACAAGTGAAATTGACAGAGTGTCCATTCAGCGCCCGTGTGCTTATCGCGATACACGTGAATAATTAGATACATTGAAACGTTTCGTTGTTTGACTTTGATAATTTTGTAGAATAATAAATTCATTAATAATTTACACAAACTTTATGCATTTGATATTTTAATCAACCTGTATATTAAAAGCCAAGTACAGGAACGTAGCAATCGGGAGGGGGGGGTGTTAAATGTTAAAATAATAATAGTACCACATATAGCGTATAGCTAGAACACTGCGTATAATGTTTATTCCTCATAGGTAAAACAGCCCCGGCATTCCATACGCATTCTCCAACAAAGAAGACCTCTAAAGAATTTTACGCATGGACTTGTGAAGATATTCTTTTCGTCAAAGTAATCATCCTTATGTTTTAACAAAATGTTATCACGATCATCAATTGCAGAGTTTTTAGGAGAAATAATAAATGGATTTATTTTAAATATTCTATAGAGAGTGTTGATTGACAATCATGCACTAGACAGGGTTATGAAGTTTCATTTTTCCCTATCATCTTTCTACTTTTCAACATTTTTAAATATTTTCGACACTTGTGTATTTTCGAGCAATACTTTGCTTCGTTGAACGAATACTTCCGAAAGCAGCATTAGCAAACTTCTAATGCCTGAACCCCGCTTAATCAGAGGTAGATTCAGGGCCGGTGCCTCGGGTGTGCCCCCCCCCCCCCCCCCCCCCCCCCCCCCCCCGGTTTCAAATTTTTAAGCAAGATTTACTAAACTAAAACACATTATTAAAATCAGGTTTCCTTATTTTGTGTGAGTGTGGGTGTGTGTTTTTGTGAACAAACCTCTTAAGGAAGTAGAATAGATTAATGTAACTCTTAAAGAAACAACTGAATCACACTATCTATATTAAAATGACCAAGTCACGTGAAAAAGCGCACTCATGAAGTATATAAACTTTAATTTGATATCTCTGAAAGTTAAATGGGGTGTATACTTGAAAATGAATATAAAAATGTACATTATAATTTCTTCAACATTTTTCTATCATATTGGAGCCGCCAAAGGAGGTTGCAACCCGTATGTATTCGATCATTTATAACGTATTGATAATTCTAAGTAGTTATTTTCAATAATATTTGCATTTTCAGAATTTTATTGTATATTTATCCCCCTCTTAAGAAGTAGTTGGGTATGCAATGGTCGGGGTATCCATCAATCTGTTCGTCCTTCGGTCCATCTACTCATCCCTTTGTCCCTCTGTCCCTACGTCTGTGTTCTCAATGCCTATATGGATGTTTCTGTAATAATCATATGGGAGGCGAAGTATCATTTTGTAGATTCAGTGAGCACTACTGCGACTACTCTAGTTTTTTAAAAGAAAAGAGTCACATATATAAATGCCATAATACTATTTGTTCCAATTTCTATATTTGTGTACATATTGAAATAAATTTTACTTTAGAGACCACGGAAACAATTGCTGTCAAGGATTTTTCTTTGAGGAAATTTCACATGAATGCAAAGGTATGTAGAAGATATAAATTGAGTCAAAATATATTAATGCAAAGGAAACGCAATGAAGGTAATTTCTCAAAAAACAATTCAAGTTAAATGTATTAACGACTAAGATGCGGTTATTTGTTTGTATATTTCACCAAGAAAGAATAATTAACCAATTGTTTTGTTGTTTATAACTATAGCCTCTATTGTACATTTAGTTAAATATTCTTATTTCGTGAGTGAAAAAATCTCTTCAATTTTTGAATTCGTAAGATGCATCTGATTGAACAACCTGTGTTTTTAATCTATGCTAGAATGCACTTTTTGAGTTTGCACAAAGGAGATAGTAAAAATTCTACTCTCATCATCTACCGATATACATATATCTGACTTTTCACCTTTATTCAAAGAATGTCCTCCGGGGTATATCGGCGTAAACTGTTCCATGGCATGTCGGTATCCTGGGTATGGCAAATATTGTCAGGAACAATGTAACTGTTCACAGGAGTTGTGTGACATATCAATAGGATGTCTCGGTAATTTACAATTATATTCATATTGTTAAATATAGTTGTATACGATAATTCAGATATTGTTTTAGTAGGGCATATCACATAAACTAATCTGTCATTGATCTCAATTTTTTTCGTCAAAATGAAAAAAAAAATGTCAAATTAATACAATACTTTTTTATTCTTTTATGCCCTGGATATCAAAAAACGTTTTGGTACAATCCTTTATGAACAAAAAATGTATACTAACAAATCATTTATTTTTCAATGATATGCATGCAGGCCTGAATCTCGATCCACTCAATGAAGAAAAGGTGTTCCAAGAAAAAAACTCTACAAAATTAAGGGATGAGAACGAAAATTTGAACATGGAGTCTCAGTTAACACCAATTCTGATCGGTATTATAGCTTTCTTGGCATTCCTGCTATTCGCTATTGGGGGACGAATGATCTGGAAAAAGGTTCAACAGGCCAACACCA
>PRKT01000333.1:279181-314798 GCA_003671525.1 Saccostrea glomerata
AAATGATGTCGCACAAAGAAATGGACAAATTTAATGTATATCTCGCGGAAATAAGGTGTGACCAAAATATGTAACTATGGTTTTAACCTAGCTAATATCTATGCACGTCAATTTAAAAAAAAATATAGTAGTAAAGAAAAATAAAATTTTTCTTAAATCAGGTTCGAGCTTTATGATGGCATGCTTTATGTTTAACACAACAGCTGTAAGTTATGCTGATTGATACTGAAATAAATTGAAAACCTGACGTGTAATGATAAACTGTAACAAAATGATAATATCCTCTCATTTAAATGCATTTGTTTAACCACTTTTCATTTATTTTAAATTATATACCTTCATTTATTTTAATTAAAAGAAAAACTGTCAATCTGAAATATACACTTCCACAAACGATTGTATTGCACCTTCATTCTTAAGCTTTTACAGTTTTTTTTTTCTTTGATTTTCTGCTTACAATTATTCTGTTATATACTTTTTTGGACAAGTAATATTTTGAATAGCATTTAATTATTTCAAAGCATCGTAGAAATGATTCATTTCTGGATTATTAGACTTTTCTTTTTCAAAGAAATCCAGCTTGTCGATGTAGTCATTTTCAGAAGACAAAATGTCTTTTCTGCTCTCTCCTGCTTTCAGCCCATCAATATCCTCGTAAAAGTTTTCCTTTGCTTCTTCATTTTCCTTTGATTTATTCAATTTTTTCTCAAGACCTTGAATCTCCCGTTGTTGTCTTTGAACGATCGTGGTGTTGGCCTGCTGAACCTTTTTCCAGATCATTCGTCCCCCAATAGCGAATAGCAGGAATGCCAAGAAAGCTATAATACCGATCAGAATTGGTGTTAACTGAGACTCCATGTTCAAATTTTCGTTCTCATCCCTTAATTTTGTAGAGTTTTTTTTCTTGGAACACCTTTTCTTCATTGAGTGAATCGAGATTCAGGCCTGCATCATATCATTGAAAAATAAATGATTTGTTAGTATACATTTTTTGTTCATAAAGGATTGTACCAAAACTTTTTTTTTGATATCAAGGGCATAAAAGAATAAAAAAAAAGTATTGTATTAATTTAACCCGACATTTTTTTTTCATTTTGACGAAAAAATTGAGATCACTGACAGTTTAGTTTATCTGATATGCCCTACTAAAACTATATTTAACAATATGAATATAATTGTAAATTACCGAGACATCCTATTGATATTTCACACAACTCCTGTGAACAGTTATATTGTTCCTAACAATATTTGCCATACCCAGGATACCGACATGCCATGGAACAGTTTACGCCGATATACTCCGGAGGACATTCTTTGAATAAAGGTGAAAAGTCAGATAGAGTAGAATTTTTACTTTGTGCAAACTCAAAAGTGCATTCTAGCATAGATTAAAAACACAGGCTGTTCAATAAGATGCATCGTACGAATTTAAAAAATTGAAGAGATTTTTTTACTTATTTGTCACGAAATAAGAATACAGGTAAACTTTGTTATCTCGACATCGACGGGACAGTCGGAAAATGTCGAGATATCCGAGGTGTCGAGATATCAGAGTTGAGACTCGACGTCCTTAATTTTACTTCATAGTAAAACTGAACAGACGTGTAACTACACGTACCTACATGTCATCAATTAGTCTGTAGCTCGTTTTTTCCAGCTATCCCTTTACATTTATTAGAAAATCTAAGAAGTTATTCAGAAATGTTATTTATGAAATGCTTTCTTTTTAATCGAAATCTTCTCATTTCACTAAAAACCGTTTTCCATCCAGCATTCGATCTGCGTGCCATTATCTCTGTCAGAACAGGATACGAAATGCGCTCTATAACTCGAAACCGGAACAGTACAAAGTCGACTTCCGAGATACGGAAAAAAATTAAAGCGTATATTTTTTAAATTATTTCATTTCAGTTCTTTTTTTATTTCATAATCATTCATCATTTAATTTTCATTTCATTTTCAAACCAAAATTTAATTGGAATTTGGTATTTAACAAACTTAATGAATTACATAATGTATGCATACAAATTACGGCTGATGCAATGGTCGTGCATGTCGTAAGTTTGATTGATTCATGTTGAATGCATTTTTACCACAATTTTTAAGTTAAATTGAATTCATTGTGTATATTGTTCATTGTTATTCAGTTATTTGGTTTTTTTTTTACAAAATGTTTAAGTTTTGTTAGATTTAGACACAAATAAACGGTTGTACATTTACGCAGAATTGAGAAGATTAACTAATGATAATTACCCAAGCTGAACATTAAACAATTAACGTATTAAAGACGCCGAGGGGGCTTGGGATTCCTCTACAAACACATTTTTACAGAGCAGTATGTAGTCAAAACATGGGTGTTAAAGGTGTGAATTTCTGACGACGTGGAGTTACACGGAGTCGTCCGTGCGTGACGAGCGACCAACTGGTAAACAATTAGGTTAAGTAGAGCAGAAAATTGCACCGATGTCGACATATACCAGGTAAATTTTGCTCGTGGGACCGTGAAATACGTCGAGATAAGCGGGGTAGTCGACATTACCGAGGTCAACATATCAGAGTTTTTGCAAATCATTTATATAGTAAATAATGCTGGGACCGCGGACAGACGTTGACATATTCCAGGTTGTCGACATATCCGATGTCGAGATACCGAAGTTTACCTGTATTTAACTAAATGTACAATAGAGGCTATAGTTATAAACAACAAAACAATTGGTTAATTATTCTTTCTTGGTGAAATATACAAACAAATAACCGCCTCTTAGACGTTAATACATTTAACTTGAATTGTTTTTTGAGAAATTAACTTCATTGCGTTTCCTTTGCCTTAATATATTTTGACTCAATTTATATCTTCTACATACCTTTGCATTCATGTGAAATTTCCTCAAAGAAAAATCCTTGACAGCAATTGTTTTCGTGGTCTCTAAATTAAAATTTATTTCAATATGTACACAAATATAGAAATTGGAATAAATAGTATTATGGCATTTATATATGTGACTCTTTTGGCTCACAGACTAATGCTTTTAAAAACCTAGAGTAGCCGCAGGAGTGCTCACTGAGTCTACAAAATGATACCTCGCCTCCCATATGATTATTAAGAAAAATCTATATAGGCATTGAAAACACAGACATAGGGACAGAGGGACAAAGGGATGAGTAGATGGACCGAAGGACGAACAGATTAATGGATACCCCCACCATTGTATACCCAACTACTTCTTAAGAGGGGGATAAATATACAATAAAATTCTGAAAATCCAAATATTATTGATAACAACTACTTAGAATTATCAATACGTTATAAATGATCGAATACATATGGATTGCAACCTCCTTTGGCGGCTCCAATATGATAGAAAAATGTTAAAGAAAATATAATGTACATTTTTAGATTCATTTTTCAAGTTAATTTACACCCAATTTAACTTTCAGAGATCTCAAATTAAACTTTATATACTTCATGAGTGCTCCTTTTCACGTGACTTCGTCATTTTAATATAGATAGTGTTATTCAATTGTTTCTTAAGAATTATATTAATCTATTCTACTTCTACTTCCTTAAGAGGTGAGTTCACAGTCACATTATAACCTTTCTATTTAACTTTACATGTAGTATATAGCATTCCAAAGTTTCCTTTAAATAAAGAGTCCAGTCAAAAAATGATATATATTTACATGTCCATATTAATTAATTAATTTTAATCCTTTACAAACAACTTTTATACGATACACAGTCGAGACAGTAACTATGAATCATAAAAAAAAAACAGGAACAAAATCTGACTCTGATCACATTTAACTTATAATAAGCGTTGTCAAGTAGTACCTGGTTACATTTGTAAATGTCGCACAATGCAAGTATCAAATGTTCAGTAAAAGCATACTCACCTAATTTTCTTTTACAGATTTGGCCTAGACCGGTGGTTCCCAAATTGGATCGAATTGCTTTGATTTTGCAAAATTTAAATAATTGAAAGCTTTGATTACCATGGTTTATAAAGTTTTGAAGACCTGATTTATTTTTATCTCATTTTTATCTTTAAATGCGTTTTTGTGGAAAATATATTTTGATACGGTAAAGCAACGTGCATTCAAAAACTTTAAAGGAAGTTTTTTTTTAATCTTTAACAAAAATAGTTTTAACATACCTAATGATAAGAAAAAAGAGCAGCAGTATCTTTGAAATGATCATGCCTAGTGTGACCGGCCGCCAGGTGATGCTCATTTCTCTATGACACCTACCAAAGTTTTAATGTTCAGAGGTTGCTGTTTTTTTGTCCCCCCCAATCTTGTAAATTTTAATGGACTTTTGAACTTCAATATAATGTTCCTTTCCTCAATAGTTATTCTATTCATAAAAAATTGCGGTATCTTTCTTATTCTTCCCCATTCGACAACAAGAATACAAACGATTCCTTGAATTTGGCATAGCTCTTAAATATCCTCTGATAATAACAATTATTACCAGCGCCTAAACTGAAATGACACACATTTCCTTGTTTCCATTCTGTCTATACATTGAATAGCCCTTCAATATATCCTTCAATTGTTAAATATAAAAAAAAATATTGATATATTGCAAGATTTGTGTTTGCTGCAAACTTTATTGACATATTTAGGAACTCATTTTTTGATGTCAGTTTGATAAGGTCAGATTTCCCCTCCGAAATATCTCCCTTACATTAAGTTGAGTGTACATTTCTTTTTACTCGTGTAGATCTTTTTAACACACATCCTTGATCACTGAATAGTTAAAATGAAGAAAAGGTGTACCATAAATGTCATCTCCATTCAATTACCTGAAAGATATGGAGATAACGGACAGTAGTTATGATCACAAATCCTTAAAAAGATACAATATAGGAGCAGAGCAAAGAGGAACCTCCAAAACATCCAAAAATGGGATCAGGTGCCATAGAGGTTTGAGGATAAAGTTTGATAATAAAATGCTACGGTTTGAGAAAGATTTGAATCAGTAATCAAATACAATGAAACATATGAGAATTGATCTTGTAAATAATACATATATATAGAGAGTTTTCCTGGGGTACTAAGGAATTTGGTTACCGATTAATTGTAGAGTTTGACGTAAGATAAGGAAAAAGGCTAGAGTGAGAAACACGTTAGAATAATACGTAATATTACAAAATTTGGGTTATATAAATTTTTGCCTGAGGAATTGCATTGCATTCCAAGAACATACAAATACATGTAGATATAAAATCCATCTAGTATGAATAGAAAAAATGCTAAAATGATAATTTTAATCATTCAATACATGATTTATACATGTATTTTTTATTTATAGAGTAGGTAACTTTGAGTTCCAACTGTTTTGCGCAATTCATATGCAAGCAAGATGATAGTATTTGGAAAAAAAAACCATACATCAATAATCCAACATTTATTTTTGAGGATAAATCCTTCATGAAATAAATATAATAGAAATATAAAATATTATTATATGATAGTATAATTTCCATCTCTCTGATTGGTTTAGATCCAACTACAATGTATGTTAGAAAAATACTACGTTGTATTGACCTGCACGTGACGTTCCAAGTCAATACAAGGATTTATTTCCTCTACATTGATCTAAAAATAGATTGGGAAATTCCAAATTTATACAATTTGTTTTGGAAAGCTATTTAAAAAACTATGATTTTTTTTCTTGTGAACAAAACATATTCCGGTAAGCAAATATATATTTTAGGGTGAGGGTGGTGAGAGAGGAGGCAGTGACCCCCCTCCAACACTTTTATTGAACTACAAATTGTTTTTACTTTTTGCAGTTAGTTTTCCCTGATTATACTCCTTCCTTTCTAAATCTATCCTATAAAAAAGACTGACATTATAAATTTCTTTCATGGCAACTAAAATTGATTAATAAAAAATTCAAAATGATACGACTGGTAAGTTTTATTCACATTTTAATTCTGCTTCTCTCTTGTACTCGAGTATTTGCCTAGGACTTAATGAAGTGCAAACAAGTAATGAATCGATCATTTTATTATTGCTGTTTTTTCGGTCAATACAACGATTTAGCCATCTCTGAAGTACAATATTCACAATATTGTACTCCTCAGATGGCTAAATCATTGTATTGACCTCAGTAAACAGCAACAATTGTATAGTAAAGGATATAAATTTTGAACAGGGAGAATTAAGGATATTTATTAGATACTCTTTTTGCCTATTATACATGCATATCTTGATTATCATGGTTATGTATATCATCATTTTAATTTAATTTTAAAGTGTTCTTTGAAAATATATGTACATCCTTGAGTATTTTCAATGCATTGGGTAACAAAAGGTTCATTCCTTACCAGATCACTCCGCTAGCTATTACTTTATGCTAAAATGCATATCGATAAATAATAAATTTAAAAAAAAAAAGATTTGGGGTGTCCTTTTATATCCATTCACTTTTTTCACTTTATTTCATCTATTGAATGCATGCATTAAATTCTCTGATGAAATATAAAAATGATTGAATCCAAATTACTTTAAAAAAAAAAATGAACTCAAAATTTCAAAGTTTGATATTGTTGAAGTGATAAAGAATACTTGAATGAAATTAAAGTGAAACATATTTCGTATTTTTTAGTTAAGAACAGATATTTTATAGTTATCACAAACTGACTACTTTAATTCATGTTAATCACTTGATAATATTGTTTAATCATTTTTTTTCACATGTATTTCTAAACAAACCTTTAACTTTATTCTTTATATAAATTCTTAATGCGTTTCTAAATGAACAAAAACATGTTCTAGACTTAACCATATATATATATTTGAAAAATGTAGGTTTACATGTAAACATTTGATATTATTTTAATGTATTTTTAACCAGAAAAAGCACTTAGCTGGTTAAACAATGAGTATTGCTTTTTGTTTTTTGTATAATTTGTATGCATTATTGTTGATTTTAATCCTGTAGTTCGTAAAATAAACAATAAAAAAGTAATCTGTAAAAAGGTAATTTTTCTTACGTACATCGACGTATCAAAATTTACTATGCAGTTACATGCTTTTATATCAGCTATCATAAAATGATTTAATAAAACTGTAACTAGTTACTACATGTAGTAACACTAACAAGGAACTGTGAATTAAAGTATTTCTTTTAAGATTTGTATTTTGATAAAAGTACGAAAAGGTCTCTATTGTTTCTATTTGTTCTTGATGAAACACTGTATGAATTATTTGTTTTTTAATGTTCCATGAACAGGATTTTATAGACGCGTCATCTTGTGTACTAATGTTCATCATTGAACAACTGCCGGGATCACTCAAGCTCTAGTGATTTGGACATTTCACCGATATTTTCACTGCTACAAATATTTAATATGTTTTCCTTGTTTTTCAATTGATTGAAATGCATGAAATCAAACATTTCTTGAATCCTCCCAAAAAATTAGATATATTTAATTGAATCATGGGATATTTTTTGCATTCATTTTAATTCCATGTGCAATATTGAGCAGCTGGTTAATTTCAATATTTCAATTCAATGGCCACCTTCAACCTGTGATTTCACTGCTTTGTACATGTTTGTACATTACTTTTTTCGTTGTTAAATATACACAAAATCTACATTTTTCTATTTTGTGTTTGATAATTGATTAAAGAAATATTATTTGATATTTGAATCTTTTAATATATCCCATTTACAGGATATAGTTTATCTATGCAATCGATTTAAAATCTTTTGCAGATATCTTCTTTGTCTTCATTTATTTTAATTGTCAGGCATTACCCTTTGCCAAATGCATAATTATTATGTATTTTAAAGTGCATTTTTAAGAATGTCAAGATTTTTTTCTAGTCGAATAAATAAGAACAAACAGCTATTATTCTCAGAAGGCTATTGTCAAACAATTAAAATTTATGACAGATCAATCACTGGATTTTGAAACAGAGATGGGTACAAGTATCTCGGAGAAGTGAACATCACTAGACTTTTAAAACTGTTTGAAAGCAAACATCATCATATTTTGAAACACCGCATTTTAAAGCGGAAAAATATATATTGATTTTTATGGTTTTGGAATTTAATTTAAACCTGGATCAAGTAAAACAAAGCACCATATAGTTTTATTCAATTAGGATTTACATGCATAATAAAAGAAAACATTTGAAAACACAATGAAATGTCATATAAACTGTACCTAATTTATCAGGATCTTTTTATAAGAAAGTTGCTTTTAGTAAAATGTACCACATTTTTATTTTTTAAACTTGATTGCGTTCAAGGATTATCCAACAATTTTGAAAATAAAGTAATTGATCATCACTAGTGAAACACTGGTTTTTATTATAATTCAACTTAGTTTTAATAAATATCTATAATTTTTGAGATTGCAAAAATAATAATAATGATTTGTTTCCAAGATTTAGTTCATCAAAACTTCCTTACACATATGATTTTTTTTTCTTTTGTAGTTGTTATTTATAATTAAAGGATTATTTTACCCAATTAACACAGTTTTGCGTCCTTCATAAACGCTAATTTAACAATTTATTTCAAGTTCACATATTGATGGGCACACAAAATAAATTTAATTTTGTTCCACGACTCATTAAGCAATCAGTAGACTTTTTTCGAAGGAAACACAGGTGTTTACGTATTCAGGATTGAACTTATCCAAATGTTGTATTTACCTGCAGGATGCGACAACTATATGTTATATGTACATATAATTCAGTGAATAAAATACACAAATTGGAATAATAATTAAATGGACAAAATATATATATATCTACTAATCAAGCACCTGTCAGTACAAAGGTATGCCTTAGGGCAATATACTGTTAAAACTAAAAATTCAGGAAACAAACTAATAAAAAAAGTGATCATTTACACTTATTCTAAAATAGTTAAGATGTATACGTTTTTCAATGTACGAAGGGGAGAATTAAAACAACATAAGGAAAGCAAAGAAAAAATATCAATATTCTAAACAGTCATGATGTGAAGTTTAATTTTACACGTACAAAAGAAAGTTAAATAGAGAGCGTTGTAATTTTAATTTGAAAGAAGATATTGAAAAATATTCCCGTTGAAAAAATATATCGATACATGTTTTATTTATACATTGTCAAAATTTAAAGGCTAGTATATACCCTCTGGTACTCTTTTGACGTGCTTGCATAGTTCATGTTCATTGCAGTGGGCTCTACATAATTCCCTTCCTCTGATCCATTTCCAGTTGTACTTGCACATTCTTCGTTTTTATTGTCCAGTACGTCAGTATAAAAATGTGTTTCGCTTTTTCTATTAACTTCTTGATTTGTGTCCATCTGTACAACCCTTTTCCATTTTGCAAAGAATCCTTCGGTCCACAATTTTTTGACAGAAATAGCCAAAAGGATAAGGGAAAGGATGACCACAAAGACAATGAGAACTGGTTTGGAGGGATCTGCGCGGAATTGATTAAAGAAATCATTGTAAATCATTGCACTGTCGAAAGAACAATCCTAAACAAACAGTTAAATTCCAGAGAAGGCTGGTTTGATATTATAAATACATTATTATACATAAAGCAGATCGGACAACTATCCGAAAAAAATAAGTTAAACATTTAAACAATCAAAGGACATAAATATTCTCAAAGCCATATCATACATGTACTGTTAGGCAAAATTTCCAATTATACGAGAGTACATTTTCGGAATTGCAAAAGTTTAATCGTATAGATCTTATGAGATTAAGTTATATTAAAATAAAAAAAATACCTCCTTTTTCAATGCTGACACAGCCGACGATTTTGTTACAGTATATTTCAGTGCAATCACATTGTTGTTGACAAAGACGTCCATAACTAGGGTAGCGGCATTGTAAAGAACAATTTGGTCCCGTAAGTCCAGTTATCAAACGTATACCCTTTCTATCCTACAAATTAAGGAAAGCGGGTATGATTTCTAAACTTCAATTTTCGTGAATCAGTTCTGCATATTTTTTGTGAATAATCAAATGCTCACTGTAGATAAAGGAAGATTTGCCCCAGTATTACTAAACTTAACACAAGGAGTTACAGGAGATAAAATAAATAAATAAATTTTCTCAGAAAGCTGGTTAAAGGATCTCATTTTCTCACTGACCATGGCTTTCGAGAAAATAGATTTAATAATCCTTATTTTTCTGTTTTTCTTGTCATGATTCTTTAGTGGGAAAGAACAAGAAAAACCTGATAAAAATGAAGGCATTTAAATAGTAATGATTGTTGGAATTTTAAAATATCAACCACAGTCCTTATAAAATTATATCTGATATGATCTGTAGGATTTATCATGGTATATTACCTTCGCATTTACTCCTCTCAAAATTGTATATATATCCCGTGCAGCAATTACCAAGCGATGATCTACATAATTAAGAAAAAGTGGAATTTACCCAAGTATTTAACAGTTGGTATTACAAAGCAACATTTTATTTTATTTAACACAGCCTGAAAAAATACACTAAGCAACTCAAAAAATTAGAGTGATCAATAAGAGGATAAAAGGAGATGATAGATACAAAACGTATTGCATGCATTTCGGATTAAGAAAGCGATTCTTTTACATTTAAATGTAATGTCTGACTTATAATAATAATAAAAATATAGCATAATGAAATTTTTAAGATTTGAAATTATATTTTTTTACTCTTGATCATGACACTGTACTTAGAAAAATGCAGTCGACTTCTCTTGAAAATATACGAATTTGAATTGAAAAAATTGTTCTTACCTTTTACATGTCCCCAAGATTTCTCTTAAGCTGACAGTGATTAAGAATATAAATGCAAGATGCATTAATATATTATAAAACTGACCATGCCGATAGACTTCCGATGAGCAAATGACAATTTATACACAATTTATCAACTAAATTTGTTGTACAAAACAGTTCAAATCTTTTTCCGAGATGCAATTTTAACTAATGATGACCCAAGAGGAAATTTTCATTGCTGTTAGGAAGTAGGGAAAATATTGTTTTATTTTGCAACAAAAAATGTCAAGTAAAGCACATGGTTGATTAAAATACTCTCTCTCCCTCCCCTTTCTCTCTAGAATAAAAGAAGGTTACCGTGCGCTCTATGTCAATTTCTTGTTGAGTTTTTATTATTATCATCAGAACTGGATATTGAGATAACCACATTTTTTGCTTATGTTTTTTTTTTTATCAAATTTGAAACCTTTATTTGTGTTCTAAACTTATTATTTTTTTTACCAGCGAGAAGATCAAAACATAGAGACTTGAGGAGTGTGACTGATCACTAAGAAATGTTAGCTCTTTCAAAGTATTCATGTCGCTGACTAAAATTTCGCCTGTGTTAATGTATTGTGCATAGATTTGTTGTTTTCAAGAATTCATTGAAATTGGTCACTGTTCATTATCTATACGTTTTTTTTTTCTATATTACAGATATTTATTTCTTTCTTCCAAATTTCTTCCTTTTTCATTCATTTTCCGATATAAATCGTGATTTCCACCAAAATATTGCTAAAATAGTGTCTCCTTGGCGAAAATCATTTATTTCTCGGTTAGGAAGAACGTTTACTCGTGCAGTGAGAGAGAGAGAGAGAGAGAGAGAGAGAGAGAGAGAGAGAGAGAGAGAGAGAGAGAGAAATGCAATAACAACAAAAAAACCAAGAATTCTTGATCTTGACAGCGTTTGCCTTCTTATTTCTGTCATTTTTTGTGAAAAAAAGAATAATTCTATGCGTGGAAATGAAACATCAATAACATTACAAAACAGTACCTTTCATAGTTTAAGCTACTAAATGTATTTAAAATAATTGTTTTTGACAAGAAAAAAAATTATTCAAAAACAATAGTACAAGAAATAAATTCTAAGTAATCTCTTTTTTACAAAAGTACAAAATATCAACTTTTGCACTTCAGGTAACAAAAAGTTAATTTAAGATGTGAATTGTGATAAAAATATGAAAAAATATCCCTTCCTTTCTTTTTTTTGTTCTTAATTAAAGCTTTGATTGAGATATTTTATTGAAATAGACGCCCTTTTCTGTCCATTTATGCTCGTTATTTAACGATTGCCGGGATCACTCAAGCTTTATCTATATCAAGACATGTAATTTTTCTTCTATAATGTCTTTTGTACTGATTTGGATATTATTGAGATCTTTAAAAAAGTCTATGCAGTTAATCGATCGGGTATGGAAACTTTGCAAAACCATATAGGCGCAACGCAACGCAATTTCCATGCGATACGGGGGTATTGAAGTATCGATGTAGTTAATCATTCAAAATGTTAATCTTTCCATTCTTATGAAGCTACAACCATTTGAAAACTTGTCCTTTGTAGGTGTAGAAAATTCCCGGCAGCATCTTGAACATTTTATCTCCTTTTAGACATTTTCCAGTCTGCATACATAATTTTTACGTACTGCAGTGCTCCATGACGCTCAATGACGTTCCGATTTTTGGCTGTGTTTTTACGTGTTGATCATTTATAAACGGCCATAAAACAGGCATATACCCTCCAATTTACCTGAAAATTTCTCCCAATGACGTTTCATGAATACTTTAGCGGCAGGTAAAATATCATAAATCTCTTTGCGCTACATTTGTGCAATTTTTAATTTTAATAAAGAGTCTTTCTTTTGTAAACGTGCCAAAATGTAGCATGCTCCGTGAAGCAAGTTTTATCAAATTAAAAAATCTGTATATTTTTCAATAATCACCGGAGAGCAACAAATTCTTGTATATTTATTGGAAAGAAGGCAAAGATTTTATCTGGAAAGTTTGACCGGTTTCGTGTAAATAGCGCGTTCACAATTGAACTTGTCCGCGAACTTTTCTAACACCCCTCGTACCATCTTCAGTTCGAAATGAATGCGCCCAATTCAGTCTATTTGATTTTTTGTCCTATTTTGAATTGAGCTTCATATTTGAAACCTTTTATGACATAGCAAAAATATTAACTAATCCCTTTAAATTAACTTTAAATAAATATTGCACTTCTGTATTTTGTCTTTGCAGAGAATTCAACACATTACAATGAGACAAACTTGTCATCTGGGCCTGTTGCTGTTACCATACATTCAAATATAATAACAATAGTAACTATTATAGCTTCAGCGTTAGTATTTCTTTTATCTTTAATTTTATCTAAAATTCTCTCCATTCGTCGAAAAAATAACCATACTGCAGTACAAACAAATACTGTTGCTTCCTTTGAAGAAAATGACTTGCATCATGTGGAGGAGGATCTTCCTTTAGTGGTAGACCCTCAGAATCAGGCAGTGGAAGATGTTAATTCTATAAATGAAGGTTTGCAAATAATGGAGGACGAAAATCCTTCAGGATTCGAAAGTAACAAGGGGGAAAAGAAAACAAAGGCTTTGAAAAAGAACCCTGAAGTTACCAACATCAGAGAAAGAGAAAACATATATACTTTAGCATATGCATCTTTTGGAAGTGTAATGATGGAAAAGTCGGTTCACGATTATTCCCCACTTCAGTTCAACTAGCCTTCTTATGCCCTTTTAAAATTAATTTACATTTAATAAAACTTTAATAAGACTTAGTGCTTATCAAATTGCAGATGTTCTGTTGAATCCCAAATAACCTTAACTACAATGAGATAAGCATAGTGTAAAAAAATATTATCTGTTCATTCTTCTGATTTTTTTTACTGTAAATCTTAAAGAAAATTACGTGTAAGTATGATATTATAAATTGCTTCATTCAGAGTTACGTGTTTTCTTTTTTGCTTGCAAATAACATGAGAATGAATGAAAACAAAAAGTGAAGAAAAAAAATTAGATACAGACCATGATTCATTTAATGTACGTGGGAAAATTAATCAATGTATTCTCATTTGCAAATGTAATAACGTATTTAAAACATTGCTGTGATGTCATTCCTTTGTTCTTGCAGTCCGAAAATTTGCTTGTTGCAGTTCGATATTAATGAGCAGTCTGATATTAATCGCAATATCAGACTGTTTCAGTACTGATATCCTTCAAAATTGGACTGCTTCTGAATATAAGAAATAATAGAGTGTGATTATAAATTTTACAAACAGCAATTTAAATTTCTATCATAGAATGATGATTTTGAAACAATGATCTTAAGGAATTTTACTTTCCATTACACCGAATATACTGTAACAGGAAGAAGAAGCATGCGGCAAATAAAAAAACCAAAAAAAACCTACAAAAACGGGTAAACTTTTAATAAACGTATGAGAGTTGGAAAAGTGATTCAACCCCTTTCTCTGGTTTTTGAAAAAGTGTGGGTACACTGGAGGTCACCAGAGAAGCACATAAACTTTCAAAGCCCCCAAAATAAATTTATTATAAAAAAACAAAGTTTAGACACTATAAAGAGCAGCATTTTAACAATTTGATTTCATTTTTCTTATTAAAAGAAAAATGTCTTGATGCAAAATCAAGGTAACTTGGCCTAGTATATGATAATTAAAATACTGAATTTGACAGATTCGCAACAAAGTTTGAAAGAAATTTGAATTCGCAACAAATTTTGAAAAAAAAGAAGGTTTTTAACGTTTCCCTTAAAACTCTTGGATTATTGATTATGTTTTTTTTTAATGCATCATCAAAAGCAAAGGTATGTGTAGACGCGTAACATAAAAAAAATGAAATGGACTAGTGTACGAGTGTACGAAGAGCAGACGGTTTGGAAAGGTAATTTATTTCATTTTCAAAAAAGGATATTATATACTAAATCGGATTCTTTTTTCATTTTAATTTCCATTTATTAATCTAAATGCAAATAATTTATCCTTTCTTTAAGACCACCACTTTGATTATTATTCATACACTACTGTCTAGTACTGCTTATTCACTTAATATCTACATTTAGAATTAAAAGATTTCACTCCATGACCTACATCCACATAAAAAATTCTTTGTGTAATCACGTTGCATTCTCCCTGTATTTTTAGAATGTTTTCCTGGATATTATGGTCAGAATTGCTCATGTAGGTGTCGGTAACCGGGGTATGGAAATCAATGTCAAGAGGAATGCCTTTGTAAGGCAAAATATTGCGATTATCGGAGTGATTGTGTCAACACCAAAGGTAAATTCCTTACAAATTTTATTCAGGTCTGCGTTATATTGCATAGTTTAATATATGTCTTAACGGTATGAAACATTAAATTTAATAAAAAATTTATTTGAAACATAAGTTGAATGCCCATTTAAATAAGACATCCATAAATGTATCTAATAAAATAGACTGTTCTTTATTCATTGCTTGATATTTTGAAATATAACTTAAGAAAAAGTCAAACATTTGTTTAGATTTTCCCTTTATTCTTACAAAACAGTGAAAATTATTTTTTTTTATTCTAGAAAATGTAACGAATATCTTAGCATGGGATTTGTCACGCAAAATCGGAAGTCGGATTTCCATTTCTATGTTTATAAAAATGCCTATAATTATAACAGCAGAAATAATATTCCCTTTATTGCTTGTTTTAACAAGAATCGTGATAAATCATCGAAAAACAAAGGATGCTTTGAAGAAGGAAAATATTTTCGCCACCCTCGAAGGGAATGATCGAAATACAATGGCCAATGAAGTTTTGAAATACATGCCCCAAAGTAGGTCACCACATGGAAGTATCCCTCTTGCATCTTCTGAAAATATAACCAACAATGCAAATTCTTTGCACCTACAAGAACGTAAGGAGAAAAGGAATAAAGGCACTGATACCAAAAAATACAGGGGTGTTGAATGCTATAAAGACAAACACGTATTCAACTTTTGCAAGCATTAGAAATGATATGTTGGGTGATTACGATTATGAATATTAGAAGGCGTTATTAATATTTATTAGGTCACCTGAGTAACTCAGGTGACCTATTGCTATCCGTTTTCGTTCGTCGTCGTCCGTGGTGCGTCGTGTGTCGTGTGTCTTGTGTTAACATTTGAACATTTTCAGCTTCTTCTCTGAAACCACTGAACCAATTTCAACCAAATTTGGTCTGTTAACAGAAAGAAAGAAGCTTAGTCTGATAACCCGTTATATATGATGCCACTTTTCCCCGCCCACCAGAGGCTCGCTATGCAGCTACTCTGCAGTTATGCAAGTTGTCGCCATTCCCCCGTATAACAATCACTGCTGTATTTCTTCAATAAACTCATCTATTTTTTAAATTAATAGATGTTGTCAATAAATATTATCGCACATAGTTAGAAGCAGAATATAAAAAAAGATAAATGACATCTGTCCACACAAATGATTTAAATTATTATATGATTGAATAATTTCCTTCTCATTGATTGAATGAGATCCAACAATGTGAGAAAAATACTACGATATATTGACCTGCACGTGACATTCCAGGTAAATATAAGGAATCATTGCAGGTCAATATAAAGAATTATTGATATGTTCCATTTTATCTGTTACAACGTGTTCTTGTTGAAACTTTTTGTTCAATTTTTCAATTAAAGCAAAGAAACAGTCTTGCAGGAGTTTGCTATCATATAGCCCCTCGGGCTCAGTGAATATTGTACTACTCAGGTGTCTAAATCATCGTATTGACCTAAAAAAAATCAACAATAATTGAATATTAAATCCATACTGTAGACGTTATCATGAGACAGTCCACTTACACTTACACTTACCTTTGTAAATTAGTGTGCATTCATTTAATTTTCCTACATTTAATGATTCGTGGTCTATATCAAATAATTTTTTTCATTCTTTTTTTCCTTACCTGCAAGAAAAAAAAAACCATGTAACTATGAATGAAACGAATTTTATAATGTCTCATACGCATCTTTCCTTCATGCTTTTGATCAGCGAAGTAGTGAGTTTTAAATGTAAAAATATATCATACCATTCCAGATAAAAAAAATCAGAATAAAGCAAAGATCTAGATTTACAATGTGTTTATCTTAATGTTTCTATTCAAGTTAAATCGGGATGCAACATATCATCCACACTTTGATAAGCACTTATAAAATGTAAATTAGGTTAACAAGGACATAAGATAAATAGCTGTATTGAACTGGGGAATAATCGTGAACCGAATTTCCCATCATCTCACTTCCAAAAGACGCAAATGTTAGAGTATATACATTTTCTGCCTCCCTTATGTTTGTAACTTCAGATTTCTTTTTCAAAATCTCTATTTTCTTTTTCTCCATGTCTCTTTCTAATCCTGTAGGATTTTTAAAGTCCATTTTTCGCAGGTCTTTGTTTGTAGGATTAACATCTTCCACTGCGCAATTCTGCGAGCCTACCCCTGTAGGGAATTCGTCCACCGCATTATACAAATCATTCTCTTCAAGGGTAGCAGAATAATCTGCTTGTGCTGCAGTATGTTTGGTTTTTCGACGAATGAGAAGAATTTTTGTTAAAATTAAAAAGAATAGAAACGCTGAAGCTATGATAGCTACTATTGTTATTTTATTTGTACTTTTGAAAAATGTACCGGGTCGAGATGAATTATTCTTCCCATTGTAATGTGTTGAATTTTCTGCAAAGATGAAATACAGAATATTAATCGTAATATGCAGTTTTATTAAACATTGAAAGGGAAATGTTGAATATTTTTGAGTTATGAATTGTATGATACATTGTCTCAAACATAAATAAATAAGACATGTTACAAAATGGATTGTATTGTAAGTATTCATTTTAAAATCATTATAAAATAAGATCAGAACCCCACGCATAGACCACAATGCTCATATGAGTAACTATGGTCGTTCTTGATGTTCGTCACCTGAGTGCAAAAGTAAGATCATATATTATGGCCCCATCCTAATACTCGTATGTTTAATCATACCTTTGCTTTTCCTGTGACGATTTTTCTCATCAAAATAATTCTATTTAAAATTTGTACTCATCCACTTAGCGTCGTTTTTGAAAGGGGGGCTGATCTCGTGTTTCTATTTTAAGGGGGGGGGGTAATAAAAACCTGATTTTTCTTCTAAAATGCTAAAAATATCGCTAAGGAAAAGGAACAATTACAAAATTATTAAATAAAAATCACTTATTTAATGTCATTTGTTGTCCAAGGTGATTTTTCTTGTGCATGTTTTATAACACAAACATGGAAATGTGAGAACAAAGTAATCGACGTTATCCGATAAATCACAGCGTCATGAGGGAGAATTTGTATTTTTTATTTGAAAAATTTCACTAATATTTAGTCTATGAACAAAAACATGTTATATATCACTTGAAAAAGGAGAAAATTGTCTATCAGGATCACTAAACAACTCAAAATATCAGAATTTTGACTTAAGGGTGGTTTTCGTTTGACGGTCATCATATAATGAAAAGTAGTATAAAGAAGAAAAGTAGTAGCATATAATGACAAAATACCATCATATAATGATAAAATACCATCATATAATGACAAAATACCATCATATAATGATAACACACCATCATATAATGATAAAATACCATCATATAAAGATAAAATACCATCATATAATGACAAAATACCATCATATAAAGATAAAATACCATCATATAATGACAAAATACCATCATATAATGATAAAATACCATCATATAAAGATAAAATACCATTATATAATGACAAAGTACCATCATATAATGACAAAATACCATCATATAATGACAAAATACCAGCATATAATGACAAAATACCATCATATATTGAAAGTTTTCCACATAAGGCAGTTACGGCGTTCCATATAAAACACCTTTTCATTAGATGTCTTAATTATACCTGACGCTTTTTTATTCGTTTAGTGTCGTTTTCAGAATTTGAACACAACTGAAGTTCTAACACTCCTTCAGCAGTGAGGGCTCGTGTTCGTTCCGTCACCAATTTCGACACGGATCATACGCCCTATTCAAAAGGACTCTTCCACACAGTGAATTTGAACCCAATAGGTATGAAGTAAGTCAATCTCTACCCAGAGTTATCGTTCCACTTATACCTCTGTCAACGTCTAAAAAGTAGTACGGAAGCGGAGGGACGTGATTTTTTTTTCAAATGTTGTTTAAGATTGTCCACAAGAGGATTAATACATTTACATTTCTATATATATATGTGTTAATGCTGCAAGTTGTTTGTTTATAAAAGCTAAATCATGTTGATATTTATCGGCAATGCATTTTAAATTTTCCACATTCGTAATATCCTGCCGAGAAATAATCCCTTATAGGATATGGTGAAAAAGCGATATCTGATTCTAATTCTCATAAATAAACTTTTATTTAACATGTTAAAGAAGAATATGGAAGTTTTACAATCATAATTTATTATGCAATAGGTGAAAGTAAGTTTTGCCAAGAATCTTGGCATTTAGACGTTGACAGAGGTGTTGTAGCTAAGCGAACGACAACTCTGGGTAGAGATTGGAAATAAGTCCTCACTTGGATAATCTGGAGCAAATGCGCTAACCAATGGTTAGCTATCTTTGTTTAGGTGCGATTTCGTAGATGTAATAATAAGTTGAGAAAGAAATATGTCAGTGTAGATATATTTACATTAATTTTAATATTGAAGGTTCTTTGTAACCAATACTTTTTCAGCATTGCAGAACCATGGGTGTTTTAATGCTCACCTCCGAGGGAACGGATTGTGTAATTCGAGATCTCAAATTAATTTTTACTTCTTTTAGAAATCGACGTTTCCCTTCATGGCTTTGTATACAGATCTGCGTTAGATTAAAGGTTTTCAGTTTTGTCTTAACAGTATCAAACATGAAGTTTAATAATGTTTCCATCTGAAGCATATGTGCAAATCCGTATTTAAATTAGACATCCATACATGTATCTAAGTAATTTCTACTGTTCTATATTCACTGCTTAATACTGTAAACCTATTACATTTGGCTGTGTATTCTTTTTAGCGCTTTTGTCGGAAAGCAACCTCCGCTAATTCAAGTACAACGCTAAATTCCTCGCACAGATACCTATAAAGAAGAACATTAAGATATGCACTAATTCAAATCGACGCTAACTTGTTCAAAACCCAATTTCCGCCAAATATCGTACGCGCTAAATATGATACATTTACAGTATTTTGAAATACAATTTTTCATTAAATGTTACAAAATTATACCAATTTTATCATTTTAGAAAATGCAACGCATATCTTTGCATGTGATTTGTCAAGCAAAATCGGAAGTCGAATTTTCATTTCCATGTTTATAAAAATGCTCCTAATAATAACATAATAGTTCAGTGTATTGCATTCCGATTACGTCAAACGCTCAGTAATTAAACCAATAGATGCTCGCCATGTTTTACTCTTTACTTTGAAAGAGTAAGCATTTCTTAGTGATCAGTCACACTCATCAAGTCTCTGTATTGATCTTGTTAAAGAAATAATAAGTTTAGAACACATATAAAGGTTTCAAAATTTGATCAGAAAAAAAATATAAATCAGCCAAAATATGGTTCTCTAAATATGCCATTTTATAATAATTAAAATAACTAGAACACAGAGCTCAATTCTATCTTCTTTTATTTTAAAGAGAAAGAGAAGGGAGATAGAGAGAACTTAAACAACCATGTGCTTTACTTGTCATTTTTTGCAAAATACAAATAATATTTTCCCTACTTCCTTACAGCTGTGAAAATTTCCTCTTGGGTCATCATTAGTTAAAATTGCCTCTCGGAAAAATATTCAAACTATTCTGTGCAACAAATTTAGTTATTAAATTATGCATAGGCCTAAATCGTTTGCTCATGGAGAGTCTACTGGCATGTTCAGTTCTATAATATAATAATGTATCTTGCATTTATGTTGTTGATAACTGTCAGCTTAAGAGAAGTCGTGGGAACATGTAAAAGGTAAGAATAACCTTTTCAATAAAAATTTTTATATTTTCAAAAGAAGTTGACAGCATTTTTTCTATGCTTGCAGTGTCATGATAAAGAGTTAATAATTATAATTTAAAATTTTAAGATTTTTATTATGTTATATATTTTTATGATTGTCGTAAGTTAAACATTACATTTAGATGTAAATGAAATGCTTTCTAAATCCGAAATGAATGCATGTGTCCTTCATCTCCTTTTATCCTCTAAATGACCATTCTTATTGTTTGAGTTGCTTTTTGTATTTTATCAGGCTGAAATAAATAAAATAAAAAGTTGCTTTGTAATACCAACTGTTAAATACCTAAGTAAATTCCATTTTTCTTAATTCAGTAGAGCATCGTTTGGTGGTTGCTGCTCGGGATATATATACAACTTTGAGAGAAGTAAATGGGAAGGTAATATTTATGCAAGATACCTACAGATCATATAAGATATTATTTAATAAGGATTGTGGTTAATATTTTAAAATTCAAACAATCATTAGTATTGAAATGTCTTCATTGTTTGTCATTGTTTGTCCTGTTCTTTTCCACTAAAGAATCATGAAAACAGAAATTTTTTTTATTAAAAACTGTCTTCTCGAAAGCAATAGCCAGTGAGAAAATGAAAACATTTTGCAACCTTTTTGGGAAAGTGCATCTTTTTATTTAATCTCCTTTAAGCTTTGGGTTAAGTTTAGTACAAACTAAAATAAAATAATAGTTAATCGGATATCAGATAGATATCTGATATCAAGAAGAAAAAAAAACTTCAACAAAAAACTTCTTTTAAATGCAGCGAGCTGTTGATTATTCAAAAAAAAAATATGCAGGCCTGATTCGCGCGAATTCAATTTTAGAAATCATACCTGTTTTCCTTGCAGGATAGAAAGGGTATGGTTGATAACCCAGGGAACAAAAATTTAGTTGCAAAATTTCATAATATAAGAATGCTGTCAATTTGTCTCTTCTTTTCTCTTTCATGAGATAAGAATGCTCCATAGGACTTACTGGACCAAATTGTTCTCTACAATGCCGCTACCCTAGTTATGGTCGCCTTTGTCAACAACAATGTGATTGCACTGAAATATACTGTAACAAGATTGTCGGCTGTGTCAGCATTGAAAAAGGAGGTACATGTATATATATTTATATAGATACAATTTATCAATTCTTTCTTAAGATCTTTATGATAAAACCTTTGTAATCCCGTTTTTGTATAATTGGAAGTCTTGCCTTATATGATATGACCATTTATACCCTTTAATTGTTAAAATGTTATCTTATCCTGATAGTTGTCCAATCTAGTTTTTGTCTATAAAACCAGCCTTATCTGGAGTTTACAGTCTTTACTGTTTGTTTATGATTGTTTTTTCAGCTGTGCAATGATTTAATATGATTAATTTGATCACTTTCGTGCAGATCCCTCCAAACCGGTACTCATTGTCTTTGTGGTCATCCTTTCTCTTATCCTTTCCGCTATATCAGTCAAAAAATTATGGACCGAAGGATTCTTTGCAAAATGGAA
Source organism: Saccostrea glomerata (assembly GCA_003671525.1). Classification (NCBI taxonomy): domain Eukaryota; kingdom Metazoa; phylum Mollusca; class Bivalvia; order Ostreida; family Ostreidae; genus Saccostrea; species Saccostrea glomerata. Next base: position 301,510 of record PRKT01000333.1, read on the forward strand.
AAGGATTATACAGAGGGACACAAATCAAGAAGTTGAGAGAAAAAGCGAGGCACATTTTTATATTGAGGTACAGGACAATAAAAACGAAGAAAGTGCAAATACAATTGGAGATGGATCAGAGGAAGGGAATTATACTGAGCCCACTGCAATGAGCACGGACTATGCAAGCACGTCAAACGAGTACCAGAGAGTATATACAAGCCTTTAAATTTTGACAATGTGTAAATAATACATACATCGATAATTCTTTTTCAATGGGAATATTTTTTAATATCTTCTTTCAAATCAAAAGGTAAAAGCTATCTAGATAACTTTCTTTTGTATGTGTAAAATTAAGCTTCACATCATGATGTTTGGAAAATTGATATTTTTTCTTTGCTTTTCTTTTGTTTTGTTAATTCTCCTCTGCGTACATTGAAATACGTATACATCTTAACTTTACTTTAAATTAAGTGAAAATGATCATTTATTTTATTAGTTTGTGTTTCCCGTTAGTTAAAATTCTGGCAGAAGCTTTAATTTTTAGTTTTAACAGTATATTGCCCTAAGGCAACTTTTTTACTGACAGGGAGCTGATTAGCAGATATTTATAGTTTGTCCATTTAATTACTAATCCAATATGTGTATATTATTGACTGAAATACATGTACATAATACTGGTAGTTGTTGCATCCTGCAAAATTCAAATAAGTTCAATCCTGAGTACATAAACACCCGTGTTTCCTTTAAAAGTCCACTGATTATGTAATGAGTCGTGAAACAAAATTAAATTTAATTTAGGTGGCCACCAATATAGAAATTTAAAACGAATGGTTATAGTAATGTTTATGAAGGACGCAAAGCTGTGTTTGTTTGGTTAAAAAAAACACAATTCAAAAACAAATGTATAAGGAAGTGTTAATGAACTACATCTTGGAAACAAGTTATTATTATAATTTTTTTTGCAATCTCAAAAATTATAGATGTTTAATAAAACAAAGTTGAATTAAAAAAAAACTAATATGTCACTAGTGATTATCAATTACTTTTTTTTTTAATTGATGGACAATTCCTGAACGCCATCAAGTTTAAAAAAAAAATAAAAATACGATACATTTTACTAAAAGCAAGTTTCTCATAAAGAGATTCTGATAAATTAGGTACAGTTTATAAGACATTTCATTGTGTTTTAAAATGTTTCTTTTCTTATGCATGTAAATGCTAATTGAATAAAACTATCCGGTGTTTTTTTTAATTGATCCGGGTTTGATTTAAATTCCCAAACCATAAGAATCAATGCTTATTTTTCCAGTTTAAAAAATGGTGTTTTAAAATATGATGATGTTATCTTTCAAACAGCTTTAAGTCTGGGGATGCTCACTTCTCTAAGATACTTATACCCATCTCTGTTTCAAAATACAGTGATTACTCTGTCATAAATTTGACTTGTTTGACAATAGACTTCTGAGAGAAAAAAGCTATTTGTTCTTATTTATTTGACTAGAAAAACTGTTTAAATTTTTAAAAATGCACTGTAAAAAAATATAATAAATATTTATTTGGCAAAAGGTAATGCCTAACAATTAAAATGACGACGGGGAAGATATCTGCAAACGTTTAAAATTCATTCCATAAGTAACTGATTTCCTGTAAATGAAAGATATTGAAAGATTCAATGATTTTAAAAACAATTCCCTTAATCCATTTTCACACACGTGGTCGGAAATTTAAGATATTGTGTAAATTTAACAACGACAAAAGTAAAGTACAAATATGTACAAAGCAGTGAAATCACAAACAGAAGATGATCATTGAATTGAGGATTCAAATAGATAGCTGCTACTCAATATTGCACATAATAATCAATTGATTGCAAAGAATATCCCACGATTCAATTAAATATATTTTATTTTTTGGGAGGGTCAAACAAATTTTTGATTTTATGCACTTAAATCAATTGAAGAACAAGGAAAATGTATTAAATATTTATAGCAGTAAAACCATCAGTGTAATGTCCAAATCACTAGAGCTTGATTGATTCCGGCAGCTATTCAATGACAAACATTTACATGTAGTACGCAAGTCTAGTACGTCTTAAAAATCCTGTTCATGGAACATTATGAAACAAATATTTCCTACATTGTTTTATCAAGAAAATAGAAACTACAGAAACATTTCCAATCCTTTTTCACAATGCCAATCTTAAAAGAAATACTTAAGTTCACAGTTCCTTGTAAGTGTTACTTCATGTAGTTACAAGTTGCAGTTTCATTTAATCATTTGATAATAGCTGATAAATATACATGTAACTGCATTGTTACAACGCACTTTGAAAAATTACGCACTTTAAAAAAAATTTTCACAATGCGTTAAATTTGGGATCAAGCTAACGCACTTTGAAAAAATTAATTTTTTTCAAGGTGTGTTAATATCAACCATATTTAAGCACTTTGAAAAAAAATGTAAAGATTATTCAATATTCCAACAAATAATCGGTATGATAAATAACAGATCCTGGTTGGATAACTTTTCTATGATAAAGTCCCTTCAGGACCTGAGACGTTTTAAATATTTGAGGTTTTGATAAAAGAAAAGGGAAAAGGGTTTTGAAAAAAAGAGTGACGATTGTTTAAGATCATTTATTCATTTTTTTTTTAATTCTAGCTAATCTTTGATAAGTAGTTGTAAAGATGAAAAGGGGGCACTAAAAGTGGACAGCTTTAAGCAACTTAGCATTTATCATAATAAAAAGGGGGGCAATTTAATTGTTCAAAACTATGAAAATTCTTTTTCTCTCATACGTTTTACTGTACTTAAAAATTTCTAGTTTTCATCTGCTTTTATTAAGTCATTTAATATTGAAAGTTTACAAAGTTTTTCCAGTTGGGGAAATACATAATTATATGTGAATGTTTTGAGTAAGCATAGACATCGAGACCGGGCGAAGGGCAAGGGCAAGGGGAAGGCTAAGCCCCCCCCCTCCCCAACTATTTTGGAAAGATATATACATTGTATAAGAATTCAAAATGTAGCTTACCCTTTTTGGGTGTATTGCTCCCTTCCCCCGTTTGTTACCGACACCTATGTATTGAAAAGATAAAGATTTGGACTGAAGGATCTTATACCCGTCTTCTCCTCTTTTCGACGGGAGTACATCAATTCTTCTTTTGAGGTTAGGGTTAGGGTTAGTTAATTTAGTGCCTTATGTGTGTCCATGATAAAATATATTGATGTAGACTCTTAACGCACTTTGAAAAAAAAAATTCAAAGTGCGTTGAGTTGGTCCCAGTTTTAACGCACTTTGAAAAAATTTTGCAAAGTGCGTAATTTTTTAATACGTCGGTGTACTTAGGAGAAAAAGATTACTTTCTTTATCGTTACGATTGGTTTTTGGGAAAATTATAATTTTTGTCAAAACAATATACTAAATCATTGAATAGCTCATGCTTGGAAAAAAGACAACAATATTATATTTATTCATACATCTACAAGTAAAGGTTCAATCTTTATTTTATTTTTTTAAATAATGAAAAGGATTTTTTTTTTGAAATTGTAGGGTTAATGAATGAAAAATAAATTTATGCCTATCAAGTTATTGTTTATTCGTCAAATATAATACGGTAAGGTGTTTTAGACGGTTATATTTTTGATAGATCAAGAGAAGACAAAGGTAAGCAGTGCCATTTTTAGACTAGTTAGGTTACATGTGCTTTTGATCAAAGATTCATTATTGAACCCATTGAGATGATTTTCGTCAGTACGGTATAATTTATGGATTATACATATACATGTACTTTTATCGAGTTAAACCAATTGAAGTGCTGTATGTTACAAATAAAAAGTTCATACCAAAAAAGTGTTTATGAATCCCAGGATTTAAATCTACATTTATGCATACAAATTATAGAATACAAATCCAATGCTCATTGTAAAACCACCTAGTGCTTTTTTTCTGGTTAAAAAAACAAAAAAAATTTCAAATGTATATACCTACTTTAATCAAATATTTATGTTAAAGTCTAGAATATTTTTTTTCATGTAGAAACATGTTGCGAATTTATATGATGTTAACAATGAAGTTGATCGAATGTTTGTTCAGACATACATATAAAAACCATTGATTAAGGACAGATGATACAAAAAAAAAAGGATGCCTGGATTGGTATATACTTTTTGGCCTAATTAAATTGATGAATAATAAATTTCTAAAATATAAAGAAATTGTAAACCTTCTGTGATGTTAAAATTTCGACCTTTCTGGTTGATTGATTAACGTTTATTGTTTAACGTCCCTCTCGCCACCACTTGCCGGTGCAGAGCTTCAAATTTTGTCCTATACTCGCCACTCGGGGCCATTGAGCTGGAACGGATCTTACATCCTAAATCTATTTTTTAATAACTTGATATGTATTTTAACAAAAAGTAATAGCTAACGTTGTAACATTGTAAGGAATGAACCGATATTACGTTGCTACTCAAAACATTGAAAATACTCAAGGATGTACATTTTCAAAGAAAAATTGATTTAAATGATGATATACATGCCGTAATAATCATGATTTTTATACATGCATAATAGGCGAAAAGATGTCATTCTCTATGTTAAAAATTATATTCTATACTATTTGTTATTATTATGTTTATCTTATGGGCGATTTATAATCAAAAATAAAATAATGTTGAATCATTGATGTATGTTTTTCATAAACTTTCATCTCATCTTGATTGCATATGGATTGCTAAAAGCAACTGGAAACCAGTCATCAGTATTATTCTAACGTGTTTCTCATTCTAGCGTTTATCCTTATCTTACGCCAAACTCTAAAATTAATCGCTAATCATATTCCTTGCCTAAACTTTTTCTAAATTTTTTTCTTAACAAGATCAATTCTCATATGTTTTTTATTTAACTTTATGCTGACTCCTCTATGGCACCTGGTCCCGTCTCTGATATTTTGGAGGTTCCTGTTTTCTCTGCTCCTATTTTTGTATTGTTTTATGGATTTGTGAACTTGAATACTGTTCATTATCTCCCTATCTTTCATATCATTGAATGGAGATGGCATTTATGATACATCTTTTCTTAATTTCAACAATTCAGTGATCAAGGAATATGTATCAAAACACATGCACGGGTAAAAAGAAATGTACACTCAACTAAATGTAAGGGAGATATTTCGGAGGGGAAATCTGACCTAAACAAACTGACATTTAAAAATGATTTCGGAAATATGTCAATAAAGTTTGCAGCAAACACAAATCTTGCAATATGTCAATAATTTTGTTTTTATATTTAACAATTGAAGGATATATTGAAGAGCTATTCAAAGTATAGACAGAATGGAAACAAGGAAATGTGTGTCAATTCAGATTAGGTGATGGTATTTATTGTTGTTATTATTAGAGGATATTTAAGAGCTATGCCCAATTCAAGGAATCGTTCATATTCCTGTTGTCGAATAGGGAAGAATAAGGGAGATACAGCAACTGTATATGAATAGAATATTTATTGAGAAAAGGAGCATTATTGAAGTTCAAAGTCCATCAAACCATACAAGATTGGAGCAACAACAAAAAAAAAATAAAAAAAACAGGCATCTCTAAACATTAGAAATTTGATTAGGTGCCATGGAGAAGTTAGCATCCCCTGCTGACTGATCATTACAGTCATGATCATGAAATAATTTCAAATATATTGCTGCTCTTTTTTCTAATTATAGGGCATGCTAAAACTATTTTTGTTAAAGTTTAAAAAAAAAAACTTCCTTTAAACCTTTTGAATGTTGCTTTGCTGTATCAAAATATATTTTTCACAAAAACGCATTTAAAGCTTAAATTTTACAGATTTCGAATCAGCTGTTCTTTAAAATACTTCCAATTTTCATGTGTCTATGGCAGAATATTGTTAACTTATTAAATGAGATAATAATAATTTCAATTATATAAACTGTGCAAAATAATCAAAGCAATTCGATCCTATTTGGTGAATATGTTTTTACTGAACATTTGATACTTGCATTGTTCGACAGTTAATCAGGTACTATTTGACAACGCTTATTATAAGTTATATATACCGGTAATCAGAATCAGATTTTGTCCCTAGTTTTTCTAGCAGGTTTAATTAAATTGTTTAATGACCAAGATAAATTGATATATGATTCATAGTTACTGTCTCGACTGTGTATTGTATAGACGTTGTTTGTAAAGGATTTAAAATGAAAGAATATATTCCATATATATGTTAGGGCAATTCGTATGAACATGAAAATATATCATTTTATGACTGGACTCTATTTCAATAGAAATACAAAAGTTAAATAGTAGGATACACCGAATGTGAATACATGTCTGAAGGAAGTAGAACAGATTAATATAACTCTTAAAGAAACAATTGAATAACACTATATTAAAATGACTTAGTCACGTGAAAAGGCGCACTCACGATGTATATAAGGTTTAATTTGAAAAATCAGATATCTCTGAAAGTTACATGGGGTGTAAACTTGACAATGAATCTACAGATGTATATTATATTTTCTCTAACATTTTTCTATCATATTGGAGCTGTTAAAGGAGGTTGCAACCCGTATGTATTTGTTTATTTATAACATATTTCAGAATGTCATTAGTTATAGCAATAATATATTCATTTTTAGGATTTAAATGTATATTACCCCCCCCCCCCCCCCCTTATAAAGCAGTGGGTAATGTAGTGGTGGAAGTATCCATCCGTCTGTCCATCAACCAGTCCCTCTGCCGTCCGTCCGGCTTTTGGGTACCAATCCTTTCCTTTACCACTTAAGTTACAAAGTTTGCCAATTCCGCATTTCTTATTTAACTTATTTCGGGTTCCCATAGCAAAGCATGGGCTACACCATTTTTTTCTACAATATTAAGGGGTATCCATCTTTTCACTGCAAGGCCTCTTTTTTTAAATAAATGATACTTTATAATGCTATTGTGACCACTTATTCTACCTTGATATCTGATTCTTAGTTTTTGGTCCCCCTAGCAAAACGTAGATTTCTTCTTTAATAATCATAAGGGAGGCGATATATCAATTTGCAGGCTTAGTGCTAACTACTGTGACTACTTTACTTTTTAAAAGCAATAGTCTGTGTGCCCAAAGAGTCACATATGTTACTACCATAATTCCATTTGTTTCAATTTTGATATTCTTATACATTGAAATGATGATAACTTTTAATTTAGAGACCATGAAAACAATTGCTGTCAAGGATTTTTCTTTGAGGAAATTTCAAATGAATGCAAAGGTATGTAGAATATATAAATATAGTCAAAATGTGTTAGCACAAAGGAAACACGATAAAGTTTTTTTTTTAAAAACATACAAAAACGAATTCAAGTTTAATGTCTAGTATTCGGCTATTTGTTTGCATATTTCACAAAAAAATACACCTGAATAATTTACCATTTGTTTAGTTGCTTACATGTATAACTATATGCTTTATGTACATTTATTTTAGCATTCTCACTTGATGATAAATTACTTTTAAAAAAACCTCTTTAATTTTTAAATGTTTTAAGATGGACATTATTCAACAGCCTGTGTCTTTTATCTATGCTAGAATCCTCTTTTGAGTTTGCACCGACGAAATAACAAATCTTCTACTCTCATCCTTTACCATTTTATCTGACTTTATTTCTCTTTTATTTAAAGAATGTCCTCCGGGGTAAATATTGTCAGGAACAATGTAACTGTTCACAGGAGTTGTGTGACATATCAACAGGCTGTCTCGGTTACTATTTTTACAAAAATTAAATCAATGAATGGATATTATTGAATTTTTGTATTTTTGGTATGATATATCTGATAAAATTTACAGCTACTGAATTTCAATTTCCTTAAAATGAAAGGAAATTGAAAGTTGAAATTAATACAATATTTTTTTTTTGTTTCAGAGGTTTTATAAAATTCTTTTTAAACGAAACATTGTTTACTTACTAATGGTTTACTTTTCCTTGATACGCATGTAGGTCACAATCTAAAGTCACCAAAAACAGCAAACGCGCTCCAAGAAAATAAATCTTCAGAATCTATGAAGGGGAACGAAGATTGGAAAACGGCGTCCCATGGCCAGTTTACACCAATGCTCATAGGTATTATAGCTTTCTTGACATTCCTGCTATTCGCTATTGGTGGACGAATGATCTGGAAAAAGGTTCACAAGGCCAACCCCAAGATCGTTCAAAGAACACTGGAGATTCAAAGTCTTGAGAGAAAATTGAATAAAACAAAGGAAAATGAAGAAGCAAAAGAAAACTTTTACGAGGACATTGATGGGCTAAAAGCAAGAGAGAGCAGTAAAGACATTTTGTCTTCTGAAAATGATTACATCGACAAACTGGATTTCGTTGAAAAAGAAAAGTCTGATAATCGAAAATCGAATCATTTTTACGATGCTTTGAAATGACGAAATGCTATCCAAAAATATTTTCAGGATATATCTTATCGTATCGCGTTATAAAAAAAAATTAGTTATCATGAACAAAAAGTGATTACAGTACAAGAAAAAAGTCGTGGTTTTCATTTAATTTCCACTTCAAATTTAAAAAAAAATAATATCATCTACTTATACGAAGCCTCATACTTTATGCTAAATGTCCTCCAAATCAGGATGTAAAAGTTTTAAGATCATACTTTTTAAAGAACTTTACAATAGGATTGGTGTAAATGCACTTTGAAATAAATATAGAATATGAAGAAATTTCCCCCCTAAAATAAATAAATAAATGAAATTTTTAGATCTTATCAATCTGTACATGTACAGTTTTTCAGACAAACAATGTTTTATGTGTCATAAAATTCCTCTTCATCGATTACAATGATCTCAAATGCTACGTATGCATAACGAGGGATTTTAAAATTTTATGAAAATTAGAAGAAGTTATGAAATAATCATTCATTATTCTTAAAAGGCATGAGTTGCAAAAATAGCAAATACAGATACAATCATTCATGACACGTTATGTTTTCATTAATTTTTTTTACTTATATTACTTATGAAAACATTTCTTATGTATCATGCATTATATTAATAATAATATAATAAATTATTTTTTTCCGATTTCATTTAAGTAAAGTGGCAGGTGAAAGGTACCCATTGGTATATTTTTTGTGTTGCTTATCAAAATCGAGATCGGTATTAGTTTCATAAAATCCTAGAATATACATTGTTCTAGGTTCATTAATGATAAATAGAAATTAAGGAATTCAGTAATATCTTTAAGGTATTGTTTCTTTCAGTGGAAATCACCTCTCCCAGGATTTGTTGTCACTGGTACTCCAGTATGACAGATGTTCACTACGAGAAACTTTTGACTTGGCGCAACGTAACCTCTAGCATCGATTGTTAAAATCCTCGCCGCTGAAACATTAATAAGTGGAAATAAGTCATTTAATAAAAACATCAGACTTTGAACATTACCCAATGTAATAAAAGAATAAAATTTCATTTTACGATAAAACTTACACATAAAAAAATGTTATTCTTTCGAGTCAGCAATAAATTCAAGATCAAAGCAGAAATCAATTTAAAACAAGTCATCTGTTTCAAAATCGGGAATGGAATGCAGATATTCTGACAAATGAAACTACTTTTGCGCTATGAAATAATAGGATTTTTCGCTTCTTGACTACAAATCCGCAAAATGAACATGAAGTCCAATCGAAATTACTTCTGTTGACAAATGGAACAAAACACAAAATTTTGCTTAATGAATGCATATTGAATGAAGTAGATTTTATGATTTCTTTATCTTTTATAACCCATGCAATCACGTAGGTACCCGAGAGTTACTTTTTATATATCTCAGGCAAAATTACTTTTTTTTAATAAATCTCAGGCAGAAAGAGCTCTTTAGCAAATGGCTCTCGAATATAAGAGTCAGAGGTATATAAGGAGCGTAAGGACGTTAATTGAGGCTCTTACTTGTAGGAGTATCGTCACTGAAACTTGTCAAATGGTTCAAACTTTCTGAGGGTGATCAAGAGATCTTAATATTTTTATGATTATTTGAATCGAAAGCCCGAATCGTTCTCATTGCTTGTCTTGGTTCTGATTTTATGAATAGAAATTACTCCTTTGAAAGCACCAAAACTAAACAAAATATAAGCATATACAAGACAGTACAATGCGTGTTTTTTTTTATTGAGAACCTAATAAAAGTGTTTATCACATTAGACTCCATAACCTTTAATAATAATTTTATTACTATTGAAAATCGATTAGCAAATGAAAAAAATATATTCTTGTTATCATTTTATTTTCAACGAAATACAGGTCCTAAGGGAAGAGAGATGTAAAGGTTTAGTGTTCTTCACGAGACGGATAGAATTAAGGACAAAGAAAATCAATAAATCAATGAAAGTTGAGACTAGAACATGGAAAGACAATGTACATCTACATTTGTTTGCTAGTAATTTCAAATTATAAAGTTTAACATGTGTTGTAATGCGGAACATTACACATATTTATAATAAAAAGTGAACCACAGTACAGCTGCTTTGACAATGAGAAATTTTAAAGTTTTTTTTTAATAATATGTGTCCACCTTTTTGGCGCTCTCTATTTCCTTTTAAGATTAATCCGTTTAATTTCCGTTTTCAGATACATTTATCTGACACGTTTCCTTTGATAAATCTAATACTAAAGTAACGAAACTAGTCATTTAACAAATAGTTCTGGTAAACAAACAATGGATTGATTGATTGATTGATTGTGTATTGTTTAACGTCCCTCTCGAGTATTTTTAAACAATGGAAGCCTTTGGTATACAATATTTTAGGGTTTTCATTGTGACAATTCTACTTATTTCTGCAAACTGTACGAAGTAAGTATACAAATATACCGGTATTTGATATTTTGCATTGTAAGTGCCAACTTAAAAACATTGTAAATAATAATGATTGTGCTTACATGTAGTTTTAAAAAAAAATCAATTTTAGTGGAAGAGACAAAGGAGGGAACTGTTCATTCTCTGGCTACTATTGAGATAGCAGTGCAAATTAATGCAAAGGTGATAATATTAGTTATGTTAAATTTTTGAAATGTTAAATTGTTTTAATTTTCTTATAGTACCTCATGATTTAGAAAATATATTTGTGATTACAAACACATAACTTTGTTTGTCGAGGCTCTCGAAATACAAATTCTTTAAGTGTTATTCTTTCGCGTTTTAGAGTGCCCTCCGGGCTACTTGCCATTGAATCATTGCTCGCATATGTACCGTTACCCTGGGTTTGGCATAAATTGTCAGAAAGAATGCTTATGTAATGAAGAATATTGTGATTTTCAGATGGGCTGCACTTACTCTACTCAGTCTGGTAAACTTGTTTGAAATTCAAAGAATACACACATACAAGTATGAGGCCAGCATGTAAGTCAAAGTCATTGGTAAATAATTCAGAATTTATAAGATGTATTTTTTATTGATATAAAGATTAAGCTTACAATCTTGACTATTGTTTGAATATATCTACGCCAAAGTCTAAAATAACCCTTTTCTGTTCAAAAGTTGTACACGTAGCTATAGGCTGTTTTTCGTTCTACTCACTTGTGTATTTTCTTCAGAACCACTTTCAAATTTAAAACGATCTTGGGAAAGAGTGTCCTTAGATAAAGATAATGCAAAGTTGTTCAAATAAAGTGCAAGTCCTTTTTAATAGGGGGAGGGGGTTAAGAAGTACTACAGATTGGGTTGAGTATTATATAGATCCCATTCACAGGAACAATGGATTAGTTGTTTTCAAAACATAGTCACATTGGGGTCATCATTGACGATCAACAACTTACACTGAAATACATTTATTGGAAAAAAATCTGAAAATTCTAGTTTTCAAGAACATTCAACTCATTACAATGAGGAAAACTTGTCATCTGGACCTGTTGCTGTTATCAAACCTTCAAATATAATAACAATGGTAACTATCATAGCTTCAGCTTTAGTATTGCTTTTGTTTTTAATTTTATCTAAAAATTCTCCTCATTCGTCGAAAAAATAGCCATATTACAGCACAAGTAGATACTTCTGCCTCCTTGGAAGAAAATGACTTGCATAATGTGTTGGACGAATTTCCTTCAAGGGTAGGCCCGCAGAATCTAGCACTGGAAGATGTTAATCCGATTGAAGATCTGCAAATCATGGAGGACGAAAATCCTACAGGTTTCGAAAGAGACATGGGTAAAAAGAAAACGATGGCTTTGAAAAATAATCCTGAAGTTACCAACATAAGAGAGACAGAGAATATTTATACTTTAGCATTTGCATCTTTTGGAAGTGTTATGATGGAAAAATCGGTTCATGATTATTTTCTGCTTCCATTCAACTAAACTTCTTATGCCCGTTTAAGGATAAATAACACAAACAAACTTTTTTCAGAAAACATTATTTCTCATAGATTTATATTCAAATTGACAACCAATGTTTACCAAGTAGAGTGGGAGAATTTTATAAGATTCTGTCATAAAATTGTGCAAAATTTTGTAAGGAATTATATAGAAGGCAAAATAAAATCTCAAATCTAAGCACCAAGGAAAACCTGCGATTTCTTTATATTTCAGGGATTTATTATTTATATCAATACAAATCAAAATCAGCCAAAAAATATATATCAACCCGCGTATCCATATTTTGTTTGTGGTAAGTACCCTTAAATAAATTTACTTTTAATAAGTGCTTATAAAAACCCAGATGCTGTGTTGCATCCCACAGTACATGTTACTTAATTGCATACATTGAAATAAGCGAAATATAAAAATGTACTATATGTATCTGCTCTTTTGATGAGTTGTTTTGAATGATGTAGTATATTTAAAACGCAATTCTTCGCCGATTAAAATCATATATGAGGACTGTTCGGAAATTATTGAGACAATGTGTACATTTTTCTTACCAAACCAATGTTTTTCGGTATAAATCTGCATATAAGTACGTTTGACAAACATCAGAAATTCATAAAAGCAAGATATAATTTAAAAACATTAAATTTCTCCTCTTCAGTGTTATATAAATGTGTCAATGGTAGATGTGCCCGGTGCAGTCACGAAATCATATACTGAACAAGAGGCCCATAGACCACATCACTTACCTGAACACATGTGCTTCTTAAAAAAAAAAACAAAGCAGCTCAGTTATGATAAGTTTACTTGTTGGGGGGGGTGGGTAAATGTTCTTTTACTTGAGAATGTCACTTTATCAGTTAAGGATGCATGTATAATCTGCCCTACTTGAAAGGTTTTTTAAGATTTTTCCAATATAACTTGATCCCCCTTGAACCCCCCCCCCCC
>PRKT01000333.1:339264-350551 GCA_003671525.1 Saccostrea glomerata
TCAAAAGGACTCTTCCACACAGTGAATTTGAACCCAATAGGTATGAAGTAAGTCAATCTCTACCCAGAGTTATCGTTCCACTTATACCTCTGTCAACGTCTAAAAAGTAGTACGGAAGCGGAGGGACGTGATTTTTTTTTCAAATGTTGTTTAAGATTGTCCACAAGAGGATTAATACATTTACATTTCTATATATATATGTGTTAATGCTGCAAGTTGTTTGTTTATAAAAGCTAAATCATGTTGATATTTATCGGCAATGCATTTTAAATTTTCCACGTTCGTAATATCCTGCCGAGAAATAATCCCTTATAGGATATGGTGAAAAAGCGATATCTGATTCTAATTCTCATAAATAAACTTTTATTTAACATGTTAAAGAAGAATATGGAAGATTTACAATCATAATTTACTATGCAATGGGTGTAAGTAAGTTTTGCCAAGAATCTTGGCATTTAGACGTTGACAGAGGTGTTGTAGCTAAGCGAACGACAACTCTGGGTAGAGATTGGAAGTAAATCCTCACTTGGATAATCTGGAGCAAATGCGCTAACCAATGGTTAGCTATCTTTGTTTAGGTGCGATTTCGTAGATGTAATAATAAGTTGAGAAAGAAATATGTCAGTGTAGATATATTTACATTAATTTTAATATTGAAGGTTCTTTGTAACCAATACTTTTTCAGCATTGCAGAACCATGGGTGTTTTAATGCTCACACTGCTGGTTTTCTTTGTGAGGAATTCTAATGAGGACGAGACTGTTAACGTCGGAGTTGTCATTAGGCTCACACAGAAAGGCCTTACCTACGGTATAATTCACGGCCTCAGCTTTAGTGTTGTTAGTTTTGGTGAACAGTTAGAAGAATTATTCTTTCAAAATGATGACATTATAATTTCATGTTTTAAGGAATTATAAATTAAAGTAATTATAAAGAAATTGATAATTTTTATTACTGATAAATGATTTGAAAAAATAAACCAAAGTTTATTTTTTAACTTATTTTTTTTTGTTTAACAACATATAAAGATATATTGAAAATTGAATTTTATTGCCTTTTTTAGCCATGAATACAGTCTTGGAGTCTGTTAAGAAACTGAATCTAACAGCATTCAGCATACCTTCAGCAAATGTGACTACAAGCAATGTCAGCTATTCGATTCAAAAGTAGCTGTTCTCTTTTTTTCCCTTCATTTTGATCATAGTATCAGATTTGTATTACACTACTGAGGATACAACTTAAAAACACTATTTTCAATATTCTCTCCTTTTCGGTTTTCCATAATACTTTCAACAACTTAGAATTGAGAAGATTTACTCTTTAAATAATCTTTCAAGAATCTTTTTCTGTATAGTGATTTCTAATTTTCAATAAGTATTCCGGCAATGACCTTTTAAGATTTACATGAATTTTATATTAGAAAAAAATGGATATTCTACATTATTAATAATATCATTTTTATTTTGCAGACTAATATATACAGATTATGCTAATCTAAATGCATCGATTCTTATCAATGAAAAACCTGGATTGAATGTTACTGTCCATAGTCTTTCAGTAAACGCTAGTGGAGAAGTTGAGTGTCAAGCTAAGGATGAAAGGTAAATTTGAATTACAATACAAATACTGAGCAGAGCAAACATGGACTCTAAAGCATCGGAGGTGGAATCAGGTGCCATGAATGAGTGAGGATCTCCTGCAGACCAAACACATACGCTGTAATATTTTTGAATTATCGACAGTCGCCAGCGTGGCGCAGTGGGTCGAGCTTCTGCTCTGAAGTCGCGAAGTAAGGAGTCGATCTTAAGGTCGCGGATTTGAATACCACTGTGGGAGGGAGAAAACGGTCCTTCGGATGAGACCGTATAAACCGAGGTCCTGTGCAGAGGAAGATGCTGGTGCGAAATAGGCCCCTAACAGCTAAATGGCACAGAGTGCCCAGTAAAGAACAAAATTAAATGCCTCTACTGGCAAGTTTTCATTTTCATTAAATTAAATACAATCACTCACTTAATTGCCCCGTTGGGATCCGGGTTAGAATAGGTCCTCAGTACCCCTTGCTTGTCATAAAAGGCGACTTAATGGGGTGGTCCTTCGGATGAGACCGTATAAACCGAGGCCCCGTGTCACAGCAGGTGTGGCACGATAAAGATCCCTCCCTGCTCAAAGGCCGTAAATGCCGAGCATAGGCCTAACATTGCAGCCCTTCACCGGCAGGGTGACGTCTCAATATTAGTGAAATATTATGGAGAGGGACGTTAAGCAGTATACAATCAATCAATCAATCACTCACATAATTATTATCGAGAAATAAAGAAAATATCCGATAATCTCAGATAATTTATAAAGTATACTAGTAATATATTAATGGACAGTTTTGTAAACATCTGAAGTATGAACTTCAATATCAATAAAACTTGATTTTTTTTTTAAAATCTTTAAGATTTTCGTAAAAAAATATCCCCTATGATTTATCTAAATTGGTGGTTTACATGGTTTTAAAAAGGTTTTTGTTGAGCTTTTTTAGATTCTGCCAAGGACTGTTTTGTATAAGCCGTTGACAGTAATGTTTGCGGAAATAAACACTTTATAATAGATGTATTTTTCCGGACTTGGTTCATAGCGACTTTTTTATCATATTTTAGCAGGAAGAAGTTCTTAAATAATTTATAGTGTATATTTCTAAATATACATGTAGGAAACGAATAAATTAATGCGTAATCTCGCGAAAAGAACCAGGAAGTACCACCAAGTAATATAACTCAGTTTTATATTTATGATGCTGAAACCAATGTGAAATTTCATAGATCAACTGTCTACTCACGAATTATTGACTCGCAATTTGACGTCAAAGAGCTTTTTGCGATGAAAAGCACTCGGGAATAATAATTTGTAAACAATATCGGGATATATTTCGATAGTAATATTTTTCTGCGGGGTCATGTTCATTGTACATGTCATATTCCTCAATTGTTTACTTTCTAATAATAATTCAAAAACACGCATATGACAACATTTTAAAAAAGTCAACAAAGTAGATACCAAAGTCAATATGTGTTTTTTTTTTAAATGTACAAAAAATATATCTATTGGTCTATCGATCAAAGTAATGCAATCAACATTAAATTGTCATCAAATGAAATTTTAAACAATTGCATATTTATTTTTCAATCAGAAATGTTCAACGTTGTGGAATTGAAATGACAATCTCTGGGTCGGGAAATTTCCTCGTTGTAATAGGTAAAGAAATTATGTTAAATTACATGTATTTAAATTACATGTATAAACTATTTGGCTCATGGTTTTGAAACATATTAGCTTTATCATGGCATATTTACTATAAAAATTGGCCCCATTCTTTTTACCAGACGAACCGTAAAGATTATATGATCTCAGTGTGACCTCATAAATGGCGGAAAGCCTAATTAAACATTGGTTTGCTGCAAAAGTGATCTCTTTTATAAAAAGATGTTTCCTGAAGCATTTTAATTAAACCTCTCTTTAAAAAATCCTAGCAAACATTAACAAAATTAACAAAATGGTGTGGGGTTATTTAAATACGTTACTACATTAAAGTTTGTCCTTGTCATTTTTTGAGTCCTAGTTGGATTTGGAGCCAAAATAGAGTTTACATGTATATTGAATCCTAGATCAAATGATTAGGCCAGACTAGTTATTGTATGCTTTTGAATTAATATTCTTTTAAAATATTAATGAAAATAATAATTTACGGGCTGAACTTTCAACAAATCATTATAACATATTACCTCCTAGGAAAGTTCTTTATTCCTATAAGCTAGTTGTTATCCACTAAGATGAATGTTAAATTTGTATTGTTTATAGGATTATTTAAAATATTGAAGGGACAAATAGACAGGGGAGGTTTAATGTGTCGATGAAACAAGAGAAGGGCAGCTGCATCATTTCGACACCAGATCTCAAGATATGGGTCACAAATTGTGATAAACCCGCAGAATCCTTATGTGAAACAAATTTGTTAGAACTTGAAGAAAAATTTAAAAAAGAACGACTTACTCGGGCAAAGGTACAATGTTTTTTTTTCTTACTAATTACATGTAACTGTATTTTTCACTGAGGTTGCTTTCTTTTAAATTATTGATATCACAGATGCAAGTGTAAAGCTAATATGACGTTACAGTGTTACAATTTGAGGTAATGTACATGTAAAAACAATGTGTTACAAATAACAAATCTGAAGCGTTTCTTTAGGAAACCGAAGTATTAAAAGCAACATATAAGCAGCAGAATATCTGCTTTAACTCTCCATTTGAGACATAAAGGAGAACATTAAAAAATAAAACAAAAATATTTTTTTTAGAAATACGCTAAAATGCTTGAGTTGTCATAAGTGATTTTCCGCACATGTAGTCCTGAATGCAACAACAATGAACATATACTGTGATATATTTCAATTGTTTTATTTTGTTTTTTTGGACACGTTTTATTTTTTTCCAGTTGTGTTTCTTAGCACGGTTCTACTTTTTTGCAAGAGGCGATGCAGAAATGAACACAATTATTTGTAAGTGTTTTTGTTCGTTTTTAACGTTTTGTCGTAAAACATCATATTGTGAAAAAGGTAATAATTGGTTGAAGGTACACTAATTTTGTATATTTTATATTACATTGTAACTGTATATCAACCGATTTCAAATTTAAACCACGGCAATTAAATTAAACTATAGGTAGGCTTTTATGTTATATGAAATATCTTTCAAATATAGATTAAATAAGAAGCGATCTCTTCTTTATAATTATAGTGACTCCAAGGGTAGGACAAACTCCATTTATTGCGAATCTTCTGATGCAGCAACATCCAAAATATGAGTCCTCATTTCTAAATACATATCATAAGGTAATATTAAATATCTCACC
This sequence comes from Saccostrea glomerata, assembly GCA_003671525.1. Taxonomy (NCBI): domain Eukaryota; kingdom Metazoa; phylum Mollusca; class Bivalvia; order Ostreida; family Ostreidae; genus Saccostrea; species Saccostrea glomerata. The sequence goes on from PRKT01000333.1 coordinate 344,157, forward strand.
ATTCGTCAAAGCCTTTGAAATGCATAGAGATAACGTAAAGCCATAGAATTCAAAAGTCCATTCGAAAAATACAAAGCGGAAACAAGGCAAACTCTGACCTCTGATACATAAGAGGTGGGATCAGGAGCCAAAAAGGAGCAGTATCATCTGCATACTGGGAATACCTGGCTTGACCTTCTTTAGATGTACTGCACATTAAGAGTTTAAGATGAAATGATACTTGTTATTCGTTGTTTTGTTTGTTTGTTTGTTTTTCTTTTCTTTTTTTTTTTGTTACATTTTCCCCTCATATCACAAAATCGAATGGGAATATATCACAAGTATCAGGTTAGTACGAGTAAATGGCAGAAGTGCTTTATGAAATAAGATGAAATTTCAGGTGTATATGTTACATGTATGTCAGACTGTAAGTCTCTTAAATCATGAAAAATAGAAACATAAAATTGATACCTTGGTTAATTGGTACATAAAATTGTTACATAATTATACGAACATTTTTGAGACCAGTTTATGCAACAAATACATGATGTGTTTCCCCATTTTAAACTGTTTTCAAAACCTAAAAACCTAACACATCTCTCTCAATATTATCAAGGTCAGGTAAGTTAAAAATTAAACGGGAAGATCATGGTGATATTGATCCGTGATCGGGAGGTCGTGAGTTCATATCTCGGCCGCTACTGACCTGACAATGGGTAGCAACTGTTCCTTCGCCATACGCTGGGCACTTTGAAGTGAAAGTTGCAGGTCCTTCGGATGAGACCTTAAAAACAAAGGCCCCGTGTCAGCGGCAGATGTTGGCAGGATAAAGATCCCTCACTGCTCAAGTGCCGAGTAAAGGTCAAAATTTGAAGCCCTTCACCGGCATACGGTGACGTCTGCATATGAGTGAAAAATTCTCAAGAGGGACTTTAAGCAATATAAAATCAATCAATCAATAAATAATACTGATATTGAAGTAAAGATCAATAAGCTTTTTATCATTAGTCTAATTTTTTAAGAATGAAGAGTATATGGAACCTGACATAAGGGAATTAGAACTCCTTGGTTTAATAATTCAAATTGTAAAACAAAAATCACTTGAACTTATAACATTCCGAATAAATACAGTTCTTTTCCATTATAGGGTGACGTACTATGGTTTCCGTCTATGGACAAAATAAGTAACACTGAAAATGTTAGTTATACCCTACATAATGAATCATCGAAAATGGTGTACATCTGGATTTCTAAAGAGGCGGTCCGATCTTTATTCAAAGGAGCTCAAACACATGGAATACTCAAATTTAAAATCACCCCTGAGAAGGTTAATGTTTTTGCATGATATAATTATAATTCACCTTTTAATTGGTTTGCAAGAAATATTTCCTCATATTGATCACTAATACTATATTTTACAGAAAAACCACTAATAATTCTAATAATTCATCATTCTTTTAAACGCTTTATTCCAACAAGTAAATATATTTTGGTGACTGATATTTGTAGCATACTGAATAACACAATAACATCATTTTTTTTAAGATTCAAAATACAAGTTTTTGAAAATCTGATCATTTAAATATAAAATCATGGGGAAAACATTAGCTACATGTATTGTTCAATAAAGAGATAGTTTTATATCTTGGAGTCAATGTGGTAAAAAAATTTTAAATGCTCATTTACACGGTACAGTATATTTCTACTTTTAGAAAAAAAATCATGTTATTAGTTTTCCTTTTTCAGCTTTCCCCCGACAATCCGGGACTCAATACGACGTGCACAGAGAAAGTTTGTGTCGGTCGTCTCGTACCAGAGGTTTGGAGTCACAAATTGAATATTTGTATTTTTAATAATAATAAATACAATTTGTTATTCTGAAAAAAAAAAACTGAAAAAGCTATATTTCATCTCTTTTGTTCAATATTATTCCCATGTCTATATATAACTTAATAAGAATAATTACAAGGACGATTTTTTACGGTTTTTACTTATTTTTTGGAGATGTTTTTTATTCACCTGTAAGTGTGCAAAACCCCGTTGTATTTCCTAGTTAAGTTCTGAATTAACTTTGTTCTGAATTAAAAATAATTATTATGCAATATCAAGTGAAATATGTTAGCTATATACCTATTTAATCTATATATGTTGTGATCTATGGAGATAAGAAACATATATAAGTTAAATTGGAGTAAGCATAAATTTAAATTCTTTAAAAAAAAAACAACTATCAAAGTGGTGTCCTAAGTCCAGATATAACAATCTTCTTTTATAATTGTACAAATGTGATTATCAAAAAGAATTATATCTTTTATCAATACCTTATTAGGTTATTAAAAAATTATCCGATTCGATTTACTAATTAAACTTGGTTTATTTTTAGGAAATAAAATAATTCTTTTATTTATCCATAAAGCAAAAAGATACAGGATATTGTTAGGAAAAAAAATCATTTCTTGCCAGAGGGTGCTAGGGTCAAGTGGGAATAGTATTTGAAAGAAATTAGACTTAAAATTTATATAATAAAAAGACCCGTTTAAGCAAGGATTGAATATTTCATTAAAAATATAGTGAATCAAGAACAGGACTATTAAAATTCCGAAGAAAAAAAACATTCAGATACTTTTTTGCTTTTCTCTTTTTAGAGAAACTTTACTCTAACTCCATGAATATTTACATGTAAAGATGCATTTTGAACAATAGATTTTTTTCCGTTTTAGCTTGAAGAGAAATATCCTAACCAATATATGGACTTGGACATCTACAGCTTGGAGACGCCAAATGTGACATTTGAGAAGAATTTGGCGGTGATAAAATTATATACAGTCATGTTTGTATACATTCGGCACCCGAAAAAAAATAATTCTACACTGATTGCTAAACTTGATGGAGTAAGTCATATGTATCAAGGACAGTTTTCAAAAATAAATAAAATTAAAAATATTTTTTTATAAACAAAAGGTAGATTATTTTCAAAACTCCGACTAACATACTTGAACTGATGAGCATTCGATAGTCCCAGAAAATGACAAAGAATATATCTTGGAGACATTTACATGTAAATATTTGATCTATATCCATAACGTTTTGTTTTTGTTTTTTGTTTGGTTTTTTTTTTTTTTTTTTGTTATTAAAACTGATTCTTTTGCAGAATGCTGAGATGCGAATTAGAGTCTTTATGACCAATTCAACTTTTCAGGGGAATATCGTTGCGTTAGAGTAAGTGTTTATTTAACAGATACTAACAAACTGATCAGGAGCTTTTAAAGAAATATAATAATTTTTACAATTGAGTAGAAAACTCATTTTGATATCTTTGTTTATTTCACATTTAAGTTTATGGACCATGATCACCAAAATGTGTCTCAACTACCATTCATGCGATAATAAACAAAGTATAACCATCTAACTTTCGTTGATTTTCATATGTATCTGTCCTTTGTAAGAAAATATAACAACATTCAAATTATCGGTATGTAAATTCTTAACAAAATTTTTTTAAAAAAAATGTAAATATGCATTAAAAAGACGTTGAAGACATTAAGTTCGATTTTTTACGGAAGTAGCGCCAGGATTCATTTGAGATTATACATTCATTTTAATGGATGCAAAGGCAGAACTTTGTTGGATATAACAACAGAACTGCCTGCCTGAAACTGTTGGGTCGGGGATACAGTTTTGTTAAAAGTGAGGCAAAACGAAATATACCCTAAAACACAATGAATGAATGATTCATTATAAAAATCAGTGTTTTTTTAATATCTTACATGTATACTTAATTTGAGCTCAAACTTATATTACATTAATTTTCTGTTGTCTTTTTGTTTTCACAGGCCATATCTAAAAAATATAAAGTCAACTGTCCATGGCTTTGATGTAAGTTTATTATCAGGAATAGATGGTGATAATGTTTGTTACATTGCTCTTTAAACACCTATTGGTCTGGCTTTCATTGCTATATAAAACAGGAAATGGAATTATGGTGAAAATACATTGTTTACAACAAAGTTATTCTGAACAGAAATCTTACAAAAATTCCACATCCTGCTTTACAAAATTTGTTTTAAAAATCAAATTAAAATAAAAAATAAAAATAAAAATAAAACGTGACCGCTCCTGTTCTTTTCCCGATTTCCTGCATTCTTTTGAATATAATGAAATCTACAAGTGCGTACTCTAATTCCATTTCTATAAAGTATAAGACCATCAATTATTGAAGCTTTGTTATAATAAAACCCGTGTAGCTTTGACGATACGGTAAACAAAATTCAGATTTGCTTTGCTTAGCATAGAAGCTGTATACTGTGAAATCACAATTTTTCGTTGGTGTTTAATATTTGTTGTTTTTGAGGTGTGAAGAGACCCACGAATTCACGTCCACAACGAAATGTAAAAATTGAAAAACATAACTACATAACTATTCTACATCCACGAATTCAAATCCCAACGAACCAAGAGTTTTTCCTCAAACCACGAAAATTTGTGATTTTATAGTATTGTTTTTACATGATATAGTATCAGATTATAGTGATATATCATCAAATGTATTGTTACGTTGCCATACATTGCTAAATAAAAGGTTTTTCTTTCGATCATTTGTAAATGAGCCCATATGTTGTTTTGTTGCAATATCTAGATAATGTAGGCAGCGTCATTTGAACTACATTTTAATTAATGTGTACATGTGAACAAGTTTATGTGATTAACTAGATAATATATTTATTTCATAAACATTCGATATAAATCTATATTATACTTTCATGTAAATTATTGAATCTGATTAGTCGAGAAACATTTGTTAAAAAACAATATTACCTGCTGAATAATGAAGCCGCGCCCTCCAGCGTAGCAACAGTCAACATTGCTTGACGACGGGTGATATTCCAAAACAATAGTGACTGCGCAGAATTTATGCGCGCACGGTTCACTGTTATATATATCTTTATAAAACATTCAGTATAATATAATAAAAATTGCATGTAGTTGAGTGTAACATTGAAAATTTTTACCCCTCGAAAACCATTGTCAACCTCGGATGCCCCTCAGATTAAAAAGGTTTTATTCGGGTGAAAATTTTCATTGTTACACTCAACTACTTATATAATTTATATGATATCATATACCCAGCTGCATTTCACTGAGTTTTACTGTTGTATTTCCTCAATCACGTGACGTCCTGATCCGACGTTCCAGATCACCACACTGTGGTTTTCTAAATCAACACTATTTAAAACTGATGACGTAGTACACAGTATACGTGACACTCTTTCTTGTGTTTCAAAAAAATTCTCGAAAGACGGCTTTCTTTAATAACTTAAATACAATTTTTCTATTTCTATAGGTGCTAATTGTAGTAGGGCATTATAACGGTAATGAAGGGATACACGGTCCTTCTACTGATTTTTATTTTCTTTCAATTAACAATTTTTCCAGGAAAAAATTTGTGTTTTATACGAGAAAAATTATCTTAAGGTAGTCCGATTCTCCGATTTATAAAATTAGCATTAAGAAATCAAAACCGCTCCAAAAAATATCTATGAATCCACAAAGTAATGTAAATTTATCCACAAGATTTTTAAGTTGAAGATTAAAGTTAATCATATTATATGCTAGGGAAAATTGTCAAATCTCCAATATTTTTCCAGAAAAAAGGGAATTGTAATATCAGCAATGCATTCTATAATTGCAATTGATCAACAAATATATTTTAGGTTAAAAAACGATAGATGTCAAGGCATTCAGAGAAACTGTCATGATTTTTATACTTATTGGGTATTTGTTTATCTTCTATTTCCGTCATGTATTGTATAATACATAGTATAAAAGGATTTTGCTATCATTGCAAGAAGCCACAAATCACTTCTTATTTCATATCATGCTAATAAGCGTTGGTATCTTAGGTTGAGTTCAAGGAAATCTTATTTCTCTAAAACTGTATTGTTTTTCCTTTTATAGGGTACAAATTTCAACTTTAATAAGACCTTTTGTAAGACTTCTTAAAACCTTGAATCATATAAAGATGAATAGAATGAAAATTGTTGCATGAAAAAAAAAACATTTTTAAGCTTCATTTTAATGCATTTAAAATTTAATATTAATTTCTAGAGTTATCCTTCCTCGCCGAGGATCTGATATCCTTAAAACTGCTTCAAATTCCTAATAATATGAAATTCAGATTTTATCAAGTTATATCCTTTGTTTTATTTTCATTGAAATACTTTAGATGCAGACGGTGAATTTTATACTAATGAGTGCAGTGGTGACAACGGTAGAACCAGTCCTTAACGGTAGATTATGATTTAAGAATTATTGAAATATATTTTAAACCTTTTACTTTTTTAATATGGTAGATTAAACCTAAAATGATTTTGAAAATGTTTTATTTGAATATTTTAGAGCTCGGGAGAAAAGGAATG
>PRKT01000333.1:358828-385760 GCA_003671525.1 Saccostrea glomerata
TATATATATATATATATATATATATATATATATATATATATATATCAAAATTAAATCCAAGATAAACAAACAAGTTTACGTTTAATATTTCTTAAAAAAAAATTAAAAGGAATGTTACGTTTAACGTGTGACGGGTGGCAAACGTAACATTCCTTTTAATATGGCAAGACGTGTTTGTACCATTGTCATAGATGAAACCAGAAGAAATGGCCGTCTACAGGAATTAAAAACTTTTTTGCTCAGACAAAAATATCCTAACGACTTAATAGATATAGCAATTGAAAAGGCCAAGTCAATACCGACTGCAGATCTCCGTTCTACTAGAGGAGGACGCCAGGAAAACAATAAGGAAATCCCGCTGGTCGTTACCCATAACCCACGGAACCTTAATATATTTAACTCCGTAAAACAGTGTTTTCCTATTTTACAGCAATCCCAAAATTTAAAGGAATTAATTAACCCGAAGAGCATCATCTAAAGGCGACGCCAACCTCCAAACCTAAAGAAACTCCTAACAAGAGCCAGATTCTCATCGGATGAGGAAAAACGCACTGTAACCAAATGTATGGATCCCCTGTGTGGAACCTGCCCTTATTTAAAAACCGGAGAAAAGTTTACATTTAGATGTGGTAAAACGTTTACCGTCAATGCGAATACGTCATGCAAAACTAGAAATTTAATATACTGTATGACTTGTACTTCATGCGGGGAAAACTATATTGGACAGACCGGTAACAAACTAGCTGACTGTGTAAGAGTCCATAAACAACAAATACGAGACCCCTCCGTCAGGAATACACCTTGCAGTGAACATTTCGATTTATGTGCGAATGGAAACTTTTTGATATTTCCATTTCATAAAATCACAGAAGATAATGAACAATTACGGAGGGCCAAGTAAGATTATTTTGTTAAATTATTTCAGCCTAAATTAAATGTAAATTGAACATTTTAGCTCTAAAGAAATGGTCCATCTTATTACAATGTACATGTGTTTAACTCTATATATTTGGCTCTTTTTTGACATTTACCTGTGCCAATGTATAACGCTGCCTTTGTGACGTCATAATAACGACGTCATAACAACGAAGTTGTATTGTTTTTATTATCATTGTTACACTCTGAAGAGCTGTAACGGCGAAAGCGCTTAGTGTAAAAAATTAAACGTAAACTTGTTCGTTTATCTTGGATTTAATTTTGATTTATACTTCATTAATATTACTTACTTTTCTGTGCTTATTTTATGTTTCAGAATGCTATTGTCATAGGGAGCGACGGGACATATAACAGAACAGAAGATTAGATCATTCTTCAGATCGATTGAAATATTCAGTGGCGCTTTGCTAATCAGCACACATAGGGTCTTGAAGGCTAGCGTCCAGTTAAAAACTCTTTGAAATAAACGAATTCAAAAATATGATTTAAACGTGTAATGTACATATATCTATGTGAAATAAAAGAAAATAAATCTTTTGTTAATAATTTCAATTTTATAGATAAAAAATAAATTAAAATAAAAATTGCAAATATGTGAAAATTATTAATATGACCTAAATTAGATGGGATCTCAATTTTTTTAAACAGTAAAAACCTTAAATCGCCTTTTTCTAAAAATACATTTACATGATCAGCGACTGACCTTACGCGATAAAAAAAAGTAGCAAGAGTGTTCTTTCCGCATACACTCAGTGGTTTGAAGTGAAAAGCGATGCCCCGTGCCACGATAGCGTTGATGGAAAAGATAAAGGAACTAAAGATCAAGAGATAAAGCCGTTCTCTGGTATATGGTGACGTCTCAATATAATCGAAAATTTATCGAATAAGTTGTAATACAACACACAATCATTTTTAATGTTTGGCTGCAAGAAATGACCAGAATTTTGATTAACAACTTAATATTTAATCTTTAACATTGGTATTTCCATGGTCAATGTTTATGTTTATGTAAAAGACAAACCCACAATCTTTATTATTTTTAGACCTCACCAAAATTTAATGTATTAAACCCAAAAAACCATTATTTTTTAACGCGCATATTGTGACGTATTTGTCCTTGAAAACGAGCTTAGTATTTATCGTACAGAAGAAAGTTTACAATGAATTTGTTTTGTGTTTTGAGTTCGAAACTTATTATGGTAACAAATTCTTTTGAAGCCGTATTCAAGTACATTTAAAATGCAATTCCTGTAGACTACAAATCGCAGATTTTTTCTCTCTGAAAAGTTTGACACTCAAAAAATGCACTCATTTCAACATGAGAATTTGAGTACGGGTTGATAAGTGTATAAAAGCATTTACTACTCCAACAGGTCCCATTTTTTCCTTTGAAGAGAGAATGAGAGAGAGAGAGAGAGAGAGAGAGAGAGAGAGAGAGAGAGAGAGAGAGAGAGAATAGCGAAAATAGTAAATTACATTCTATTAAAAAAAGATAAGAACAAATCCACAGGAAAAGTATATTTCCATCTTTTTATTTTAATATATTTATATCATTTATAACATTTATGTAATAATAATAAGTAAACATGAAATAATATTATGAATAATTGAGTTTTTTATTAAACCAAATCTAAATTAGAGGTACATTGAAGACTGACCTCAAGAAACGATTAAAATGACAAAGGTCATATTTTACCATGCGGCACCCGACTCAAGTGTCAAATAACAAAGTGGAATAGAAATTTTTAAAGGCAAGATGTCATAAAGATTCCGTGCAAGTATCATTAAATGTATACAGTTGTATTGATGGAGATTTGGATAAGAGAAGGGTATCCCTCAATATTTTGAAAGAATGCCATGTCATCAAGATTCCGTAAAAGTATCATTAGATGTTTACAGTAGTATAGATGGAGATTTAGATAAGAGAAGAGTATCCCTCAATATTTTGAAAGGATGGCAATGTAAGTCTTGTACTAATGAAAACTTGAAATACATGTATGTGTCTGATAAAAAATATTAATGTGAAATAGGAGGCTGTATTTTTTTAATAGAAATAATAAAATACATTCACCAAAAAGAACAACGGTCGAACTTTTGCCAAATACTGTGCACACTTGTTGCATGAATAGGCCGATGGATTAGATGATCTCGGAACAAAAAATAAAACCTACTGTAAAGCAAACGTAATGGTCATAATTAGACTTGTTGTGAAGAAAACAAAACATTCCTAAACTTCTATACAAGTTGAAAATTTTACTTTAGCAGATTGCCTAATATAATTGTCTTTTGGGAAATAGGTATATATCTCGTCAAAGTGTAGATATCAGAAAATTATAACTAACTTTAAAAGATTACACTGCCTTTAAACTTTGTAAAGAACAAGACAAATGAGTATAAATTGTCCAATAAGTTAGAAGGTTTTCTAATAAAAAAAAATCAGTTTCAAAAAACTATTGTATACGTATGAATGAGGCTTTATAATTTGTTAATAGTTTTTTGAAAAATGCAGTTGTTTATTGTGATAGATAAAAAAAAATATTATTATCAAATTATCTCGTTTTTGGGAAACTCTACAATGTTAAAACCAGGTCAATAGTTGGAATAATTTTTAAGCCTGCTATTTTCGATTTTTGTTAAAACTTTCTGTTTCCTTTTAAGGTTCCGTTTCATATCCTTTTCACAGGCCTGCGTGACTATTTGCTAACTAAATTCAATTACAGGGCTTATTTCTTTCGAGACAAACCTTGTTTCGGTGATAAAACAATGAATATTGTATCTATAATTCTTTTGAGATTTTAATTCTTTATATATTGATAAGCAATGCATGTCAAAAGTGAGTATTCAAATAGAATTTATGTTCTGCATTCAAAACATTTTGGCTTCTTTCGAATTTATTTATTCATTTATTTATTGATTTTAAATATTTTTATTTCAATAGTGGCAACGAATATAGAACTTGCCCATGTTCCGGGTATTTTTACGACGGGGATTCGAAGGAATGTAAAGGTATATAATGAAGCAGATAGTCATTTACAATAAAAACAATTTTAAAAAAGTACATTGAAGAAATATTGCTGTTATTTTTTTCTATAAGTTTTCATTTTTTCACACCTTTTAGAGTGTCCGGCTGGATACATGGGTCTAAATTGTTCGATAACATTGGGTTTGGGAAACAGTGTCAGGAAGGATGCAAATGTAATGCAGAATATTGCGACTTCCGGAGTGGCTGTTTTAATATGTCTATTGGTAAATTTGTCAGATGATGATAACTCGATTTGATTTAATTCTATTCAATTTTAGTCTGTTCTTGTAAATGATTTTTTATAAACATGTTTTTTTATCTTTTTTTTTGTCATATTTTACTTTAATGTATAATGAAATACAGCATTTTAATTATTGATTTATCCGATTTTTTTTCATTCAGTTCATTTTCATTTTAGATTGAATACAATAAAAAGATATATTTATTCGATTATTCACTTATTTAACCAGTAAACATAAACATTATGATCATTAAATTTAAATTTTCTTTGCAGAGAATGCAACCAATTTAAAGGTGAAGAAATTGTCATCTTACTCTGGAATAAGTGTCATGGGATCAATATCCATAATAACGATAATAATAATAGCGATAACATTTGTGTTCTTTCTATTTTTGATTTTAACAAGAATTCTAATTCTCCATCTAAAGAACAAAATTACTCTAAGTCAAACAAATGCTGCAGCTGCTGTCCTTGTGGAAAATGATTCGTACAATATGTATGTCAAATGTCCTTCAGGTTTACCCGCACAAATTCTAACAAAGGCAGATGGACAACCTTTCATTGAGGACTTGCATACAACTGACAAGCAAACTGGAAATTGCGGAGAGAGAAATTCGGAGAAAAGGACAACCGATGTTCTGGGAAACGATTTCGATAATACAGACACAAGGGACGGAGATAATGTGTATATGTTTACATTTGCATCTTTTGGAAGTGAGATGATGGGGAATTCAGTTCACGCATATTCTACACTTCAGAACAGCTAAATTTGCCCTTTTATTTCTTAAAAAACTTTTATCTACATGTAGCTTACTATTTGTCCAAAAGAAAACGAATTGTATGTTCAAAACATTTCACTGATAGATAAATAGACGAGATTTTTTCACTACAAAAAATATATTTTGATTGGTAATGTATGGTTGTAAATTTATAGATCAAATGTATTTTGAACACAGTGTAATATGTTATTCAAAATACAAGATTGAGTGGTTCCTAGTTAATTTAGTTGTCAAAAAAGGACACCAATAATATGTGCCTTATATTGAAGTGTAGAAACACTTTGATAATATCTTCATGAAACAAAAAATAGTTTCCAAAAATTTGACCCACGTGCCTGTTACAGAAATTTTCTTCCGCTTATTTGTTTGTTATTTTGATTCATGAATCATCATTGTCAACTTCATGTTCTTCTCCATCCATGCGTTAGTTTTATATAAAATGCTAATGATAAGTCTTTTACTAACTGTTTCTGCAAGAAATTTTGAATATATAGAACCTACAGCATGGATGGGAAATGGGTTTAGCTTTTATTCCATTCCACATGAACTCCAAGTCCATATATTGGTTAGGATATTTCTCTTCAAGCTTAAACGGAAAAAAATCAATTGTTCAAAATGCATTTTTACATGTAAATATTCATGGAGTTAGGGCTAAAGTTTCTCTAAAAAGAGGAAAGCAAAAAAGTATCTGAATGTTTTTTTTTTCTTTTGAATTTTAATAGTCCTGTTCTTTATTCACTATATTTTGAATGAAATATCCAATCCTTGTTTAAACGGGTCTTTTCATTATATAAATTTTCAGTCTAATTTCTTTCAAATACTATTCCCACATGACCCTAGCACCCTCTGGCAAGAAATGATTTTTTTTCTAACAATATCCTGTATCTTTTTGCTTTATGGATAAATAAAAGAATTATTTTCTTTCCTAAAAATAAACAAAGTTTAATTAGTAAATCGAATCGGATAATTTTTTTTATTTTTAAATAACCTAATAAGGTATTGATAAAAATATAATTCTTGTTGATAATCACATTTGTACAATTATAAAAGAAGATTGTTACATCTGGACTTAGGACACCACTTTGATAGTTTTTTTTAAAAGAATTTTAATTAATGCTTACTCCAATTTAACTTATATATGTTTCTTATCTCCATAGACATCACAACATATAGATTAAATAGGTATATAGCTAACATATTTCACTTGATGTTGCTTAATAATTATTTTTAATTCGGAACAAAGTTAATTCAGAACTTAACTAGGAAATACAACGGGGTGTTTGTACACTTACAGGTGAATAAAAACATCTCCCAAAAATAAGTAAAAAACGTAACAAAATCGTCCTTGTAATTATTCTTATTAATTTATATATAGAAATGGGAATAATATTGAACAAAAGAGATGAAATATAGCTTTTTCAGTTTTTTTTTTCAGAATAACAAATTGTATTTATTATTATTAAAAATACAAATATTCAATTTAGTGACTCCAAACCTCTGGTACGAGACGACCGACACAAACTTTCTCTGTGCACGTAGTATTGAGTCCCGGATTGTCGGGGGAAAGCTGAAAAAGGAAAACTAATAACATGATTTTTTTTTTCTAAAAGTAGAAATATACTGTACCGTGTAAATGAGCATTTAAATTTTTTTTACCACATTGACTCCAAGATATAAAACTATCTATCTTTATTGAACAATACATGTAGCTAATGTTTTCCCTATGATTTTATATTTAGATTATCAGCTTTTCAAAAACTTGTATTTTGAATCTAAATAAAAATGGTGTCATTGTGTTATGCAGTATGCTACAAATATCAGTCACCAAAATATATTGACTTGTTGGAATAAAGTGTTTAAAAGAATGATGAATTATTAGAATTATTAGTGGATTTTCTGTAAAGTAAAGTATTAGTGATCAATATGAGGAAATATTTCTTGCAAACCAATTAAAAGGTGAACTTTAATTATATCATGCTAAGAACACTAACCTGCTCAGGGGTGATTTTATATTTGAGTATTCCATGTGTTTGAGCTCCTTTGAATAAAGATCGGACCGCCTCTTTAGAAATCCAGATGTACACCATTTTTGATGATTCATTATGTAGGGTATAACTAACATTTTCAGTGTTACTTATTTTGTCCATAGACGGAAACCATAGTACGTCACCCTATAATGAAAAAGAACTGTATTTATTCGGAATGTTATAAGTTCAATTGATTTTTGTTTCACAGTTTGAATTATTAAACCAAGGAGTTCTAATTCCCTTATGTCAGGTTCCATATACTCTTCATTCTTAAAAAAATTAGACTAATGATAAAAATCTTATTAATCTTTACTTCAATATCACTATGATTGATTGATTGATTGGATATTGCTTAAAGTCCCTCTTGAGAATTTTTCATTCATATGCAGACGTCAACGTATGCCGGTGAAGGGCTTCAAATTTTGACCTTTACTCGGCACTTGAGTAGTGATGGATCTTTATCGTGTCAACGCCTGCTGCTGACACGTGGCCTTGGTTTTTAAAGTCTCATCCGAAGGACCCGCAACTTTCACTTCAAAGTGCCGAGCGCATGGCGAAGGAACAGTTGCTACCCATTGTCAGGTCAGTCGCGGCCGAGATACGAACTCACAACCTCCCGATCACTGATCAATATCATTATGATCTTACCGTTTACTTTTTAACTTACCTGACCTTGATAATATTGAGAGAGATGTGTTAGGTTTTTAGGTTTTGAAAACAGTTTAAATTGGGGAAACAGAACATGTATTTGTTGCATTAGCTGAACAGGTCTTAAAAATTTTCCAATAATTATGTATCAATTTTATGTACCGGTATACCAAGGTATCAATTTATTTTTCTATTGTTCATGGTTTTAGAAAGTTACAGTGTGACCTACATGAAAAACTTACACTTGTTTCATCTAATTTCATGAGCACTTTTGCTATTTAGTACCTTGATACTTGTAATATATTCCTATTTGCTTCTGTGATATTACGGGGAAGTTAAACAACAACAAAAAAGAATTTCAAGTATTATTTCATCTTCAACTCTCAATGCACAGCACACCTATAAAGGAGGACAAAACAGGTGTGCCCAGTATGCATAGGACACGTCTCCTTTTTGGCTCCTGATCCCAGCTCTCATGTGTAATTGGTCAGAGTTTGGTTTGTTTCTACTTTCTTTTGTTTGAATTCACTTCTGAGCTCTATGGCATTACGATACCTTATCTCCATATGCATTTCAAAGGTATACCAAAAAGCTTTGACGAATGGTGAGACACTTTAAAATTACCTTATGATATGTATTTAGAAATGAGGATTCATATTTTGGTTGATGCTGCATCAGAAGATTCGCGATAAATGGAGTTTGTCCTATCCTTGGAGTCACTATAATTATAAAGAAAAGAACGCTTCTTATTTAATTTATGTTTGAAAGATATTTTATATCACATAAAAGCCAAACTTATTCTTTGATTTTATTGCCGTGTTTTAAATTTGAAATCGGTTGATATACAGTTACAATGTAATATAAAATATACAAAATTAGTGTACCTTCCACCAATTATTAACTTTTTCACAATATGATGTTTTACGACAAAACGTTAAAAACGAGCAAAAACACTTACAAAACACTTACAAATAATTGTGTTCATTTCTGCATCGCCTCTTGCAAAAAAGTAGAACCGTGCTAAGAAACACAACTGGAAAAAAATCAAAACGTGTCCAAAAAACAAAATAAAACAATCACAGTATATGTTCATTGTTGTTGCATTCGGGACTACATTTGCGGAAAATCACTCAAGCATTTTAGCGTATTTATTTTTTAATGTTCTCCTTTATGTCTCAAATGGAGAGTTAAAGCAGATATTCTGCTGCTTATATGTTGTTTTTACTACATCGGTTTTCTAAAGAAACGCTTCAGGTTTGTTTTTTTTGGTCACACATTGTTTTTACACGTACATTTTTTCTCAAATTGTATCATTGTAACGTCATATTTGCTTTACACTTGCATCTGTGATATCAATGATTTAAAAGAAAGCAACTTCACTGCAAAATACAGTTACATGTATTTAATAAGAAAAAAAGACATTACCTTATCCTGAGTAAGTCGTTCTTTTTTAAATTTTTCTTCAAGTTCCAACAAATTTGCTTCACATATGGATTCTGCAGGTCTATCGCAATTTGTGACCCATATCTTGAGATCTGGTGACGGAATGATGCAACTGCCCTTATCTTGTTTCATCGACACATTAAACCTCCCCTGTCCATTTGTCCCTTCAATATTTTTAATAATCCTCTAAACAAGACAAATTCAAAATTCATCTTAGTGGATAACAACTAACTTATAGAAATAGAGAACTTTCTTAGAAGGTAATATGTTATAAAGATTTGTTGAAAGTACAGCAAGTACATCATTATTTTCATTAATATTTTTTGAAAAAAAAATTTATTCAAAGGGATACCATAAATAGTCTGGCCTAGTCATTTGATCTTGGATTCAATATACATGTAACCTTTAATTTGGCTCCATCCAAATAGGGTTCGGTCTCAAAAAATGACGAGGCCCCAACTTTAATCTGAGTAACGTATTTTAATAACCCCACAACATTCTGTTAATACCCTTTGTATAAGTATGAACAGTTTTCGTTGATGATTTTGGATTATTAAATCAAGTGAAAGTCAATCGAATTTCCGTTTAGATGTAGGTCTGTCCTTGATACCAGTAATTTTTTAATGTTTGCTAGCATTTTTCAAAGGAAAGGTTTAATTTAAAAATGCTTTGGTAAACATCGTTTTGTTAAAAGAGAGCACTTTTGCAACCAACAAATCTTTTATTTGGGTTTTCGACATTTTAGAGGACACATAATCTTAAGAGTTCGTCTGGTAAAAGGGTTGAGGTAAAATTTTATACATGTAGTATGCCATGATAAAGCTAATATGTGTTTAAACCATAAGCCAAATAGTTAATAATATAACATATTTTCTTTACCTATTACAGCGAAGAAATGCCCCGACCCAGAGATTGTCATTTCAATTCCACAACGCTGAACATTTCTGATTAAAAAAATAAATATGCATTTGTTTAAAACTTGATTTGATGACAACTTAATGGTGATTGCTTTACTTTGATCGATAGATCAATAAATACATTTTTTGTACATTTTAGAAAACTCATATTGACTTTGATATCTATTTTCTTGACTTTGTTTCACGGTAAAATCTTGATGTCATAGGCATGTTATTGAATTATTATTAGAAAGTAAACAATTGATGAATATGACATGTACAATGAAAATGAACCCGCAGAAAAATATTATTATCGAAATATATCCCAATACTGTTAATAATTTATTATTCACGAGTGTTTTTCATCGCAAAAAGCTCTTTCACGTCAAATTGCGAGTCAATAATTCGTGAGTGGACGGTTGATCTAGAAATTTCACATTGGTTTCAGCACCATAAATATAAAACCTAGTTATTTTACTTGGCGAGTGGTTCTATTCGCGAGATTCCTCATTAATTTATTCGTTTCCTACATGTATGTTTAGGAATATACACTATTAATTATCTAAGAACTTCTTCCTGCTAAAATATGATAAAATGGGAGTAAAATTGTCGCTATCAACGAAGTCCGGAAAAACACATCTATAATAAAGTGTTTATTTCCGCAACCATTTCTGTCAACGGCTTATACAAAAGAGTACCTGGCACAATCTAAAAAAAAACTCAACAAAAACGTTTTTAAAACCATGTAAATTATCCATTTCGATAAATCATAGAGGAAATTTACTAAAATCTTGAAGATTTTCAAAAAATCAAGTTTTATTGATATTTAAGTTCATACTTCAGATGTTTACAAAACTGTCCACATTTATATATTACTAGTATACTTTATAAATTATCTGAGACTATCGGATATTTTCCTTATTTCTCGATCATAATTAAGTGAGTGATTGTATTTAAATTAATGAAAATGAAAACTTGCCGGTGGAGGGCATTTAATTTTGTTCTTTACTGGGCACTCAGGGCCATTTAGCCTTGAGGTATCTATTTTGCACCAGCACTTTCCGCGACACAGGACCTCGGTTTATGTGGTCTCATCCGAAGGACCGGTTTCTACCTCCCACAGTGGTATTCAAATCCGCGACCTTAAGGTCGACTCCTTACTTCGTGACTTCAGAGCAGAAGCTCTATCTACTACGCTACGCTGGAGACTGTCGATAATGTCAAAAAGAACACGGCGTATGTGTTTGGTCGACAGGAGATCCTCACTCATTCATGGCACCTGATTCCACCTCTGATGTTTTAGAGCTGTATGTTTGCTCTGCTCAGTATTTGTTTTGTTTAATATACCTTTCATCCTTATCTAGACACTCCACTTCTCCACTAGCGTTTACTGAAAGACTATGGACAGTAACATTCAATCCAGGTTTTTCATTTATAAGAATCGATGCATTTAAATTAGCATAATCTGTATATATTAGCCTGCAAAATAAAAATGATATTATTAATAGTGTAGAATTTCCATTTTTTTCCCATTTTCTTTCTTATATAAAATTCATGCAAATCTTAAGTGGTCATTGCCGGAACACTTATTGAAAATTAGAAATCAATATACAGAAATATGGAAATCGATTCCCAATAGATCATTTTAAGTGTAATTGTAAACAAAATGGATAGAATACTGGAAATTTAATTTTCATAGTTGTATTTTCAGTAGTGTAATAAAAATCTAATACTATGATAAAAAAAAAAAAAGAACGGTTACTTTTGAATCGAATAGTTGACATTGCTTGTAGTCACATTTGCTGTAGGTATGCTGAATGCTGACAGATTCAGTTTCTTAACAGACTCCAAAACTGTATTCATGGCTGAAAAATAAACAAAAAATACAATAATTTTCAATTTTCAAAACGATATTCATACATTTATGGAAAAATAAAATAAATGCAAAAAAAAACTAAAGTTTTTTTTAAAATCTTTTATCAGTAGTAAAATAAATCAATACCTTAATAATTGCTGAAATTTATTTAATTCCCCAGAACAGGAAAAATTTAAATGTCATTATTTTTAAAGACCAATTCCTCTAACCGTTCAACAAAACTAACAACAAGAAAGTGAGGCCGTGAATTATACCGTACGTAAGGCCTTTCTGTGTAAGCCTGATAACAACTCCAACGTTAACAGTCTCGTCTTCGTTAGAATTCCTCACAAAGAAAACCAGCAGTGTTAGCATTAAAATACCCATGGTTCTGCAATGCTGAAAAAGTATTGTTTACAAGGAACCATCAATATAAAAATTAATGTATCATATATATATATATATATATATATATATATATATACCACCATCTATTCCTGATAATAAACTTACATCAAAGCCATTGACAGTTGACTCCATATTTTTTAGATATGGCCTGTGAAAACAAAAAGACAACAGAAAATTAATGTTATATAAGTTTGAGCTCAAATTAAGTATACATGTAAGATATTTAAAAAACACTTATTTTTTGAGTGAATCATTCATTCACTGTGTTTTAGGGTATATTGCCTTTTGCCTCACTTTTAACAAAACTGTATCCCCGACCCAACAGTTTCAGGCAGGCAGTTCTGTTGTTATATCAAACAAAGCTCGTTTTGCCTTTGCAGTCATTAAAATGAATGTATAATCTCAAATGAATCCTGGCGCTACTTCCGTAAAAAATCGAACTTAATGTCTTCAACGTCTTTTTAATGCATATTTACATTTTTTTCTATTTTGTTAACAATTTACATGCCGATAATTTGAATGTTGTTATATTTTCTTACAAAGGACAGGTACATATGAAAATCAACGAACGTTAGATGGTTATACTTTGTTTATTATCGCATGAATGGTAGTTAAGACACATTTTGGTGATCATAGTCCATAAACTTAAGGTAGGTCCATACCTTCAGAATTTTCTGTCAAACTGTCAATTTTTTAAATTTGAATACCTTGAATAAGTCTTAAACTAGCTAAAACACCCATAAAAGACATATCTTTGCAGGTTTATTTTCATACAACATGTCTCAGAGCACATATCTCTAAAAATCAACAACCAAAATTGAACATAAAGAAGTGTGATATCATATTTCTTTTAGTTATGCACTAAATCACATCAAATTTATGTTAAAACTTATGAATATCAAATATATTTATTTGCCAAGAGAATATTTGAAATCTTTACTGCAAAACATTAACAAACTGATGTTGAATCTGTCCATGTCTTTCAGAAAAATATCTCAAAAGATCTCTATTTTTATAATTCTCAAAATCCAAACTGTTTAGATGCCATTTTTTTCTTTAAAACTATTAAGAATTATATCTAATATTAACAAAAACACATACTTAATTATGGTTGACCAGAGAATTTTAACAAAACAGTCTTTTGAAGACGTATACCCCCATTTTTGGAATATCATTTTTTTCAATTATTCATAGCAAAATTTATTAAAAGTAAAAATTAAATGGATGATATAGGCTCTAAGTCAATTAAAATAGATATCAGGTTAGTTTACTTAAAAGAAAATTTAAAAGATTTAGGTCCATACAAGCAATTACGAATTTTGTGTCTGTGTATGAACACAATGACTTATAGATCCTATGGACATAGTGCTAAGTGTTAATTTCCATAAATAATGTATATTAAATCTTTTTATGCACAAAAACACTATAATAAACAAATATATACTTGCTCAATCATTTTCAATCACCCAAAAAAAATTATATCAATAGACAAGTGAAAATTAGAATTTTAAATTTATGTGTAAAATTAGGACCGGATCCGTAAAAGTGGGGGCCTTCCTTAAATGTGAAATAAACAAAGATATCAAAATGAGTTTTGCTACTCAATTGTAAAAATTATTATATTTCTTTAAAAGCTTCTGATCAGTTTGTTAGTATCTGTTAAATAAACACTTACTCAAACGCAACCTGCTTTACAAAATTTGTTTTAAAAATCAAATTAAAATAAAAAAAAAACGTGACCGCTCCTGCTCTTTTCCCGATTTCCTGCATTCTTTTGAATATAATGAAATCTACAAGTGCGTACTCTAATTCCATTTCTATAAAGTATGAGACCATAAATTATGGAAGCTTTGTTATGTTAAAACCCGTGTAGCTTTGACGATACGGTAAACAAAATTCAGATTTGCTTTGCTTAGCATAGAAGCTGTATACTGTTAACTCACAATTTTTCGTGGGTGTTTATTTGTTGTTTTTGAGTTGTGGAGAGACCCACGAATTCACGTCCACCACGAAATGTAAAAATTGAAAAAACAGAACTACATAACTATTCTATATACACGAATTCAAATCCCCACGAACAAAGAGTTTTTCCTTAAACCACAAAAATTTGTGATTTTATAGTATTGTTTTTACATGATATGGTATAAGAATACAGTGATACATCATCAAATGTATTGATACGTTGCCATACATTGCTAAATAAAAGGTTTTTTGTTCGATCACTTGTAAATGAGCCAATATGTTGTTTTGTTGCACTATCTAGATAATGTAGGCAGCGTCATTCGAACTACATTTTAATTAATGTGTACATGTGAACAAGTTTATGTGATTAACTAGATAATATATTTATTTCATAAACATTCGATATAAATCTATATTATGCTTTCATGTAAATTATTGAATCTGATTAGTCGAGAAACATTTGTTAAAAAACAATATTACCCGCTGAATAATAAAGCCGCGCCCTCCAGCGTAGCAACAGTCAACATTGCTTGACGACGGGTGATATTAAAAAAAAAATTGACTGCGCAGAAATTATGCGCGCACGGTTCACTGTTTTATGTATTTTTATAAAACATTCAGTATAATATAATAAAAATTGCATGTAGTTGAGTGCAACATTGAAAATTTTCACCCCTCGAAAACCATTGTCAACCTCGGATGCCCCTCAGTTTAAAAAGGTTTTATTCGGGTTAAAATTTTCATTGTTACACTCAACTACTTATATAATTTATATGATATCATATACCCAGCTGCATTTCACTCAGTTTTACTGTTGTATTTCCTCAATCACGTGACGTCCTGATCCGACGTTCCAGATCACCTCACTGTGGCTTTCTAAATCAACACTATTTAAAACTGATGACGTAGTACACAGTATACGTGACACTCTTTCTTGTGTTTCAAAAAAATTCTCGAAAGACTGCTTTGTTTAATAACTTAAATACAATTTTTCTATTTCTATAGTTGCTAATTGTAGTAGGGCATTATAACGGTAATGAAGGGATACACGGTCTTTCTACTGATTTTTTTTTTCAATTAACAATTTTTCCAGGAAAAATTTGTGTTTTATACGAGAAAAATTATCTTAAGGTAGTCTGATTCTCCGATTTATAAAATTAGCAGTTAAGAAATCAAAAACGCTCCAAAAAGTATCTATGAATCCATACAAAGTAATGTAAATTTATCCACAACATTTTTTAAGTTGAAGATTAAAGTTAATCATATTATATACTAGGGAAAAATGTCAAATCTCCAATATTTTTCCAGAAAAATGGGAATTGTAATATCAGCAATGCATTTTATAATTGCAATTGATCAACGAATATATATTATAGGTTAAAAAACGATAGGTATCAAGGCATTCAGAGAAACTGTCATGATTCTTATACTTATTGGGTATTTGTTTGTCTTCTATTTCCGTCATGTATTGTATAATACATAGTGTAAAAGGATTTTGCTATCATTGCAAGAAACCACAAATCACTTCTTATTTCATATCATGCTAATAAGCGTTAGTATATTAGGCTGAGTTCAAGAAAATCTTATTTCTCTAAAACTGTATTGTTTTTCCTTTTATAGGGTACAAATTTCAACTTTAATAAGACCTTTTGTAAGACTTCTTAAAACCTTGAATCATATAAAGATGAATAGAATGAAAATTGTTGCATAAAAAAAAACATTTTCAAGCTTCATTTTGATGCATTTAAAATTTAATATTAATTTTTAGAGTAATCCTTCTTGGCTGAGGATCTGATATCCTTAAAACTGCTTCAAATTCCTAATAATATGAAATTCAGATTTTATCAAATCATATCCTTTGTTTTATTTTCATTGAAATACTTTAGATGCAGACGGTGAATTTTATACTAATGAGTGCAGTGGTGACAACGGTAGAACCAGTCCTTAACGGTAGATTATGTTTTTATAATTATTAAAATATGTTTTAAACCTTTTACTTTGTTAATATGGTAGGTTAAACATAAAATGACTTTGAAAATGTTTTATTTGAATATTTCAGAGCTCGGGAGAAAAGGAATGCCGTTACCACTTACACCTAAAATACAGCTGGAAAACAGTACTGTTCATTTAATTGAGGTAAATTTATATCCTTCAGACATTGTTCATGGAAGACACATTATATACATATATCCACTCAGGTAAAATACATTCTTCATGAAACTAGAATGATAAAAGTAAAAAGAAACAGTTCATGAAATCAAAACCGTTACTGTTAGAGTTCAAGATTCTTTAATCAGAAAGAAAATATTCTATGACGAGTACTATCAAGTCATCATGTTCATAGGAATGTAGTAATTCATGAATTCAGATATAATTTATGTGTTTATATGTATGACTATTATGAGGTCTGTAAACATGCATTTGTGAGATGAGAATAGAAGAAAATACTTGTACTTTTTTAGCGGAGGGGGTGGGTCGGTATTGAATTGATTGGATTGATGAAATATTTTCTCCATTTATAAGACATTGATCTACATTTCCCAGGCAAAATTTCGTAAAGCCATATCCATGCACATATACATTTGAAATTTATTAATATTCATTAGTGCTACTTACTTTTCTTTTCTTATGTTATGTTTCAGAATGCTATTGTCATAGGGAGCGACGGAACATATAACAGAACAGAAGATTAGATCATTCTTCAGATCAATTGGAATATTCATTGGAGCATTGTTAATCCACACACCCCATGCCTTGAATACAAGCGTCCAATTAAATAATCTTCAAAAGAAACGAATTCAAAAGTCTGTTTAAAGCTTGTAATGTACATACATGTATATTTAAATGAAAATAAAACAAAAGAAATTATTCTTGTTGATTATTTTATTTTTGTGGCAAAAAGAATTTATTTTTTGTTTTAAAAAAATGCAAACAATACTCATCAAGTATTACTAAAAAAAAGATGGGATTTCTCTTTTTATAACAGTGTTCTAATCTCAGCAGCGATTACAATTACTTGATTAAAAAAAGTAGCAAGGGTGTTCTTCCCGCATGCACTCGATGGTTTGAAGAGAAAGTTGTTTCTTTGGATTAGATTTTGAAAAATGCCCTTTGTTAGGACAGGCGTTTATGTGATAAAGATCGCTCCTAACTCAAACATGTCAAATAAAGTCATACCTATAATGGTAACTAAAGATCAAAATGTGAAGCCCTTTTCTGGTATATTATGACTTCTCAAAATGAGCGAAAAGTTATAGAATGAAACGTAAAACAGAACACAATCAATTTTCGATGTGTGGCTACAATAAATGACCAGAATTTGGTAAGCTACTTATTTGATTTTCATCATAGTCAGGACAAAACTACAATTTTTATTGTTTTAAATCCCAACAATATTTTATATATTGATAAATATCCATTATTTTTTAACACACCGTGTTCTTAGGCAAAGTATGTTTCCGAAAAGAATGACTACAGGAGAAAAAAATTACAGTGAGTTTGGAGTATGTTTGGAGTACAAATCTCATTATGGTTGACCATTTCTTAAGAAACCATATACAAGTACACTTAAATTGTAAAATCCCGTAGACTAGAGAATGCAGATATTTTTTCTGTGAAAACTTTGACACATGTATACACTTGCATTAACCAAAAATACATTTATTTCTAACATGCGAATTCGAAAAGCATCATGATCAATTACTTCAACAGGTACATTGTATCTTTGATGAGAGAGATAGAGCAGGAGAGAGAGAGAGAGAGTAGCAAAAAAGTATGTAGCATAGATTTTATTAAATGAGATAGGAACGAATCCATTGTATACCTTCTGGTCAATTTTCCAAAGGAAGAGTAAATTTCCAGCTTTCTTCTTTCTTACAATTATATCATTTATTAGAATTACTTAAAAATAATTTATAATGATATTATAATTAATTGTGCTTATATTGATCCAAGTAGGTACATTGAACACCGATCTCACAAAAAGGTTTGAAATGCAAAGTTTATATTTTACCATGAGACACACGAATCAAGGATCTGACCAAAAAGTAAAATAGGAATTTTTAATGGCACACTGTCATAAAGATTCTGTAAAGGTACCATTGTATTTAGACAGTTGTAGAGATGGAGATTTGGATAAGAGAAGGGTATCACTAAATATATTTTAAATACTGTATAGGAGGAAAATAACTCGAGGTGTTAATATTCGCTATATTCACGGTGTTGATGAATATAAGTTTTCAATATGTACAGATAAGGGAGGAAACTTTTCTTACATACCAATTCCGCGAATTCAAGTAACCGCGACAGTGTCAGAGAAGAGAAAAACGTGAAAATAACAACCCGTGAAATTAATCACCTATAGAGTAATGGCTATGTAAGCATTTTACTTATGAAAACTCGAAATATGTGCCTGATCAAAAGGAAAAAATAATGTAAAATAGGAGGCTATTTTTTTTTTTAAATAAAATCTATTCACCAACGAAACGAAAAACTGATACATAACAGTTGAAGTTTTGCCAAATTATGTGAATACTTGTTGCATAGTTGATGAGATGACCTCAGAGCAGAAAATAAAACTGACTGAAAGGAAAAAGTAATGGTCAACATTGGGCTTCTTGTAAAGAAAACGGACATTCTTAACTTTAATACGAGTTGGAAAATCTAGTTAAGCAGATTGTCTATTATAATTGTCTTCTTGGCAATAACAATATACCTCGTCTTTACGGTAATTTTTATTGACTAATGAGTATGAAAATGCCAGTAAATGAGCAAATTTACGGAAAAAATAAACAGAAAAAAATCAGTTTTAAAGAATATATACTCAGATTACGAGAATTCATAATCTGATAATCTGTGAATGGATACTTGACAAATGCAGTTGGTTATTGTGATGCATAAAAAGAAAAAAATCAGTTTACTCGTTTTGGGGAAACTAACTCAGGAATGTAAAAACTAGGTCATTAGCTGCAATTATTTTTAAGTTTGCTATTTTTGATTTTGGATCATAATTTCTGTTTCCTTTCAAGATTCCGTTTAGTATCCTTTTCACAGGTCTGCTTGACTATTTGCTAAATAAATTCAATTATAGGGCTTATTTTTTTCGAGACAAACATTGTTCGGTGATTAAACAATGAATATCGTATCTATACACTCTTTTGAGATTTTAATTCTTCATTTATTGTGTAGCAATGCATGTCAAAAGTAAGTATTCAAACAGAATTTAATATGTTCTGCATAAAAGAAGACTAATTCCATTTTTTGGCTTCTTTCGAATATATTAACTTATTTATTTTATTTATTCTTATTTCAATAGTGTCAATGAAAATGCAAATTGCACATGTTCCGGGTATTTTTACGATGGGGATTCGAAGGAATGTAAAGGTATTTAATGAAGCAGATAGTTATTAACAATAAAAACAATTAAAAAAAACGTAAATTGAAGAAATATTGTTGTACAATGAAAACTGTCTAATCTAACACCTGAAAAATCCAACACACTGTGGATTCCGACGTTAAGTTCCTTTACCATTTTACTATTTTCCATGTTTTTACACTGTGCAATCCGACCTCCTGTCTATTCCGACACAAAATTTGTCTCCCAGTGCATGTCGGATTAGACAGGTTTCACTGTATAACTGTTAATTATATAATTGCTTCTATAAGTTTTCATTTTCTCACACCTTTTAGAGTGTCCGCCTGGATATATGGGTCCAAATTGTTCAAGGAAGTGTCGTTACCCTGGGTTTGGGAAACAGTGTCGGGAAGGATGCAACTGTACAGCAGAATATTGCGACTTTCGGAGTGGCTGTTTTAACATGTCTTTTGGTAAAGTTGTCAGATGATTATAGCTCGATTTAATTTAATCTAATTCTTTTAAATTTTAATTTGTTTTTGTTATTGATTTTTCATAAACATGTATTTATATCATTTTTTGTCATATTTTCACTGACTATATCATGAAATACAAAATTTTTATTATTGACTATCCGATTTTTTTAAATTCAGTTCATTTTCATTTTAGATTGAATATATTAAAAAGATATATTTATTCGATTATTCACTTATTTAACCAGTAAGCATAAACATTATGATCATTTAATTTAAATTTTCTTTGCAGAGAATGCAACCAATTTAAAGGTGAAGAAATTGTCATCTTACTCTGGAATAAGTGTCATGGGATCAATATCCATAATAACGATAATAACAATAGCGATAACATTTGTGTTCTTTCTATTTTTGATTTTAACACGAATTCTAATTCTCCATTTAAAGAACAAAAATACTCCAAGTCAAACAAATGCTGCAGCTGCTGTCCTTGTGGAAAATGATTGGCACAATATGGATGTCAAATGTCCTTCAGGTTTACCTGCAAAAATTCTAACAAAGGCAGATGGACAACCTTTCATTGAGGACTTGCATACAACTGACAAGCAAATTGGAAATTGCGGAGAGAGAAATTCGGAGAAAAAGACAACCGATGTTCTGGGCATCGATTTCGATAATACAGACACAAGGGATGGAAATAATGTGTATATGTTTACATTTGCATCTTTTGGAAGTGAGATGATGGGGAATTCAGTTCACGCATATTCTACACTACAGAACAGCTAGTTTTGCCCTTTTATTTCTCAAACGACTTTTATCTACTTGTAGCTTACTATTTCTCCAAAGGAAAGAGAATTGTATGTTCAAAACCTTACATTGAAAAATTAATAGACGAGATTTTTTCACTGCAAAATATGTCATATTTGGATTGGTAATGTATGGTTGTAAATTTATAGATTAAATGTATTTTGAACACAGTGTTACATGTAATTTAAAATGCAAGATTGAGTGGTTCCTAGTTAATTTAGTTGTCAAAAAAGGACATAAAAAATATATGCCTTGTATTGGAGTTTAATTTACTGTAGATACACTGTTGTCTGTACATACATATGTAATACATAAATGTACGTTGATAATATCTTCATGAAACAAAAACTAGTTTCCAAACATTTGACTCACGTGCCTGTAACAGAAATTTTATTCCGCATATTTGTGTGTTATTTTGAATCATGAATAATCATCGTAAAGTTGATGTTCTTCTCTATCCATGCATTAGTTCTATATAAAATGCTAATGATAAGTTTTTACTAGCTGTTTCTGCAAGAAATTTTGAATATATAGGAATCTACAACATGGGTGGGAAATGGGTTTAGCTTTTATCCATTCCACATGAACACTTCTTTTGAAAAAAGATTTTGCTAATTAAACTCATCCTCTTTGGAACTCAGGCTGCGCTGAGTGGGATTTATTAAGGAGGCCTGACGCAATTTGTGCCTGAAATGTTTTCTAAGATAAATTTATACACATAAGAGAGCAAACTAAAAATCAGATGATTAATATTTCATTTTTTATTAACTTTTAAATACAATCACTTCCTTTACAGTTATAGTAACATGTTAATACCAAACATAATTCCCAAATCCAAAATATTGAACTTTGTGGAGACCAAGATAACCTCTGCCTTCAAGAAAATATGATGTTTCTTATCACTGGCAAAGGCACATGAAAAAAATACATTTTTCAAAGTTTAGAAAATAAAAGATAGTTTGCGGAAGAATGAATAAGAAAAAAAATCATTTACTATTTTTTCTTTTATAAAATATATGTCCTCACGCGGGTATGTTAAGGAAGCATATAAGTCATTTCTCGGAAAATTTAGACTTTTTAAAGAAAATTAAGTTTGATAATTTCCCAAAACCTCTTATAAATGTAAACTGTTATTAACCATTGCGTACAGATAAAAGAGTGTCTAACGGAAAGACGTGCACCCCCGCCACGGGATCACGTGACTTCTATTAATAGCGAAATCTTCCTTAATAAAAAAAGCTAACAGAACAACAATACCCCGGAGTTTAATAATTTCTTTGAGTAAATAATATAGTCGAAAAACATCTATTTTTCCTACAAAGTGCTGCTAGAATCCCACAGTCCTGTCAGTAAAATAATTATTCCACACATTCGTATGAAACCTTACCCAATGTTTTGAATTTCTTACATATGAACCGAGATTTTTCGTAAAACCATGCTTAACTCGGCATTCTAGCAACACTTTCCAAGTTTGTCATAAGACAAACTTTCTATCTATACACATTTTATGTTTTGAAATGTCCAGCTTATTGTTGTTCTGTTGCATTTTTTGGTCAAAAATGACGGACGATAGGCCGACCGGGATAAGTAATATAGCTGACTGTCTTCGAAAGAGAATATAATCGATGAAAATAAATTAGCATACCTGTTGAATTAATTGAACTCCATATGAATTTAACACAATATTTCCGATATTTCCTTTAAAACTCCATTTTACGTATCTTTGAACATGCCGTCTTAGCCAAATTCTCTTTACACGACATGATCAATTTCCAAGTTACTCGATGTACACATATGACGTCATCGGTGATAGATTTCAATCATAATGACTCTTACAGCATAACAAAATAAAAACATTTTATTTTTGTTAATGTTTACACGTTTCTAATCATTTTCTAGAGTTAAATTACATCGCTACATACCAATATTACGAAAACCTTATTTCTAAAATTGACGTCATCTTGCCTACTATGACGTCATAATGCAGCACTGATTTAGCCAAGGTAGAATATTTTGTATGCTTCCTTATTCCCCCTGCGCAGGCTCAAAGACATCGTTGACACGAAATTTTACTGAGAGCAGAAGAAATGTGTGTTGGGTATTAAATCGAGGCTGGCTCCTTCAGAGTAAGAGAACAGCTCTCAAACACACGGGAAGAAATCCGTATAAAACTAGCTTGAAATGTTTTGCTGCGATAATATATATTGTTAATAACGAAATATTTTATTTTATTTACAATGGGTATAATATCCCTTTAATGCGATATGAAAGCTTCCTGCTAAAAAATTGTGTCTTCTTAAAATAAGTTTCCAATAACAAGAAACATTCAGTTACTATTACAATTGCTACATGCAGTCCTCCTAGGCAGGCACCTGATCTCACCTCAAAAATTTTCTTGGAGACTGAGGTTCATGCCCTCTTATATCTAACATGCTTAGCATTGTATAGTAGTATTCATATATATATTTTTTAGATCGGTCACTGTTCGCTAACTTATTCTCTTATATTTACTGAGTATTTTGCAGCGGTTTGATGGAGAAATAAAAATTCAAGCCAGATGCGTTTCAACATTGCAAATTTGCATATTCAAAATTATTTTTTTATCCAACATTGCTCGTTCTTAACAAAATAAATAAGCGTCTTACAAATTGTCATTGCATGTACTATCAGTTATCAATGAGAAACCCGACGAATAAAGCAGAATTTTAGGTAGATTAATAGTTTCCATGCTTTGTTTTAATTGGAGTTTAGACAAAAAGGAATTTTAATTGTAACTTGTAGGTTGCCAAATCAGAAATAAATATCTTCTCCTTCATTGTTGAGCATTCAACTTCATAATATAGACGAAATGCATTTCATAGGCTCAATCCAAAACAATTAGTGAATCAGATATCCTTAAAAGTTTTAAATAAATGGTATAATTTTGTGACAATATCCTGAAACATTATGGATCATGACAATTTGCATACTTAAAATTGTTCTGTGAACTTTAAGAGTTTATTACATCAAGTGATTGACTTCACAGATCTTTAAGAAAAAAACAATATATGTAAAACATCAATTGACTTAGTACCTTTTTTGAACATAAAATATATGGAAAGGAATTTTTTTCTTCTTTTATTCTCTTTGAAATTGGTAAATTATATCATATGACTTTAGTCTTCAAAGGAAGGAATTGAAATTGGAAATTGACACTGACTTTTAATTATTAAGTTTATTTTTATCTTCTTTTCATCTGATTTAATCTTTGTGCCTGTTTATACTCGACGATGGATGGCTCTTCAATTTAGATACTGTTATATAAGTATGTTAAAACATTATTTTCCGATGCATGTTATTTATTTATTTCCAATTTTTACCTGTTGCTTTACCCATGTTGTTCATTTTCTTAACAGTATATCTTTACCCTCAAAAGATATTTTTGTGGAACTATCTTTTGATTGTTAATAAAAAAGACAGTTTTTATAGCGAGCTGTCAATTTGAATCCTCTAAATTGGTTTACAATTAAATTATAGAAGACGGCGAGGTGCAGTGATAAAAGCGGAACAAGGAAGAATCCTTACGTTTGAATTCCACCGTGGGGCGTTGAGACCAATCCTTCTGGAGAGACATATATACCGAGGTTCCTAGTCGCAGTAGGTACTGGCTTGAAAAAGATATCTCTCTGCTCATTTGCCCTGAGTGCAAAGTATAGGAAAATACTTGCAGCTCTCAACCGCAAGCTAGTGGTGGCGTTTCCAATGTGAAAAAATTCTCAAGTGGGAAAAACGATCAAACAAACAGACAAACAATTTAAAAATATTCTAAACAGATTATGAATAAAATACAGACATGTATATGTGATTAGAAATAATCATAATGTCTCTATCTTACTGTAAAACCATGTTTATTTTTAAAAATCACAGGTGTATTTTAAGTTTTTTTTGAAACACCGTTCACGGTAGCCTAGTGGTAGAGCGTTCGCTTCGTGATCGGGAGGCCCGGGTTCGATTCTCGTTCTCCGCGTCAAACCTAAGACGTAAAAATAGGTAGCGACTGTTCCTTCGCCAAGCGCTCGGCATCAGAAGTGAAAGTCACGGGTCTTTCGGATATGACCTTAAAAACGTAGGTCCCGTGTCACGGTAGGCGCTGGCACAATAAAGAACCCTCACTGCTCAATGGCCCTGAGTGCCGAGTATAGGTCTAAATTTGAAGCCCTTCACCGGCATACGGTGACGTCTCCATATGAGTGAAAAATTCTCAAGAGGGACGTTAAACAATATACAATCAATCAATCAATCTTTTTAAAACAAGGGAGTGAAGCACGAGATCTAAGTTCAAAAGGCAGAGAGTTCAAGAGACCCGATTCTAAAATCTATTTAAAGTAATACTTGTAATTCGAATCAATAGTTACGAGAGGTAATATTACTTTTGGTGTCATCGGTTCTGATATCATTGAGGAAATAAAATGTTCTCTTTTTCAAACACATTTTATTATTTTGAACTTTCATGAGATGAATAAGAGTCAGTTATATGATTGAATTCTTATGAATCAGCTGTTGTCTAATTGAACCTCAGCAAATCGATCCTTATTTGGAAGTAAATTTCTAAAACTTTTTACTAAAAGTCACGTGATCTAATTTAATTTACCAAACTATATAAAAGTTAAATTGATTTATGTATTTATGCAGATGCTTTTTTAAATTTATGAAGATTAACGTTCACATCTAAAATGTATCTAACAAAACTTTGTCTTTTTTGTTTAATTGTTTTGTATAACTTTTTTACAGTCAGCGGTCGATGCCAACCGTACGTTATGAAAATTTATTTTATTTATATAGTTTACTAGTTTGGAGTTTTAAGAAATACCAATTACCTATTTATTAAGGAATGCTTCGTTTTATTATTATTTTTTTATTTTTTCTCTTTGTAACGTCTTCTAAAAAGATTTCATACTATAAGTATGGTTTTATTATTATTTTTTTTTGCAGGAAAAAGAGAAAGATTGCAAAGGTATGCACAATTTAAGAATTTGCAAAAGTTTACAGCTTTTAATCGTTTTCTTTCTTTTCATTTATACATGACTTTATATATCTTAATTTATTCTGTTATGCTTTATTTTTAAATACAATAAATTCTTGACTGAAAACTGCACCCAAAATATTAATTAATTTATCAATCAGGATTTATCTTGCATTTTAGATTGTTCCGTAGGTTATATAGGTTTCAATTGCTCTATGCCGTGTAGATACCCAGGTTATGGTTTATCATGCCAACAGGTGTGTAACTGTTCAGAGGAATATTGTGACATTTCTACAGGATGCAAGGAGAGGAAAGGTTGGAAATATAGAGTGTACCGTAGAATTTTGCGTTTTAAATACAAATTCAATTATCAAATATTAATCTATCTTTGGTCAAAATAAGCATTGTAATAGTTTTCGTAGAATTTCATATTCTCTAGGTCAAATTTTCAGTCACAGACACATGGAAAATTCCTTCATCAAGCTCTTTTATTATTATTTTTTGTAGCCCACCTTCCCATACAAAAAGGACTTAATGCAGTTGTAGAAAATCGTATGTATCCAGCCAGAGAGATGATTGATTTGAAACCTAGGGAGGATCTTCAATCAATTTCAAAACAAGGTACACATCCTGCTAAAAATACGATTCAATCTGAAAAACCAAAGGAATCAAAGTCAGAATCACAAACAACGCCGATCCTCATTGGTGCCGTGGTTGCTCTTTCTTTGATACTTTTTGCCACCGGTTTAAAGTTTTCTTGGAAAAGAGCCAAGCACTCCTGTCTAAGAAATAGGATAGAAGACAACGACATGCCAAATATAAAAGTCGAGCTGAAAAGAATAACTTGTGATTATGAGGACATGAAAGAAAATTTGTATGAGGATCTGGACGGAAAAGAAAATTGTGATGACAAAGACAAGAAGCCGGAAGGCAATGCTGAAAATGATTATATTGACACTCTTAAAATCTCAAAGATGGGAGGGAACAAAAATGAGGACCGAGAATCCAAACATTTTTATGACGCTTTGAAATGACATCATGTGTTAAAACGTGTTCAGAAATATGTACAAAGTACTTATA
>PRKT01000333.1:391522-406419 GCA_003671525.1 Saccostrea glomerata
GTTGTAACGTCTTCTTTATAATGTATATTAATATGAAAAGTTAATTGAAGACCATTTCTTTTTATGTCCCCGTAGTCGAAGATTCGGGGGTATATAGTTTTATCTTGTTCGTCTGTATGTCCGTCTGTCTATCTGGCGGTTTGTTTGTCCGCAAAAACATTAACCTTTAACTTAACTTTTCATTTATTGGAGCTATGACTTTCATATTTAATATGTATATTCCTTGTGACAAGACCTTACTTTGGGTACCACCAAATTTGACCTTTTGACCTTTACCTTGGAGTTTATCCCATTTTACACAAAAATGCCAAATTTTTACTTTGGCCATAACTTTTAAACGATAGATACTAGTACTCTCATACTTCAAATATGTAGTTTTTTGGCATTACCTTTCATTGGATACTAAAAACCATGACCTTTTGACCTTGACCTTGGAGTTTTCCGTACTTATGATTTTTTTTACCTTGGCCATAACTTTTGAACGGTAAGGGCTAGGGTATTCATACTTCACATATGTAATCCTT
Organism: Saccostrea glomerata; assembly: GCA_003671525.1. NCBI lineage: Eukaryota > Metazoa > Mollusca > Bivalvia > Ostreida > Ostreidae > Saccostrea > Saccostrea glomerata. The sequence goes on from PRKT01000333.1 coordinate 392,047, forward strand.
GTTACATTAAACATTTTCTTAAGAAATCATCAACTTTGACCTTTGAGTTTGACCTACCTTTCAAAAACTTATCCTTAGCCATTACTTTTGAACAAGTGGTGCTAGGGCTTTCCTATTTTGCAGTTGTATTTCATGTGAAAAGACCCTACTTTGGGTTACAATATATTTAAATTGCATTTAAGAAAAGTTTAATCTTCGTTATGTTGCCATACAGGGGCATAGCTGTTTCACAAACACAACTTTTTATATGTGAGGATTTGCGGATAAGAGATGGATACCTCAAAGCGTAACAGACGGACGGACGGACATCCCAATCACTATATACCCTCCCGCTTTTCAAGCGGAGGATATAATTATATATAATACTGCTGATTTTTTCTGTCAGTTCGATGATTTCCACCATCAAAAAACAATGTTTACCTAACCCTTAAGGCTTGATAAATCTTTTCCTCCTTTAGATTCTGAATCATTGCATTTACCTTTAAATATAGCTATAATTGTATAATGTTATGAGATCAACATATCATCAGTTTATTCCCAATAAACTCAGGTGAGCATTTTTGCCAATATGCTTCTTTATCCAATTTTTTTTTTGCCCCCTAAAAATTTAAGCTTTAATCTACTGGGGGTCATTTTTCTACGGGGGTCATTTTTCTTCACGTGGGTTCTGCAAATTTTGAGGGAAGTGACACTTTTTCTACGGGTAAAAGGGTCATTTTTCTACGTCGAATAATGACCGGGGGTCATTTTTCGCTGTCGAAAAATGACCCCCGGTCATTATTCGATGGGGGTCATTATTCGTCTTTACACAGGCACTCCTTTTTCTATAAAAAGAAAACTCAAATGATACACAGGATATCGATGTTTGATAATTGCTCAACAAAACTGAAGCAGTTGCAGATGTCCGTTTTCTTGTACATTGTTTGTGTTTTGTTGAAGATTGTGATTTGTTCTATTAAGAACTGTACATGTATTGGGTAAGATTTGTTTTCTTCCTCTTGTCTCACAACGTAAGATATTTTACCCTTGCCTCAACTATAAAGGTATACAATATCATCATCAATAATTCATATATCTTTTTGTAGATATGCTCAGAGTTGAAAATGTGAAGGTTTGAATTTTCTTTTATAATGCGTGAAATATTACCTGCCTTAAACAATTATTATCAGCTACAGTTTGAAATAAAAGACGCATTTCTGTTTCAATCCATCATTTTAAAAAAGATAGTTGATAGTTTGTTTCCTATTACATATACAAAAGTGTGACTCATTTGATTATGCTATCATTTGTTTAAAAATATCTTACAATAAATTTTATGGTAGACAATTGAAATGTTTTCCTTTTAGAGTGCCTCCCTGGGTTCGTAGGAGAACATTGCTCACATACTTGCAGGTACCCAAGTTATGGCAAGGGATGTCAACATGTCTGCGAATGTGATCAATCAGTCTGTCACGTGGTCTCAGGCTGTTCGAAAGGTAAACGCCACAAACCTTGCAAGAAGATATTCAAAGCAATATGAGCTGCATCGTTGATGTAAGATTTTTTTTTTGCCTTAAAAAGGTAAATAAATATACCAATGACAGGAAAACGTTGGTAAGCTTCTGTTGCTCATATTTGTGATGGAAGAACTATTTATAAGCATTGATTGAATCAACGAATATAACTGTCCTCCTGTACAATAATGATTTCTTATATAAAACTGTATTTTGAATTGTTTATAGAAGTCTTTCTTCTGTATTTTTTAATCAAATTGAACACTAGAGGTTTCACTTACATACAAAATTATCACAAAACACACTTTAACAGCTAAATAAAATTTTCAAAATGCAGCTCATATTGCTTTAAATATTTTCATTGTAGTATTGATATATATACATCTTTTATTAAACAGAGTTTTAAAAAATAGCCCACAATTATAAAGTTAAATAGCAGACGCTTTTTTCCATTTATGAGTTTCAGAATGTCAACCCGGTTATTTTGGAGTTAACTGCGTCTATGAATGCAGATATCCAAGTTATGGTGTCAATTGCCAGTTATTTTGTTTATGTGAAGAACAGTTCTGTGACAGGAAAACCGGATGCGCACATATTTCAAGTAATAATACGATTACAATTACTTCCTTGATGTATGTTCTATTTGTAGAAATGCATCATTGAAACACATTTATCTCGATAAGGCTTTTTATCAAGTATGAGAGAAAAAATGTTTTTTTTATATTTAAAAAAAACACAACCAGACGTTAAAAAGAGAAAAAGAGTAGATTGGTAAAACTTTTTTCAGTATTTATATATATTTTTCAGCATATTAAAAGAACACAACTGGAGAAACCACTACAGTGGCTCAAAATATGACAACCGTTTGGCACACATCATTTCAGTCTACTTCTTCTCAGGTTTACAGAGGCACACAGAGTATTACAAACTTCACACATTCTACCAGTAGTCCGAATCAAAGATTCACCCCAACCACGTCATTTATGAATATAACAATCTTCAAATCTTACAATTCTTCTTCACAGCCAACCAACTGCCTCCTCGGAAATTTTCAGTAATAAGCGATTCCATAGCAATTTAACTGATCAATTACTTATCAATGATCCGGTTTACCTAATTCTCGCGATAGGATTAATTGTATTTTTAACGGTAGCTGCTATTTATGCAATAAATAAATATCGGAAAACAAGGGGACTTATTGCAAATGACTTTGTAAGGAATCAAAACGTTCCTGTATATTACGAACCAATACAAGCACTTGCATATGATAAAAATTTAAATCAAATCTCTGTTTCTGAGTCAAGCATATTGTCCGAAGACGAAGGTCAACAAACTGAGGCAAATCCGTACGAAACCATTGAAAACGATGAGGAAGATTCATTGAATTCACAGTTAGACACATATCCTCTGCAGAAGGATCAGACATCATCAATTCGTTTGCCTAGATGTGTGCAGCCTAGTAGAGAAATTGATGGAGTCACTGATTCTGATGGTTACCAGTGTCCTGGTTCCCCTGAAATAGGACGTGAAAAAAGATTACCTGATGATAATAACGAATATTTAACTGTACATGTAGTGTAATGGTTTCTACGTTATACGAAAATAAATACATCTATTGATTGAAGTGTTTTATCTTTACAAAGGAAGAAAACCTTATATTGGATAAGTGCAAATGTATTTCCTTATTGTTTACCTCCTTATCGTTTTAAACGAGTGTAGGAGAGAAAATGCCCATTTTTATCACTTTTAAAGAATATTTATAGCAAAAATAAAACATGTATAGTCATTTTTTGTATATTGTATTAAACATAATTCAGGACTTTGTGAAGTGTCTTTGTAGCAAAAATGAAACATGTACGCTTACTTTTTTTTATCTATTATATGAAACATAACATATGATGTTTTCGTCCATATCTATTAATGTTGGTTAAAAACAGAGTATACATTTTATTGTTTTATAATTCTAACTTTTCCAAATTTTAATAGGAAAAACTACAATAATATTAGTTTAATAACAGTCATTATTCCGGTCGTTTCTGTAATTCCGAATTCCCCATCTTAAAAAATAATTAAAAAAAAAAACATTCAAAGCTTTCACAATGTTTCATTAATAAAATCTTTTATTAGAAAATGTAGGTGCATTTTTGGAAAATTTAAAACACTAGCATTTTCATAAAACTCATAAACAAGTAAATACAGACTTTATTTTACGTGACTGTGGCTTTAAAAAGGTTTCCATGTACAATCGATAGGACTTATCTTATTGAGTTGATATTTTATAAATATTTAGATATACCCATTTCATTGATGTTTATTGTGTATATTCTTTAGAAGAAAGGAAGACTCTGGTCTAACAAGCAGATCTCAGAAACAAAAAATAATTCCATTACTGTCAAATTATTTTCATTTTATTTATTGATCACATTATGTTAATGTTGATAAAATATAGAACACAATATTTATCGATTTACTTTGGTACATGTTACCCAGTGTAGGTATCTGGCATGTTATTTATATAGAGGAAAATAAAACAAACATGTACATGATTTTATACACGTTTATTTTAATATATTGGCGATTGTTGATCGTTGCATATTTTAAAGCAACAAGGGGGTGCCAAGCAGGGCGACCCCTAACAATTACAACAAGTAGCAGCAACAATCAACATGAAAGCAAAATATTACATGTACATGTACTTATATAATAAGTATAATAATGGCCGTTCCCTGTTTACCGTAAACGGTAATTAACCTTACAATTAAATTTTATGTACATGTATTTAAAATAAACCTTTTGTTTATATGTATATAGTTATCGTTCCTGGTTACAAACCTCGAACGTTACTAAAGATATTTTAGCAAGCAAAGCACTGTTCATGACATTTGTTGGAAGCAGTACACATTTTGCACAGCAATTGAGTTTGTTTCAATCAATAAAAGCAGATCAATTCATGAATTTGTTGAAAGCAGTTCACATTTTCACAGCAAATGAGTTTGTTTTAAGCAGCAGCATCACAATGAAAATAACTCTAGACCCCCATACCTCCTAAGTTGATTACGTCTGTATAAGAAATAGACTAAAAATATGCAATTTGTGCCATAATTTATATCAAACATGATGAATTACATGTAATAAAATTTAAAGAAACATTTACATACAAAATATTGTACCATCATAAAATTGGCTAATCCTGATCTACCCTTCTCAATTCAACAGCAGCATGTATGAATTTATTCTTGCTGGTTTCAAACAATAGTTCTAGAAAACCTATTTAACTTACCGTGTAAGATTATCTATGGAAATAAATCATGTTAATTGTAATTAATAAGGTTAGCTTTATATCTGAAAATTGACTCTCCAGGCTTTTAGTACTCATATGTATTACATGTAACACAAGGTGTTACCGCGTTAAACGTTTTACTCCCAACTATGACTCCAAATGGGATCTTAAGATCAGTTCTTAAGGTAGGATACTTCTCATATTTCTAATATTTAAAAATTGATGAAATTTTCAGAGAATCAAGAAGACAATATCAGTAAGTGATAGTATCAGTGAAATTAAATTTGACCGTTTTATCTTAGAGGCAAGGTCAGGTCAAGGTCATTATCTTTTTCCTTGACATTAAGAATAAAAGATAACTGTTGCCAATCATGTGATATCTACTCCTATTTCAAAAGTTTAATGATTGTTCTTTTTGCATAAAAACATATTACTATATCGGATCTATAGCATGATATTATCAAATTTACATAAATAGTTAAACTTAACTGGATATTGGCTAATCCGAATTTTCTCTTTTTTTTTCTTTTTTTTTTATTTTTTAGGATATATTAGTTATTTTCATATGCTTCATATATTTAACTTTTTCTTATTTTCACAAATAATAAAGTAGTCTTATAAATGTACAAAATGATACAAAAAGCAAAAAGTTTTGATCGTTTTCTAAGAGAAAAAAAATACTTTTTTATGGATTTTTTTGCTCAAATCTGCACTTTGATAGAAAGCGTTTAAAAGCTAATAAAGTTCTAGTTTGTTTGAAAAATCATATTTATTTGATATATTTTAAAAGTTTAGTCCCTCAATATTCATCTAACTTACATTTGAAAATTTCTCCAAGACTTCGATTGTGTAAAAATTATAACTAAATTTATTGTTCTTTTATAATTTTGAGAGGCAGAAAAGAAGATATTTTCATACGGCACCATTCCGCCAAAAATATAGTCCCTGCTAGTTTTCAAACGCATTTTACCATTTCCATTTAAAGTTGTACAGTTGTGATGAGGAAAGAAAAATATGGTCTTTTAAGTTCCTTACACCTCAATATATAAGACATATAAGCAAATATACTTTGAATGTTTCATCTAGTCAGAAACCAGAGAAGAATCCTACCTTAACTTTATTCTTATTAATACTTTTCACCAAACATATCTGTATGAGCTGTAGGCCAATACATCATAAACTGGATGTTAACAGATTCTTTATTAAATGTACTAAGAATATGGAACTTTTTAAATTTCACTTCCAATGAAAATAACAGATCTATGCCTATTAAAATAATAATAATATAACTTCACTACCTAGAAATAGGAAAAGTATTACTATTAAATGGCTCACAGAACAAAACCCTTTTCCCCCATCAAACTTGCTTGCAAGAATACATGATTATATGTACATTTTAATTATTCCTTTAGTTAAAAAAACAATTATTAGGAATTATTGTGTTGACCTTGCCTGACTGTGCATTATTCCTAAATTACAAACAGTTCTGCACAGTACTTGCCTCAAGCTATGGAGGATTAAAAAAAATAAAAATAAAATAAAAAGTTTGTTGAATTCACTAAAATTGAAAATGTGATCAGAAGGAAGCACTTTCATGTTTGGAAAGGTTTAATTCATACACTGAATAAGTATTGCCACCTAAAAAGTACTGTGAATCATTTTAACACGTTTGTCATGCCTTAGAGCCTATGGCTGAGAAATAGAATAGCTGTGGCTTCTGGAGGAATGATATGTGTTTACCTGGCATTAATCTAGTATAATTAGTGGATTTTTTTTTTGACAAATGCTATAATTTCTAATCCATTAATAACAATTGAATAGCTTTGTATTTCCTAAATTTTTCCCTGACTGAAGCTGTTTGTGAAATTCCAATTGGTTGAACTTAGAATGTTTCAAGCCCTTGATCTTAAAATTTGTGGTTTCCACTGTTTTGTTGACTATAGGATCAGCCATAAAATTAAATTTACTCTATGATTTATGTATCTTAGATGAAATCCATAGGCATATATCATGCTTATCAAGTTTAGATGTCTGATCAGTGATCACAATTATACTAAATTTATTCAGGCCAAATAAAAATGCCATTGTGAAATACATTGCATCAATTGGCCAAATTTTTGTATATGCAAACAGGTGGACCTAATGTAGTAGTGAAATCAATTCCAAAAATTTAAGTCCTTTACATATGTGCCCTCTTGTTTATCAATAATTGACTACTGAATAAAGATATATATTCTATAGTCATTTAAATAAGCAGACTACATGTACAATCAGTTTATATTTGTGTGTACTTGATTTGATCCAAATTTTGTTATACTCCTAAGTCATGATCAATAGCCTCATATACCACTCATTCTAGTGAGTGTATAATACACTCTTCTATTGAAATCATTATCCAATTTATATTTTTTTCCCAAAGAATTTATTATATCCAACTAAAGAGTAAGACCCAAATTGTCTAACAATTTTATTGTTATTATTATTTTCCCAAAAAATTGAATGAATGGCTTGTCTCTCCCCTATCTATATGTGTAGTTATGAATTTGAATTACAAATAAGATAAAATTATCAAAAATAGCTTTTATGAATATCAATTTTTTTTAGTAAAACTACTTAACGAATTTTTTTTAGCTAAAATCAAGGTAACACACTGATGAACTCAAAATTCATGTATGTGTAAAGCTTAAAGCAGACAACATTTTGAGTAAACACAAGTAAAAAGCTGGAATATTTTTTCCATCATATTTTCTTAATTGTGAAGTACGAGGGTCATTCAAAAAATACGTAGACAATGCTTCTCATCGTCATATAATTATTACAAGATTATAGATTAACACATTTTCGTAAACATAAACATTTATTTTCTTGAAGTGTGAAGTTTCATTCCATTTGATTAAATAGAACTCATGTTAGCCAAAATTTAAACCAACATGTTTTGTTACCACGGAGTACGGTTAACCAACATTGTAGCGTCAAAGACAACGTTGAGAAAGTTTGTCAAAATTATAGTAATTTTCTTAATTTCAAATACGGTTTGTAGCGTCTTCTCCATTCAAAAAACATATCCATAAGACCATAACACTTAACACCTAGTTTGCGAACAATTGTACAAATATAGCTTGAATAAGAATGTCATTGTTTTCAAATTCTTTAATTTACCATGTAACTCTTTTAATTCTGCAACAGTGAAGCACACATTACGTTCAGTGACGTTCCTAACTCTTTCGACAATATTTTTAACAATCCATCGTCAGATTCAAACTCGCCACCACTCAAAAATTGTATTTTCCATTTAATACAAATACACATATTATTTTTCATACAGATCCTGGTTTATACGGATTTTTTTAGCTTGTAAAAGAAGTTCCCAGAATGTACAGTACAATTTTATTGATACTTGCTGCTCCGTGACGTCCTCTAACGTTATGGTTTATGGCTTTTTTTAATCTAGTCCATATGTATTTAGATACTGATATCTTTTAAATGGAGCGACATATTACATAACCTGATTTCATTTTAATTAATACAGCAATACTTTATTCAAACATGTAAATTTTATTTCGTTTCAGCTCCATTTATTAGAGGTATTGCTATAAATACTATAAAGTGAAAATCAGTAAATTACTCAATTTCGAAGGTGCTCCGTGACCCCTTTTTTGCTGTTCTAAATCCTTGGTAATTTTAATAAATATGAAGATACATTCCAATTTTTTTTACTCAAATTATTTGAATCTGTTGTTAAAAAATTTGTACCAAATTTGGATATAATATGACGTTAAATAAAAAAGTTAGGACAGTTATTTAAATAAAAAAGTTAGAAAAGTTATTTAAAACCTTATTAAATTAACCTTGTCAGTACTAGATGAGAATCACAAGATGAAATTACACTATTCAGTCGACGGAATGGTAACTGAATGCCTGCTGAATGATCACTGAAACTTTCAGATCACTGAAAAGATCCTTTCCCGTGACTTTTCCGTGATCATTCCGTGGCCATTCAGTCGACTGAATGGCAGGTGCATTTCAGTGACCTTTCAGTTATCATTCAGTTGCATCTTTTTATTAAATAATCGACTTACTTTTTAACTAAAATTTTTATTTCACTTTTTCTTGTTTTTTTATTTCCAGAGTTTTTATTCAACAAAAATACAAGTCAAGTTTTGAGGCAATACCTCCTAAGAGGTCCTCCGTGTATTCCTCACCTGGGGTGCCAGGGGCCCCCTGGATTGGAAATTTAAAACATATATGTATATTAATATATACAAAGAATATAATTATGTAGATTCAAAAATATTTTTTAAAGGTATTCATATAGTTATGTATATGGATTGTGTCTTAAAATAAATACTAATACTCATTGTTACTTCATACATTCTTACTATAATATATATGAATTTTTTTTCTTATATGTCATATAATAAGACGATGGACCACTCACGAATTCGGAGGTACAATCCTTACACACCACAGAGTCCATATCATAAATTTACCTCCGAAATACAAGATTACTGGCTAATCCTGTAGTGAGTGATGAATAAAAAAATTATTACATGTAGTAATAATAAAAATAACAATTTACAAATTTTCAGACAGAATTTTTAGCATACAATAATCAAATTTGATAGTTTGTGCTTGCCGATTAACAAAGTAAAAGTTAGCAAGCGATGACTTCAAAAATAAATTAAGCCCATCACTTGTGATATCTTCTTCTAATATTTTACATTTCATCTTATATTTAAAAATTTTAAATGCTATGAAAGAAACAACATTATTCAAAACTGTGCTTGTTTGGTTTCCATAGTAACTAAAACCCAATACAAGATGTTTCCAAACAATATTAACTTTAAGTACAACAGACACTCGTTTCCAAATATTTTCTATAAGTATACAGTCAAAAAGCATATGTTTTGTATTTTCTATTTCTTGACAATGAGAACAATATTTTTCAATATTTTTATTCCATTTACTAAGATACAAGTTATTTGGTAACATATTGTGCAGTAGTTTAAAATTGAATTCGGCAATATTTTTGTCATTAATTTTTACAATTTTTTCCTCATATATTTTTCGCCAACACAGTGAGTTTGTATCGCTAAATTCCTTTTCCCAAAAACTTTCCATGATAGGCTTTTCGGACTTGTTAAATATTAAGATTTTGTAAAAGAAACTAGATTTTGTTTTCCTAATATCTTCTAATTTTCCTTGTAATTTAAAGTGAAACTCTTTGTTGATATTAATATATTTTCCCATACTTGTATCGCCATATATTTTAGAATAAAAAACGTTTTTTAATATTAAATATTCACAAAGATAGTTTCGTTTTGATTTTAGTTTTTCAGCTATTTCATTAAGCGATATAAAACCAGTATCATTAACAAGATCTTTCACGTAATGAAAGCCGCTTTCGTACCAGTTCTGAAAATACAAGATGTTCCCTTTGTATCTAAAGTTTGTATTAAACCAAATATTTTGTCGTAAAATTTTGTCTATTGTTTCATTGTTATTTAAAGTCTTGCATTCATTAAAGGCAGTAAAAACCTCTTTGTAGAATTGTGAAAGCCCTTTCAGACTATTGAAGTCAGAAAATTTTGTTACATTTGACTCTGCAATATATTGGATATTCATTTTATGAGTTGCTAAAACTGCATTTAAAAGCTTACTTAGACTGCTCTTATTTTGTAGAAGTTTAGATACCCAGGCTGCTTTAATAGCTTTAATTTTGGTGTCCGGATCAACAACTCCTACACCCCCCTCTTTAATTTCTCGAATTAATGTAAGTCGCTTAATGCGTTCTCGATTGCCCCATAGGAATGAAAAAATGAGCTTATTCAGACTTTTGATGTAATCATTGCCTGGATTTTCTAAAACCGTAGCAGGAAAAACAATTTTTGATAAAATAAGCGAGTTCACAATTTGACATTTACCGAAAATAGTAAGTTTTCGGCATCTCCATGAATCCAATATTTTTTCAAACTCCTTTAGTTTACATATCCAATTTTTTTCATTACAAATTTCTTTGTTAGTTCCAAGATATATTCCTAAACATTTTAAAGTATCTTTATTTATTTTCGTCTGACATATATGTGTTTTGTGAGCTAATCTTTCCTTAAGAGATCCTAAAATGATACATTCTGTTTTAGTTATATTTAATTTTGTGCCCGACACTTTGCCAAAATCGTAAATAATGTTTAACGCATTTTCCAATGATAATTCATCTTCCAGGGGAAGCGTAGTATCATCGGCGTGTTGTACACATTTAATTTCTTTTTCCAATGAATTAATTTTGAAACCTTTTATATCTTTACAATTGTTTATTTTCAAATTTAGTATTTCCATTACGAATAAAAAAAGTAACGCAGATACTGGACATCCCTGTCTAATTCCACGTTTCATTTGACATTTTCTTGACAACCATCCATTGTTCTTTACATAAAAGAAGGGGTTTTTATAAAATATTTGAATCCATTTTATGAAATTAGGTCCAAAATTGAATTTCTCTAGAGTTTTAAATAGGAAATTCCATTCAACCGAATCGAAGGCTTTATGAAAATCAGCAAAGAGTAAAATGCCCTCCTTGTTATTATTTTCGCAGTATTCTAGAATATCTACGATAAGTCTAGCATTATTACCAATAAATCTACCTTTAATATATCCTGTCTGGTTTTCATTTATAGCGGTATCTATGACATTTTGTAGCCTTCTAGCGAAAACAAAAGCTACGATTTTGTAATCTATATTAGTTAGACTGATAGGTCTGTAATTCTCTAATTTGTCTAGAGACCCTTTTTTATGAATAAGGGATAATATAGAACATTTTTGTGTATTTGAAAGTTCACCTAGTTCAAAAGAATAAATTAGGGCATTGTAAAAATATGTTTTTAAATGCTTCCAAAACATTTTGTAAAATTCTACTGGTATACCATCATTTCCAGGGGATTTATTTTGTTTCATATGGTAAATTGCCTCAGCGCATTCTTTTAAAGAAGGAAAGTTTTCAATTGTTTCTCTTTTTTCATCTGTTATTTTACTTTCAAGATTTATTTCACTTAAATAGTTATCAATGCATTCATCCGAAACATGTTTACTCGAGTAGAGATCGTCATAAAATGAGCTAAGTTGTTTCAAAATTTCATCTGTTTTAGTGTATATTTGTCCATTGTTGTTAACTTTGTTGATTACATTGTGAGATTGGTGTTTATTTTCCAGTCTAAGAAAATATGACGTATTTTTTTCCCCTTCGTCAATCCATTTTGCTCTAGATCTGATTTGTGCGCCTTTAGCTTTGTATTTATATAATTCGTCTAACTTTTTCTTGATTTAATAGCATTTATTCTACATATTTTTGAATAAAAAATGAAGAAAAAAATAATGCAAGAAAAAGAAAATTGCAAAAAACCAGAATCGAACCCTGGTCGCCGGCTTGACAGTCCATGACCTTATCCATTACGCTACGACTTCTTATTATACTTCTTATTATATATTCATGAATTAAAATCAATCAGTTTGTAGAAATCGAAATGGAACACGGTTCACCTGTTGTATCGAGGAGTTGTGATGTGTATATATCTTGTATATATTTTGTATCTTCTATGTTAATTGCGCGGATTTTGGGGACAGACTGATTAATTACACATCTCTTATCGGGATGATGACAATTATCAGCGACGGGTACCTGTTCTTGTTAAAGAAATTTTCTCCTCGGAGATCGTTTTAAATATTCTATTTAGATTATAAGCAAATTTTTAAGTTTTAAGTTTCTTCCACAAGAGGCATAAATAAATGATTTATTCTATTCCTGTAAAATTAGAGATTTACAGAAAGAAAAAAGAAAACAAATTTATACGACATTTAATTGGATTTTTATTCGAGAATCATGCAGATCATTATTATTTATCATTTGAAGATTTTTTTGTTTTTTAAATCTACTACAAAATTAAATATTATTTTGAATTTTGTGAGTCTACACTACTTGAATTTGAAGTTCAGTTGAATTGCTATAATTTATTTTATAGCATATTAGTAAACAGTTGTTAAGACATATTATCAAAGTCTATAATCGCAATTTAAAGGTATACCAGGGAGTATCAGACAAATTTGTGCTAAAAGATATACAAGATCAAGTGTAGATTACATTATATTTGCTAAATTTTTGGCCGAGTTTGATCTTAAATATCCCCTTGTTTCGATGGTTAAATTGACTTTAAACTGTGTACTGTGTGTGGTATTTATTTCCGAGTTGGAAATAAATTTGTTATTATTTTAAATCTTGGATATCTATGAAACGCGATTGATTTAATTTGTATATTATACAGGAAACTCTTTTCGTTATTTAAGGTATCAAAAAAAAAAAAAAATAAAAAGATCCTTCTTATTTTAGTTAGTCAGAACGTATCAAAAATACGCCATACACATGTATGTCTTTTAACATATGGTAAACACTTGAAACACAATTGAACATCTTACTATGATTACCAGTTTTAGGTACCTTTATTACGATAAGAAAACAAAAACACACTTAAGATTGGATAATGGATTTATGCAAAATATTTTTAAGGAAAAACTTCTGATTATAAATGAATAAGCCAGTGAAAAAAATTGCTGAATTGATATTAATATGTGTGCTAAATGAAAACGGAGAGGTTACTGAAAAACGACGGAAAAGTCACTGAAAGACGACGGAAAGGTCACTGAAAGACGACGGAAAGGTCACTGAAAGACAACGGAAAGGTCACTGAAAGACCACGGAAAGGTCACATAAAGTCGACTGAAAGCTTAAGGTCACTGAAAGTTTACGGAAAGGTCTTTCACATGCATTGAGCAATGATTTGTCATTTTCCTTAATTTACCAGTCTAACCCTAATTTACCCCAACCACAGGTAAATAAAATTATCAATTTCTTTATTCCTAATGGTTATAGCCGTAGAAGTGAAGAATGCATGAGCAAGAGGTACATCAATCAAAATCACCATCCCTAAAATCCTAAAGCAAATACCCTTGTGTAAGATTGTCTTGTCAAATTTATTAAGGTCTTTCGTTTCCAACGGAAGACCTTCTACTGATTCTGAAGATTAAGATTATTAGGGTCTTCCGTCTCCAACGGAAGACCCTTCTATTATTGTATTGTTTCTTTTTCACTTTTATTATTATTAAGGTCTTCCGTCTCCAACGGAAGACCTTCTTGTTATTCTTCGGTTTCTTTTTCTCTATTATTATTATTTTTTTTCTTACCGATTTTGTGCACACGATTTCTCGGAAACGGCTGGACCGATTTTCACCAAACTTTCAGATCTGATAGATAGTTATCTGAACCTTGTCGGAAATTTTTCATAAGTACGTCGTCACTTCCGGTCGTGAGATATGGACGATTTTCTGATTTTTAGAGGGTCGGCTTGTCCTGAGATCTCCTCCTAAACGACTTAAGATATCGACTTGAGATTTTCAGTGAAGGTAGAGGAAGGATAGTAGATGTGACATTTTGCATATAGAGCTTTCCAGGTAAAAAGGCATCGACGCTCGCCTGGGCTCGAAAAATAGGCTCATACGCATCTCGCAAAAATTGATACGCTTTCTTTTATATCTTTTTACCTGTTAATATTTTGT
>PRKT01000333.1:408424-430509 GCA_003671525.1 Saccostrea glomerata
CTCTATTCAAAATGGCGCTATACAGGGGTCAAAAAATAGAACGCCTAAAAGAGCGAAAATTTACACATGTTTTCTTTTTTATCTTGAAAACTAAAATTATTTTGATAAGACATGTTGAACAAAAGTTGTGCATAATTGCAAGAGCTTTCATATAATTCTATTTAAAAGGGGCTGGCCCCTATGATTAGGGATTTAGGGAGCTTGAAAGTTTTTGCTTTATAACTCAAAAACGGTAAATATTTCGATCTAGATTATACGAACAAAATTGTTCTTTGACACCTTTTTAATCCGATGAAAATGTTTTGTGTTCGATTATACCCGGGGTATTGCGTAATACGTAGTTGAAAGCAGGCCAGGTAACGGGTAGCGTTTTTCATTCGGAAAGGAAATCAGACCTCTTCATGTGTATAATTTACACAAACTTCCTATCAGTAATAAATCCTATGGTATTTCATGTTAATTTTCTTCTAAATAGGGCTTTATACGTGCTCTACGGTTCACCATTAAATTATTTATAACGATTAGTCTTTCTTTTTTATTTATTATTAATTAGTTTTACAGTGAACACGTCTTCATAAACGGAATATATTAAATCTATCTTTCTACATTGATTATTATAACAATTATAAGTTATTTTAACTTAATGCATCGAATAATTCACGAGCATTAGTTGTATACATTTGGCGATCTCCAAGATCGCCCAGATGTTTACACAAGTAACAGCTATGTAATCCAACTCGCAAATCCCACGCTGTCTATCTAGGTCATTAGTGTACCAGGCACCTGTAGTAAACAATGCAAGTGTCTGTGATCGTGTTTAAAATCCATTGTGTACAAAGACCTATCAATTTATAGAAAATCATGTTTTTAATTTATCGAATCAATAATAATACTTCACCGATCTCTCATTTAATCGTAGTTCGAAACACTGGTGCATAAATCATTTTGAATTGTGATCGTTTCTTTGGCCTGTTCACGCAAAATTATTTCTCTATTCCGTGTTAATGTATTTTATTTAAATTGTAATTGACAAGGGGCTTCGGCAAATAATTATAATTAGTGATGGAAGTCTTGTGATACGTAATGTACTATTATGTACGTTTTATTTTTACCATCAATCTTTTGTTTCTCCATTATTTTTATTACATGTAATATAAATAAACATTGAACGTTAAAAAAATACTTTAAAATATACTACTATTCACGTATTTGTAATAAACAGTTTACATCCAGCTTTGTCACTTTGTGTCTAAAATTTTGTAGCCCAGTCCTCATTTACAAGCACGTGTCCGCAGATATAAGCGGGTATATCGATTTGAGAATCCGTTGTGTACTCCGATAGTTACAAATGGAAAATTGGGTTTGAAATCATGTCGACTCGATCCTTTCATATCATTCAATTTCACTCTATTTCAGCTTGTTTTAATCAATCGTAATCGCTTGTGCATTTATTCATTTCAAGTTTTATGCCTTTTGAAAGCCGGAAAAAAAACATGAGCTAGGTTTACACCGTTTTTTTTTTCTGTATTTATCGAAGTGGTAATTGTTTATGAATCTTAAACTACATGTACGCATGCATGATAATTGTAAGTGGAGTTAACGTTTCTAATTCACAGGAGGAAATCCAACATGAAATTAAGCACTTTTGAGTTTGCAGTTATTTGCTAATAAACTTTAAAATGATATTGTACAGAATGGTATACTATTTCGTCCAATAAACAGAATATTTACATGCCTTTACATGTACAATGTCAGTACGAATTTAATTGATGCAAAGCATCAAATTGGCTGCAAAGCAAAAAAATTCTTTCACATCCAAGGAAAGCACGTCAAGATATTCTAAGCTGAAATAGTTTTTCAATTCTTTTTCAGGCTGTGTTCAAAGCAATATAAAAAAATAATTTTACCGCATTTGCTCATAAATAGATTTATCGATGTTTTAAAAAAACATGATCATTGATGTATAAGAAGAATTTATTGTCATCAGAATGAACGTGTAGGCCTGTCCGAGCCTCGACACCCGTGATCTTGATTAGGTGATAATGCTCATGGTTTCTGCAGAGCAGACTATGCTGCAAACCGCAGTGCAAAATAAAAAAAAATATATTCATGATCTTTGTGTCATTTGTAGATGTAGAGTAAGTTCAAAACAATTTTCACTAGAAGTTGAAAAACTCCTCATTTTTTTATTCACCATGCACTTTAACCACATCATCATTATCCGGAAAATCAAGATATTTCTTTTCAAATCTTACACACTCTCAGGCTGTGGAGTATCTGATGTAAACTCTTTTTTATGACCATAAATTATCGATGATCATGAGATATTAATGGCAATGAAATTGAAATATATTTCAACATTTAATATTAAGTTTAATCAAGTTTTTAAAATATTTTACGCATGATTTTTACTTGTTATAATTTACGAATTATTTTATTGAAGTAATAAAAAAAATCTCATTTCCCCATGTGCACTCTCTAACACAATCACAAAAAAATTGACCGCTACCGCAGCCGATAATAATTACATGTTTTATATGTATGAACTTTTACATAGAAGAGCGACCAAACATATACATCCAGAACTTTCAGAATACGATTTTACAAAATTAAAAAATTTGTTATTGCCTATTTATCATAAAATATAAATGAAATTCTTTCCTTCATTATTGAATTCCTGTGTATTTAACTAGGTACTTAAATTATCGATTCGCTCTGATATTTGGTTGTATAATGATTACAATGTATATAAACGTCCATCTGGTCAGTCATTGTTGCTTGACGACGTCTTGTTTTCTCCTCTCACATTGGTAGCGCGTATGAACAGCGGTATGAACACAAGCTTGTAAACAAAATAAACGGCAATTCACAAAAAAGGAAAACCAGAAGAAAAAAAGTGTCTGTATAGATGAAATACACAACTAATTTATTTGTTTTTGAACGACCCATGCGTTTCTTTCTTTCTCTCATGCATTTCGACTATACAGAAAAAAGATCAATAGAACCTTTGGTTATATTAAAAGAAAGGTGTTGGACCTTCAAACGGCACTATATTCTAACAGCTATTATACAGCCTATCAAATATATAACAGCGTCAATAAAAGAATTATATAAATATTTCAAAAAATACTAATTTCATTCTAAGAAAAGCCACGCAGCTGTATACAGACATTCCAAAATAATGTTTCATGGAGCGACAGGTTGATAAATTCCTCTCATCACTATAATTACCCCATTCCTTAAAATGAATACAATGTCTTCCTTCTAAGCAGATAATGTCAGTCGGTTGATTTGTTTTTGTACAATCATGCATGTATACATTAGTTTAAGGGTTGAATTCCGAGACTGAAAGTTACGACCTATTTTTATGTAAACCAATAATCATACATGACATGTTATGCCCTGCCATGAATATGGCCAAGGCATTTGGTGTTTGTCGGAGTCTTCCATCCTTCCTTCTTTCTGTCCTTCCGTCTCTCCTTCTGTCACACTTTGCCTTTAGCTCAGTTCAAAGCTCAGTTTCAAATAAACTATCCAAGATTTTTTTTATCAATCTTTATACACTGAAAGAAATTAATTAGAGTTATGCAATTGCATTAACATTTTTTAAAACTTGACTTTATATACATGTACATGTATATACCTCACTTTTCTTAAATTAGTGTTTAGCTCAATTTTAAATATACCATTTAAAATGGTGTTACAATGTATCAAACTTCACATGTTGATGCATATTGATGAGAGCTATTTAATGGGATCACCATTTTTGAACTTGGCCTTTCTTTCGACCTTGACCTAACTCTTTTTATCTCAATTTTAACTCTAACGACAGTTAGTTATTGCTTAGCACAAGGTCATTTGAAAAGATCAAGGTCACACATACAAGTATTCCTTTACAGTCTTTTTCCTAGCGAAACATTGTAAGTTGCTTCTCTTACAAGGTTTTTTACTTGTATATCTCTAGTATGTGGCTTTTGACCTCGACTCAAGGTTACGTCTTTTAGTTCGTAGCTCCGACGGAAGACCTATTCTTTGCTTTGCAACGAGCTCGGCTCTAGTTGTACGACTCATTACACAAGTGAAAATAATTGGCATGCCTTTTATGAGTAAGTGAGCTACCTTTTATTGCCAATGAATTTGATAAAATTTATGCATTTGCCAAAGGAACCATGGGGCAATATTTCACACATGAGAATCTCTGAATTTAATATCAAGAGTACAACAGATTTGAAGTTTGAATAAAGCATTGGTTTTCTTGTTTGATTGTGTTGTTTAATATACATGATATAGGGGGCATAATTTTAGCCAAATATGAACTAAGTTCCTATTGCATGATAATAACTTATAACCTGATTTATTCTGAACATTACCCTTACAATATTTGAATTTTCCCTGTTAATCCTCAGATCTGGAAAGGATAAATAACTTTGCTTATGCTTCCGAGCCCCTTTTGGTTTTTGTTTGTTTGTTTTATCTTTTCCTATTGCAAAGTGCATTTAAAAAATCCCCCAATTGTATCACTTGAGAATGTTCAATTGAATAAATGTTTCGAAAACTGATAAACACTGACCAGCCTATAATGTTTTGATCACTTTACTGCTATTAACCCCCCCCCCCCCCCCCCGAGTTATAAAACCCAAGTCCTCTGACTGTATTATGTCATGTGGTTAAAATATGGGTACCTTCAATTTATCATATCTGTTATGTTTAAAGTCTAACGTAAACGATATTTTAGGGATTAAATAATTATATCATAGTAAAGATATTTATCTATTTTTCTTCCCGCAATTTGGCGATCTTTCATATCAAATTGCTTAGCAAAGGACACGTCCCTTTCCCAGTTTGCTTTAACCGGGTAACAGAACAAACATCATTTTAAACATCTCCCTTCCTTTACTTAAACAATCAATCCAATTAGTAAAAAATTTCTGGCAAATCCTTTTGTCTTCATAAACCGTATACAAAGTCTTATAAACGTCTGTAAAGGGATTTGCAAGATAAACGTTTAACTTAGCAGCCGTTCGTTTCTCAAATACGACTGAGTCAACCATTTTTTGTCTCAAGTGATCTACCTAATGACGTCATTTTCACATGGTGACGCCAGAAACATGGGGCAAAACGTTCTATTACATATGCTATTTATAGATGTATGACTCTATGTCTGTCACATTTCATTCTGATCTGAATTGTGGTTTTGTAAATAAAGAGTTCGCGATCCTTTTGGTCACCCCTCGTATGTGTCATCAAAATTAAACAGCAGATGCAGAATGTCTCTATCTAACATTCAGTGAAAGTCCCATTTAATATCATTCAATGGCATTATTAAGTAGGAATGATGGTCTACGTCCATACGATATATCCTAATGAGCCTGAGATAAAAGATCGATACCACAGAGTCTGACACATCAGTTTCACGCTTGGATATTATATTTAAAAAAGACGTTACTCACCAGGTAATCTAACAACCAAGCTATTTGATAAACGTGATGACTTTAACTTTTCTATTGTCAACTTCCCTTACTTATACAGCAATATACCTTCATCACCTGCATACGGAATATATATCTCAGTTAATACGATACGCAAGAGCATGCTTTACGTATGAAAAATTTCTAAAACGAGGTAATTCATTAACAAACAAATTGACGAAACAAGAATATCAGCAGACTCGTTTAAAGTCATCAAATCGTAAGTTTTATGGTCGATACAATGACCGTGTCAGCAAATACAATTTATCATTGAGTCAAATGCTGACTGACGTTTTTCATACTAATTGTTAGTCCATTATTTATACATCATAGTGAAAACGGATTTTCCCGTTTTTACCTGACCATGAGAAGGAGCACACGCCGGGTGTGACCGGTCTGCAGGGGATGCTCACTTCTCCATGTCACCTGACCCAACCTCTGATGTTTCAGTGGTCCGTGTTTGCTCTGCTCCTAATTTGTATTATTAATGGACTTTGAGATTGAATACTCTTTGTTATCTCCATATCCTTATTGATAAGAAATGGACATTCTAAAGAGTACATGTAGCAGACGAACGAATAGGAGAACGGACCTACAGACAGATGGACACCTCGACTACTTTTCAAGCAGGATACAAAAAAAGTCTCATTTTTCACGGTTAACAAAAAACAGGAATATTATATCTTACGATTTATAATGTATTGGTTGAATATAATTTTATCATATTTTTGTTGTTTTTCCATTTTTGCATTCTACTTACAGAAATGTATATGTACGTGCATTATCTTTATTTTTATAGAAAATGCAGAATAATATTTTCGAAAGTGCATTTTCGCCCTTATCTTTTCCCAACCCATCTGAAGTAGCGGTGACAAAGAGATCTAGGAAAAAGAAAGGGACGCCAAAATAATCATGCCCACATAATCTATAATCGAAGATTTTGGGGGTATTTAAAAGTTTCTACCCTGTCCCTCCGTCTGTCTGTTTATCTGTTTTTTGCAAAAAAAATTCCTTGCCAATATTTTTTGAGTGTTGCTATATTTTACATGTGTACTCCTTGTGACAAGACATTTCTTTGGATATCACCAAATTTGACCACTCAGTCTTTACCTTGGAGTTTGATCCACTTTTACCAAAACCTAATCATACTTTCTCCTTTATCATAACTTTGAACAATTCGTACTAGGGCTTTCATACTTCACTTATGTATTTATTGTGACAAGTCCTCTCATGCAGTATTGATAATTTTGATTTTTTGACCTTGACCTTTAAAAAGTTGGACCCAATTTCAAAATATTACTTACGTCATTACCTTTAAACAGTGAGAACACTGGGTATCAAAATTCAAATGTGTATTCTATGTTAAAGAACAATAAAAAAAAAGTACAGTAAAGCATTAATTACATTAATTATTATTAGCTCTAAAGCATTTCAGGTATGTTTTAAGCGTGTAAGTTTATATTATATTTTTCACATATGATGCTTTCATTAACAGGAGTGCGGTTTTACATGACACTCAGGGCCATTTGGCAGGTTTTTGTTTTTGGTGCCAGCCTACTGTTAATCAAGATCTAATGGATTATATGGTTTCTCCTATAGACTGGTCTCCACATTCCACCAATTCAAATGCAAATGTGATCAAAAAACACTTTCTCATTTCCAAGGGAAGGTTTGGGCTATACCTCGAATTTAAAATGAAACATGATAAAAGGAAATATGTGCTAAAGAACCTCATGACTATAGTTTATGTGGCTGAGATGAGCATAGTTGGTTTTGACACTCATGTAATAAGCTTTAAGAAGAAGAAAATTTTATTTTTGAAGGATTGATTGAATATTATTGTTTTACGCCGAGTCACAATATTTAAGCCATATGATAACGAGAAGTTCCGAAACATCAGCTTATATTATCAGCTTCGTATATTATGTTTTTGACAGAAAAATAAATGACATGTTTTAAAAATTCCATTTGAACTTTATTTAACCAAAACATACTATTTTGGGCCTCAAAAGAGTAATACTGAGATTATCATGAAAGAGCTAATTACGTTGTATTTCCACCATGGAAGAGTCATCATTCTTAGTGCGCTCTTTTGTGAAAAAGTCGGAAAGTGTGCAAATCTCGCGAGATTTCTGGGTTAAACGTTACATACAAATGTAAACAATGTGTTGAATGTCAATGAACAAATCCTAATAAAATACTAATGAAATATCTTATTGTTATGGACTTTATGTACATCAAGAGGAAGAATGAAACGATAATATGTTGACTGTGCGACTGTTCGGGCGAGCGTAGATACTTATCCAGTTTTCATTTAGATCGGGCTCGTCAAACTGCACGTGACATTCTGTACGTCAAATACTCTGACGTCACATGAATTATGCATGTTGCTTTACCAAACTGTGGCCTGAACAGGGCAGATTTTAATGAAAAACCGTTTTATTTTTCGACAGAAATTCAATAAATCAAGGCAAGATTATTATTCGTTTCACTTTTTGTTGTTATTCTTGTGAGAACATTGTTTTACAGGTGTTATAATAATATTTCACTTGGGTTCACACTTTACAGGTGTCGTAATAGTATTTCACTTGGGTTCACCTCAAATCATGGCTGATGCAAAATAATCCAGGAATCTTCCCCTCCAATTCGGGTATTTTGATACAAGACTAATGCTGATATTTTTATGAGATGAAAAACAACATGTAAACTTTTTTTCAATAATTTTATTAATAATTATGCACACCCGTTTACAATTTCTAACTAACCCGGGCCAGGATAGTTAGTATAACAAAAATAACAGTGTAACATATACTCATTTAGTCTTTGTTATATTCAGTAAAATGTCCATATTGTTTTTAATATTTGTTTTTACATAAGAAAATAACATACTGTATCTTTTGTTTCAGTTTTGTTCTTAACTCTGCAAAACATTTTAAATTTATATATTTTATATGCTATGAAAGACAAAAAGGTATTTAAAAATTGTATTTTGGAATTCCGTTCAGAATAAAAACCTATGACGACATGCTTCCATTGTACTTCAAAATTTAACACAGAACTCAGATATTTCCATAGCATATGAACATTTTCACAATCAAAAATTAAATGTCTAATATCTTCAATTTCATCACACATAGTACATGTAGCAGATGCTCTATATTTGCAGAAAACTGTTACAACACAATGTATTATTCAACAGTTTGTAATTAAGTTCACATATTCTTTTGTCATAGATATCCTTAATCTTGTTTCTATATATATCCTTCCAACTCTCTTGAGCAACAGAAAAAAAATACATTAATTGATGGCCTGGAGCTTTAAATTTCTTAAAGAATAAATTATCTTAAAAAAATTACATTTTTTATCTTCAATACAATGTACACCATTCACAAAATTAAAATAACACTTCCCTATATTTTGTATGTATGCACAACAAGCCATATTGAATCTTAAAGATTTTTTATAGATTGCTGTTTTTACTATTTTGTATTCACACATCCAATGCGATTTTTGTTTTAAATCACCGGACAACTCCTGTAGAGTTTTAAATTTTCCATTTTTGTTAAAAAGGTCTTTAACATGCTTTATCCCACTTTTGATCCAACGTTTAAAACATATTGTTTTGTTTTCATATTTAAAATCTATTATTCCATATTGGTTGTTGAGCAAAACTTACAATAGACAATTTGGTTTCATCTATGCATCTTTTACAATCATTAAAACTGCAAGATACTTCTTTATTTAAAAAACCGAAAGGTTTGAAATGATTTGAAAGTCGGGGTTTTGTCTCCGATAATGTTAATAGGTAGTTGATATCAATATTAAGACGATTTAAATATTCTCTTACTATATCGCCGATTATACAGTTTTTATCTATTTAGTGTCTAGTCCATGCTGCCTTTAAGGCCTTAAATTTCAATTCAATATCTATTACACCTATTCCACCATCTTCCTGTTTTCCGATAACAGTATATCTTTTAATTCTATCGAGCTTATTCCATATGATGTTAAATATGCTTTTCTTATTTGTCGAATATTTTCGGGATCGTGTATTGGTAACATTGAAGCCATGTATATAAGTTGTGACGTAGCTAAAGAGTTAACTACACATGCTTTCCCAAAAATAGTCAATTTTCTTTTATTCCAAGATTCAAAGAGTTTTTCCATGTTTTGAAAAGTCTTTAGCCAGTTCAATTAATAAAATTGAATTTTACTATGGCCAATGTGTATACCTAAACATCGAACAGCATCATTTGTTGCCTGGATACCTTCTATGTTAGTGTATTTATCTTTTAGACTACCCAATAATATACATTGTGTTTTGCTTATATTGACCTTTGATCCAGCGTGGTTACAAAAATCATTAACAGTCTTAAAGGCAGAGATTTTTAGCACCGCCTTCAAAAATACTTGGTCTGGGTAGCCCTGTCAATCAAGTGCGTGAAGGTCCATCATTGGATGCTGGTACTTGATTGACAGTTACTTACTGGTCTCTGTGTAAACCATGTACACCTTAATTTGGACTCGTGGTGACCCTCTAATTAACTTTTGACCCTTTGATGTTTACTGAACATGGTACAGAGAAACTGTATTACTATGAAATTTGTTAGATTGATAATATATGAATTAAATATGCCTTTAGTCTTTAAAAGGATTATAATATAATGTGCATTAAAAAAATAACCCTTATTACATAAAAGTTTTTTTTTCAAATGAAATTTTGATATTTATTTTAATATGATAAATGGTCAACCCAAAGTGGAAATGTTATTGGTAAAGTTCAGAGCAGCACCGCATGTGTGAAGTGATAAAATTTGAAATAATGTTTCTAATCATGGATCACATATTTCCCTTTTTTTATTCAGATAAGACTTTACAAGCAATTTTTTAGCATCTTTCATAGTAGATGGGATCCTGGGGATGAATGAATTAGGTGTAATTTATTTGTAAAAAGTTTTTTTTTTAATCAACACATACACTAATATTTAAATTTAATTATAATTAAATTATTTAATTATAATTGAGAAACTTTTTACTACTATATAACTTTAAAATTGTCTCAAAATTCCCAACCCAGGTAAAGTCTGACACCTGGGTATTTCTCTGTGTATTAAATCACTTCCTGTGTATAGGGTTTGGGAGACAGATGACCACAGGTAGACTGCTAGCCCCCAAGGCATTCACACCTGTACAAAATAAGCTCCTCCCTCACCTGGAATTTACCACCCGGTAAAAAATCTCTGCCTTTAACTGCAATCTTCAAAGAAGATATATCTTTTAAAGCCAATGTGATATCGTCTGCATGCTGAAAATTTTTAATATCCCTTTTCATGTTAGAAACATTGATACCTTGTATTTCATTGTTACTTTTAATTTCTAAGGCCAGTATTTCTGCCACAAATAGATGCAAAAGAGCTGAAACAGGGCATCCTTGTCTAATACCTCTATTCATGCTACATTTTTTTTAGAAATCCAACCATTGTTTTTAATTCTGAATATTGGTTTATTATATAAAATTCGGATCCATTGAGGAAAATTATCACCGAAGTTATTTTTTTTTAAAATTAAAAAAGAAAATTCCACTCGACCGAATCAAAAGCTTTTTCAAAATCTAAAAATAATAATAATCCGTCTTTATCATTTTCCATGCAGTATTCATTAATGTCTAAAATCAATCTTGCATTTATACCTATGTAACGACCTTTGATATATGCTGATTGTTCATTACTAATTAATTTATCTATGACGATTTGTAATTTTTTGGCGAGAACAAAAGTTATAATCTTGTAATCGGTATTTGTTAAACTCAGTGGTCTGTAGTCTTTAAGATTATTCTTGTCGCCCTTTTAAATAAAAGAGTAATAAGTGCCAATCGCTGAGAATATGGTAATTCGTCTTTTTCAAATACAGTTAATAACACTTCGTAAAAGAGAGGTCCAATTTTTTTCCAAAAACATTTATAAAATCCCCCTGGTAATCCATCTAATCCAGGAGATTTGTTACTTTTTAAATTGTATACAACATCCGAGCATTCATCAAATGTTGGAAATGTATCACAAAACTTTCTGTCGCAATCACTGAGTTTTGGATATTCAATGTCTTCACACCTACTTATGTTATTGTTATTTAAATTTACATCACGTGGTTTCTCTTGAACTAGTCAAAGGTCATTAGGTTCGCAGAAAAGGAGAACGTTCACACCTATAGTCTGTTTTCTGTATATAACTCAGATCTTGACAAACCAATACGAGCAATTCCTTTATACAGTTAAAGATACACATCAAATGTTAACAGGATTTTCGTCATCATGGTTCAGAAACATTTAATATTTAGGGTTCCATTAACCAATAAATCCATCCGGGCATGGAAGGGGGGGGGGGGGCTTGGAGTTATTTGGATTTCATAGCTAGTGCTATAAGTATATATTAAATTAATACTAAATGATACAAAAATAATTTTTAATGAATACTGAATTACATGCAATCTAAATGACTCAGAAACTCAGAACCTGGATCCATAAAATGTCAAGTTGGTTAGACATGCAAGAAATTAAAGCCCCCCTCCCCCCGAAACAAACACAATTTTTTCTCTTTTTTCCAACTTCTTTTTATTTGGAAAGGAGGGATGAGACCCATTCATCCTGCTTTCAATATTTTTTCTCCCATTTACATACTTCTTTATTTTAACCCCTATCTCTATGGTTTAATAAATTTTCCAGAACACTAAAGATATTTTTATTGAAGGCATGGATGGTTCCAGGAATTCTTTGTCCAAATGAGTGGTGGGGGTGGGGGTGTTAAATACCAACACCCTTAGTCAGAATCATAAAACCATAAAAATGGTGGAGGGGGTAAAAAAACCATGTATGAAAATACACACACACACAAACAAATCTAATTTCCTAGTCATACCTTAATGATTTAGCAAACTTCAAAACATAACCCTTTTAAATCTAGCTGACTGTTACATGTAGGTGTCACTTGATCATGATCTTACACATACTTAGTAAATCCCTGTCCCCAATGTCAAGTTGGGCTACAAATGTTCACATTTCTTTACATTGTGCCTTTTTCATAGACCCAAAAGCATTTGAATAAATATCTAGATAATATACATGTACATGTAAGCTCTTTTTACAACCCGTTCCTTTAATTGAGATCATACTTGAGAAAAGATCCTTGAGAAAAGTTTTCTATATATATGTTTTACCATGAAAAATATATTTCTATATTTTGATCTCACTCTGTGAAATATTTTGAACCCCTAGCTGTATTAGCCAAACACTTCTGGCCACAGCTCCAATGAACAACCTTCGATATATAATCATATCATGATATAAAAATACTTTTTAATATTAGAACATTTTATTTCAACATCATTGATACTTGTAAGAAAAGCAGATACTGGACACAATGAGGACATTTCTAAAACATATGAAATATATTTATCTCTGTGATTTTTGTAAAACAGTCATGCATATATCATTCTGATTTTTTTTTACATTGTGAACAAGGGAAATAACTCTTTGGGAAGATCAATTATTTGTACAGATATACATGTACATGTATATATTTTTTTTTAAAATAACCATTTCATTTGTGATATATAGATGTACATGTACTAAAGACATTTACCCTGCTTAAATTAAAATCAGCAGAGTTCAAAACAAGACCTTTCCCATGTTCCAAAATTAAATTTATTACATAGAATGCACTACAAATCTAGGTTTAGAGAGATACTTCAATAAAAAGCAATATGAGACGCAATTCAAACTTCATAAAACCTTGATATTTGAAACTTTCATGTTAAAACATTTTTGGTGTAAAATTGCAGTTCATTACTACAGTATTTCAATGACAGTAAAAGAAAGGATTATGAACTTCTATTATTCAGAATAGAATATATATTTGTGAATGGGCGGTTAATAAGGTGAATGTGAATGGGTTTCAGTACCATAAAAATAAAAGTGAAACATTTTATTTCGCAAGTGAGCTATATATGCAAAATTGCAATAATAAATTCCTTGCATTTAACAAGGAATTTACAGCATATCTCATCAGTCTGTTGTTGTACACATAAAATTTAGTTACTTTTAAAATAATCGCACAATGAATTGTGTAAAATGTACTCAGATTTATAATTGACTATAAGCCTATATGGACCATGATGCTCTGTTGCAACCACTACTGAAATAACGACCACTATTGATATAATTATATCAATAGTGGTTGAGAGTGCATTTCCATCGGAAATATAGTTAGTAACCGCTATTGAAATACGACAACTATTTCAATAGCGGTTACTAACTATATTTACTATTGAAATGCACTCTCAACCACTATTGATATAATTATTTCAATAAGTGGTTACTAACTATATTTGCTATTGAAATGCACTCTCAACCACTATTGATATAATTATTTCAATAGTGGTCTTATTTTAATAGTGGTTACTAACTATGTTTGCTATTGAAATGCACTCTCAACCACTATTGATATAATTATTTCAATAGTGGTCGTAGTTTAATAGTGGTTACTAACTATGTTTGCTATTGAAATGCACTCTCAACCACTATTGATATAATTATTTCAATAGTGGTCGTTATTTCAATAGTGGTTGCAACAATGCTCCTCTGAGACATGTCAATTGAAAGTAAAATACAACCAAATTTTTAAACAGTGAAATACTGTACTTTATTCTTTATATAAAAATAATATATATTTTTTCACAGTGTGAAAGGTTATCAAAATGATATCTTTTCACAGTGTGACAAATACCAGAAACTCACAATTTCTCATTATAAGGAATGTTGTAAAAAATATTCCTTGGCCTGTTAAAAGATGGAGAACAAGTTAATTAACCATTCTGACAGAGATAAAGACTGCGAACATTCCTCAAATATGTTAATTGCTGAAATTTATGTTTACAATGTTTTTCACTTTAAGCTGACATCTCGACCGCTCAACTATGATTTCATGTAGCGTATGACTACATTACAAAAGAGACGTAGACAAAGGGAAAATCAGAGAAAATGTAATAAACAGAAAATTCAATGTTTATCGAATTTATTTATTTTACTCATGAGACAAAATATCCTGTCCCAAACATGAAATAATTTCCATATTCAACTACAAAACATTGAATATCCTCAATAAACATGTGTACACTTCACTGTACTAAAACAAGAAGCCCATGGGCCACATCGCTCACCTGTTGTGAACCAACCCTACCTCATGGGTCATAATTTGGAAAATTTAAAATCTACACTACCCACATATGCTTCCACATAAGTTTCAGCTTTTCTGGCCCAGTAGTTCCTGTGAAAAAGATTTTTAAAGTATTTTTCTATATCTTTCAATTTAAAATTTGTGTTCCCTATTGTGGCCTACCCCA
Organism: Saccostrea glomerata; assembly: GCA_003671525.1. NCBI lineage: Eukaryota > Metazoa > Mollusca > Bivalvia > Ostreida > Ostreidae > Saccostrea > Saccostrea glomerata. The sequence continues at coordinate 423,286 of PRKT01000333.1, forward strand.
GGGGGTCATGTTTTGTACAATTTACAATCTACACTACCCTAGGATGCTTCCATATAAATTTCAGTTTTTCTGGGCAGACAACAGGTGATAAGAGAAACTCGCTTGAGTTTTTTGCTCAGGTGAGCTAAAATATTAATCTCATTTGTCGCCCTGCCTTTCGGGCCTTTGTACTCTATCCTCCAGGGCAATGATAACAATTAAATCTATATATGCTACATTTTTACATGTCAAGACAGCATTCATGTCTAGACTATCCTTAGGAAGAAGGCATTGGATTTTCTTTAAACAATTTCTTATAACCTTTATTTCCCTGTTCAAGCATACTTTGTGCCAAGTTGGTTGAAAGTGGCCAAGTGGAGAATGCTAAAGTTTATATACAAAGATGACAACAAGGGCAACAGTACTCACAATAAGTACACGAATATACAATAGACAAATTTTAATCAGAAACTCCCTTGAGCCTCTGGCCCTAGGGACTTACACTTTTGACAAATCCTGCTTTGTGTATATTTTGAAATTGCTTCTGTACATGTTTTTATGTTTCAGTGGACAGTTTCTTTATGTTCTTGAACAGATTTTCTTATTTGTTTGTGATCCTGACATCATCCTGTAGATGATAGATTGTCCAAATCTCTGTACCACTTCTGTGTTTCAATATATTAGCGGTATGATGGGCGACTGGCATACAGCATCAGAATATTGATGTGAAATAACATTCCTGTAGAGACCTGAAAGTTAAGGCTCAGTGTTAAAAGTTAATCAACAAGAAGGTAAAAGTTGTACAACATTGCATAAATGATAAAACCATTTAAGTAATATCTTATAGTGATCAAGATCTAGTTATTACTGTCCCTTTGTTGCTAGCTAGATCTATCAAGATCAAATCATATATGAATCTGAATCATCTTTAATTTAAACTTACTTTTCCCTCTTCTTTATGTAGAAAATGAAGAATTTTCATGGAAAGTTGAAATCAATCATGTCAAAAGTTAAACCATGATCATGATGATACCTTTATTCAGTTTAATATCATTTTAAAGCAGATTGAAGAAGATAATTGTGACCGCCGCTCGGGGTGGGTAGGGGTCCTCCCGGAATAAGTAGTGCACCCTACAACACTCGGTCACGCAGTAACCATTAGACTTGGTTACTGTCCTTGGCATAAAACCTTCAAGGATTAAGACATAAGTAGGAATGTCTTTTCCATTCTTTATTACAGAGGCACATTATATATACACATCTATGACTGGGTCTGCTAGCTGCATGTCCTAACTCTAGCTAACACATTCTATCTCTAACTCTGGCTAGCTCTAACCTAGACTGATTCTTAAACATTTTACATATATACATATATAATTGCTTTTGAGTATATACATATATAATTGCTTTTGAGTTGATCTAAGTAACTATAAGGTGATTTACTCAAAATTTTAATGTCTTGTCAATGAAAGAGTAGATGACATGGACAGGTAGAGTGATAATTGTTGTCACTCGCAGCTAGGATAAGGCTGCCCGTAAAATATCAAACTGTTTAAACTGTAGTAACTTCTCTGAACTACCTAGATAATACGTCATAATAGAATATGACGTCAAGTCACTGCATACTTGAGCTGACATGACGGGGAAAGTGTCATAATTATTACACGGCAAGTAGATTTATCATGGGGATTTGTGTTTAATTTAAGAGTAGCGTTTGTTTTTTAAGCTTGTGTGTGCTGTTATAAAGTTTAACATTTGATATTTAAATATCTCTATTCCTTTTGCTTGTCCGATATGCATATATTCAAGCAATAGCAAAACTTTTTGTTTGAAACGCTCCCCTTACACTTCCGTAGACAGGGTTAGAATTTATGAATCGTGTTTATATTGGACTAGCTCAAAGTGAAAGACAAGGATAAATTGAAGATATTCTGGGTGAATCTAAAAGAGAAGTATGTCTTCCAACTAAATTTTACTGGGGGATCGTATGTAGTTTATCTGTATTTGTATAAATCGCGATTAAGAGTGGAAAATACCCCTTCTTACGTTGGTAATTTTGATTTATCGTATAACATTTTCTTAAGAAGAAAATTTTAAACTTGCCCCCAGTACTTTTTAGTACCATGGATCACGATGAGTTGATCTATGAAACAAACTTTGCACAATAATCGTGTTATGCACTTGTGCCGATGCGATTTTTGTGTAACATTTAAGAATATCAAAAATGTCCGTCACGTGATCAACACAGTCATCTGACATCACAGAAATGCTTTATTATAATACCTGATTAAACTGTTATATAAAGTTGACTGCAATTTCAAACAAGGATAACACATTGAAATTAAAATCTAGCTCAAAATAGAATGTATATATTTTTTTAGACATTTTAAGCCTTCGGCCAGCCTTATCATAACTGCGCAACTGTCGTGCCTCAGGTATAGATAATTAGGCAACTTAATTTACTTAAGAGATTAACTAATTAAACTTCAAAGGGATTAACAATAATGTGATAGACAAGTCATCTGGTGGATCTCAATACTGTCATGATTTGATTTTGACATAAACTGATATTGGACTTTTACGAGAAGCACTGACTTCTACAGTTGACGGCTTACTTGGACATTTAAACTTGTATCATGTATGGAAGTACAGAATTGATAATGCATAAGAAAACCTTTCTAGTGGTCATAGGTATGGTGTTAGGGGCACTAACATGTGAAGACCGGGAGTTGAGGGTAGAGTGGTTGTCGTTTTCTTCGAGGACAACTTATATGTGCTTTGAAATAACCCGTTCTTTTCGTTTAATTAAATGTTGAGCTAATTATTAATATCATAAAAGAGCTACCGTACATAGCCCTAGTGTAAAAGTAAGCTCAACTGTAAAAGTCAGCGCTCCTCGTAAAAGTCCATTTCAAAATGAGGGGAAATAAAATAATATTCTAAATTAACATTTTGTATGACCCCTAACCTTTTGGTAAGTGGCTATATAATGAAAAATAAAAAAAAGTTTTCTGAGAGACGGTTCAACATGTTCAATGGCAATATCGATTTATTTTTTGGTCTGAGACAGAGAAGAAAACACCTGCATGATTTCTTTATTTTTCAATGAACTGCAGTTTAAAATATATATATTACTGAGTTTACCTAAAAATTATTTCTCAATACACCTTTAATTAAGCCAAGCTTAAAAAATTCTTTGTTTGCAGTTGCCAACCTATAATTTTAAGACTGGGTACGTAGGTAGGCATTCTTTTTTTTTTTTTTTTTTTTTTTTTTTTTTTTAAATTTGAAAAAAAAAAGTTTTCAAATTTTTGTAAGATAACATAAAATAAAGTTTTTCATAGGCCTACTATACATGAATAAGCTCAACTCTTGGTACAAACTACTGATCGATAAAGAGAAAAAATCACAATGAAACACTTTCAATATCATGAAAAATTTTAGGAAAAAAATAATTTTACAAAATTGCTAAAAAAAAAAAGTTTGGGTCGGGCACATTTTCAGTGGGTCGGTAGGCAACTGCAAAAAATAATATTTTATTATAGGTTTTACCAAGCTACACTATCATTGTAAAGGATCATTAACAGATTCAATTTATACCTCAAATTTTAGAATTCTGAAGGAACTTTTCATTTACTTAATTTTGACCATTATAAAATGTGTGAACTAGCATAAAAATCACTTAAATTACTAGACAAACAGCTGTTTATAAATTTGCATAAGAAAAGTCACATGTAAGATGCCAAAAGTAAATGTATTTGGTGTAGATGTTATTCATCATTATCAAAGGTTAAATTCTTAATATTGTCTTTAAGTGAACTTGTCCCTCCAGTATATTGCAATAAAAAACTTTTGATACCCAATTTAAGCAAAGTTTACAAAACAAATTTTGCAAAATTAAATTGTACGTCTATTTGAACAGGATTTGAACATGTTAAATTAGTAATCAGTTGGCCATATTATTGTGTTATTCAGTGCTTTGCAAAAGATTATTTTTCCTCTTATTTATTAAATGTTCATGATGATAACTACAAGCACATACATTTATTTATCCCCAAAAATATAAAACAGGTACACAGATTCAGGCGGAAAGGTGGGGGTTTTTACACTAGCTCCCTCTAAAATACACAAAAAAGTTTTAGATATGATGCGTGTAGTTATGTTCCCCAAAACGAAGTTGGGGAACATATTGTTTTTACTCTGCTTCTTATTAAGGTCTTCCGTCTCCAACGGAAGACCTTATTGTTTTCGTTCGGTTTCTTTTTCCCTATTATTTTTTTTCTTACCGATTTTTGTGCACGCGAGTTCTCGGAAACGGCTCAGTCGATTTTCACGAAACTTTCAGATCTGATAGATATTGGTCTGAACCTTATTGGAAATTTTTTATAAGTACGTCGTCACTTCCGGTCGTGAGATATGGACGATTTACTGATTTTAAGAGGGTCGGCTTGTCCAGATAACTCCTCCTAAACGACTGAAGATATTGGGTCAAGATTATCAGTGAAGGTAAAGGAAGGTTTGCTAAGTTGCATATGCGTGTCCAAATTTTCCTAGCGCAAAAGGCACCGGAGCTCGGTAGGGCCAAAAAAATGTCTCAGAAACATCTCGCCAAATTTGACACCTTTTGTTTCATATCGTCTTACCTGTTCATAATTTGTTTAAACGTATTGAAGAGAAGTTGTGCAGAATATTAGGAGCTTTTATATTATGCAAAGAAAAAGAGGCTGATTCCTCAAATTAAGGTCTCAGAAGGGCCAAAAGTCCTTTATTGATATCTCTTTAATGAACAATATTTTGTTATAAATTACTGAAGCAAAAATGTTTATTTTTACGACCTGCGACAATATATTGTAAAATTGTGATCATTGTTACGTAATTAGGGGCCATAAGGGGCCAAAATGCTAAATTTTTGAATCTTTATATCTCCAAAGGGAGAAATATTTTGATAAGCAGAATTAAATAAATGATGATCAGAATCGTATTCTAAAAAATAAACAACCATTTAATTTTCGAAAAAGGCCCCATTAAGGACTTGAATGGCTGACCCCTAAATATTTCTATTCTGCACAGCTCGAAAACGAGAAAAAATTCTGAAAAGTTGTTTGAACAAAAAGTCTTTAAAATCCAGAGCCTCATCATTTGATATGAAGAAAAAGGGGCTGACCCTTCAAATAAAGGACCTAGAGGGGCCAACAGACTTTCATCTATAGCTGTTTGTTGATATATAAATCAAACAAAGTAAATCAAATTAGGGAAGTCTTGATATCATCATGTCTTACAAAGATCATAAGGAAAATATCTCGTCTATTCAAAAATTCGGACGGAAGACCTACCCGTTGCTCGCAACGAGATCGTTTCTAGTATTCTTACTATTTTCGTATTGACCAACTTCTGGAAATGACCTTTGTCCGGTCCATTTCTCCCGAACAGCTTAAGATATGAAAGTTTACTGTGTCGGATATCATAGATCATGACTTGAAGATGTGTTGAACAACATTTTGTCCGTCGTCGATTCTTCCGGTCGTCGCGAAAAAGGGGATTAAAAGTCGATTTTTAAAATTTCTTTGTCTTTCTTTCTATCTTTTTCTGTGATATTCATGGCATAAGTAAAGGCCCCTATTTGCTGATTTAACGTATAACCAGTTTCTTGATTTGATAAAGAAGAAATTAAATATCTTTGAATGTCTTAGAACTTTCGCAAGCGTAGGTTCAACGTTTTCTTAAACACTAAAAAATATTCATTTCATTTTCTCATAAATAGGCTGCGCGGGTAATATACGTCGTGCCGTTGTGCAGGTAAGGTCTTCCCCGTGATGGGGAATTGACCTGTTGAAAACTTTCTCTGGTTCCGCAGAGTCGAGTTTTTAGCAAATAAAATGTTTGAAACATATGTCATGTGTTTGCATCTTATACCCCGCCCCCATTTTTTTTTTTTTTGAAAACTGTAAGAAACCTAGCCCCCACCTTTCTCATTCATTGAAATGGATGCTCATTCCGCTTTAATGTTTTACATTCTACATAAAATGACCATGACATTTATATAACAAGGCACTCTTCTTAAAGTTAAGAAAATGATCAGGCTTAATTCTATCTACAAAATAATGGTAATTTACAAGTCTATATTCAAGACAGCCCCCCCCCCCCCCGCGGAAGCGCGCAGCCAGGTAGAATTCACAGATATAACATATACAACTTACAAGTAACGTTTTAAAAGTTTCATTCATAAAAAAATTTAGTTCCCCTTATGTCATCTGATAATTTGCAATCATTCATTCTTCCTATGTTTTGTCTGTAGAATTTATAATTATTTCATTTAAAAAAAATTATCTTGAGAAAATAAAGATTGTCAGCTGCATTTATTAGCATCTCGCATTTTCTTGTATATCTTTTACTTGCATATGAATAATGTCATTAAATAAAATAAAAGAAATCAAACTCTATTTCCATCTTTTTTAATTCATTCATAAATTCTTGGATCCGCTCGCAGCTGCGCGGTGGCCTCATCGCTACTGTTAACAACTCATTCATCACGCCGAAAATGTTCATGATTCCGCTAAACTAAGAAAGTTTACACAGGGTTTATCATCTCATATCAAACATCAGACCTGTCCAATGCAGGAATGCTCGAGTTAAAGAGGAAAATTCAGGAATTATTTTGTGTCCGCCATATTCTGACGTGAACCTAGGCGACAATTTGTAATTAAGGTATTCCGTCTCCAACGGAAGACCTTATTGTTTTCGTTCGGTTTCTTTTTCCCTATTATTTTTTTTCTTACCGATTTTTGTGCACGCGAGTTCTCAGAAACGGCTCAGTCGATTTTCACGAAACTTTCAGATCTGATAGATATTGATCTGAACCTTATTGGAAATTTTTTATACATACGACGTCACTTCCGGTCGTGAGATATGGACGATTTTCTGATTTTAAGAGGGTCGGCTTGTCCAGATAACTCCTCCTAAACGACTTAAGATATTGAGTCAAGATTATCAGTGAAAGTAAAGGAAGGTTTGTTGAGTTGTATATGGGTGTCCAAATTTTTCTAGCGCAAAAGGCACCGGAGCTCGGTAGGGCCAAAAAATGTCTCAGAAACATCTCACAAAATTTAAAACCTTTTGTTTCATATCGTCTTACCTGTTCATAATTTGTTAAAACATATTGAAGAGAAGTTGTGCAGAATGTTAAGAGCTTTTATATTATACCAAGAAAAAGGGGCTGATTCCTCAAATTAGGGTCTCAGAATGGCC
>PRKT01000333.1:442609-454185 GCA_003671525.1 Saccostrea glomerata
ATAGCCATGCATTAGGATATCCTACAACATGAAATAAAGCAATTATCATGAAAACACGTGCATGCACGTGCGCTGCAATCTGATTGGCTGAAACTTTAAACAGCTATAACTCCCTTGGTTTTCAACCAAACAGGATGAGATTTGGAACATAGATAGATATAATGGACTTCTACAAGTAGGTATGGTCACCATGCACATGCATACACATGCGTTTACATGTCCTGCAATCTGATTGGCTGAAACTTTAAACAGCTATAACTCCCTTAGTTTTCACCCAAACGGGCTGGAATTTAGAACATAGATAGATGTAATGGACTTGAGTATAATCAAACATACACTTGAATGAGCGTATTTTTAAAATAATTTTGGATTAAATACTTTATTATTCAGTGTATTAAAAATATAGATTGTGTAGACAAGATGCTATGGTCATGACGCAAATGCATTCACATGTGCATGCGTGCAATGCTAAAGTTTAAATGATTTTTGTACACTTCTTTGTAAATGTTGTTAAAATCTCAGATGCATAGAGTTTGTCTTATTTAATGAAGCTTACAGGGAATATGGCACCAAAAGGTAGTTGGGGAGCGTTTGGGGAACATCTGTAACGGTCCCCGTTACAATTAGCACTAGTTTTTATTATTGTACACTCGACGTAAACTGACAAAGTAAAATGAGAGTCAATTCTGTGTCAAAATAAGATAATCTAATTGTTGAGGGATCTTTTTTGTGCAAGCACCTACTGTGACAATTAAAGGATCTCAGTATATACAGTCTCATCTGAAGTTCCGTCTCGAAGTCCCACAATGGGATTCGAACATGTGATGTAAGGATTGACTCCTTACTTCGCGACTTTAGGGCAGACACTCTAACCACTGCGTCAACCATGGATTTGAGGCGAAAAAATGCAATAAAGCTCCCCTGGAAAAATAAATGACATCTAAAAAAACTAAAATTATGCCTGAAGCAGAATTATGCCTTCTTGAAAGTCCTTATTATCATATTATACTACTATCATGACTATGTGACTTAAAATGCAGTACGGCCAAGATAAGCAATTGAAATTTGATTTACAAATTGTAAATCATATTGATTTACAATTGATTTACAATATGTAAATGCTGACTGATGTTTTTCATACGAAATGTTAATCCATTATTATACACTGAATTGACGATGGATTTTTCCGTTATCATGACAAGGAGCACAGGGCGGGCGTGACCGGTCAGCAGGGGATGCTCACTCCACCATGGCACCTGATCCCACCTCTGATGTTTCGGAGGTCTGTGTTTGCTCTGCTCCTATTGAATTGACTGAATTGACGATGGATTTTTCCGTTATCATGACAAGGAGCACAGGACGGGCGTGACCGGTCAGCAGGGGATGCTAACTCCACCATGGCACCTGATCCCACCTCTGATGTTTCGGAGGTCTGTGTTTGCTCTGCTCCTATTTTGTATTGTTTTATGGACTTTGATATTGAATACTGTTCGTTTTCTCCATATCCTATGTTTAAGATGAAGATTAATTTGCCTATGGGCAACGGAAAGGGCAAAAATTACCATAATGTGAAAATAAACGATTATTTTAATTTCAATGACCATAAAAACTTAACAAATGATATACAATGCATAATCAACAGACGTTTTCGCACAACAAATATACATTAAAGCAAAACCAAAGACCACGTACGTAACAAACATGTATGAATGCAAAACCAACATCATCTTTGCAGTACAAACGTACATAAAAACGCGACAAGCGAAATAAATTTAACAAACGTGCACGCGGTAAATCTACTCCTCCCGGCTCCCGACGATCCCGGTTTTGTTTGTGTTTTTTTCTTGGCGATTTCCTTTTTGTCGGCGCACAGAAACTCTTCACACTTCGCAGGCACATTTCTAAGTTTGAAAATAAAAAATAAATTCGATACATGTATATATAAAAACTTTACGTTTGTGTCCGCAGTATCACCTGTCAAAAAGCGGTAAATCTAGTACTCGTTATAAATGCGAAAACCACTTAAAAAAGGATACCGATGTTTTCGTAGAATCGCGATTAAAAACAACAAATTGAGGTATATTTTTTTAAATAAATGAAAACCCTCATTTGCATGCAAGATAATTTGTATGCACAAAAATTCCCCACACATTTTTTTTTTCGTATAGAACACTTGGCCGCATCATGTTTATATTCCCAGGCTCTACAACATGGACGTGGTTCTACCTCTGATCCCCCTTTAATTTTTCCTTTGCTTAGAGTTGGGTTTTATCCTTAAAATTTCAAATAAAAGTAAAAAAATTACATAAAATAAAAAAAATATCTCATTCTCCTGAATGCCGTTTCTTCATTTTTTATTTTGTTTTTGTTTTCTCCAATTCTTTAAATATTACAAGAATTTACAAGACCCCCCCCTTTAAAAAAAAAAACCCACAAAAACGGGACCGCCGACAGTCCGGAAGACTAGATTTACCGCGTGCACGTTTGTTAAGTTTTTTTCGCTTGTCGTGTTTTCATACATGTTTGTTACGTACGTGGTCGTTGGTTTTGCTTTAATGTATATTTGTTGTGCGAAAACGTCTGCTGATTATGCATTGTATATCATTTGTGAAGTTTTTATGGTCATTGAAATTAAATTAATCGTTTATTTTCTCATTATGGTAATTTTTGCCCTTTCCGCTGCCCATATTAGCCTTTTGCATCATGTCTGTAAGAGATATTTTATTAGATAATGATCAATCATTTAAGTCATTAACATCTAAAATATTATAATATATATGAGAATGTATTAAAGCAATTATATTTTTTTGCATAAGGGACACTGACACACACCATCATGAGTGAGATAATTATGTTTATAAGAATTTGACAGACGTTTTGAAATACTTTTATCACTCAAGGCATGATAATGAATCAATCAAAGAAGAAGGTATAGTTTCCATAGAATTAAAAACTTTGCCCTGTTATTTTCTTAAAAATAAAACTGGTGTAAAAGTTGAAAACTCATGCTTTTTAAATAATTGAAATTCAATGCAGAAAAATCATACAAGTCATTTTTCTCACATGTGTTTTTTTAAAAATGCTAATTATGACGTCATGAACATGTGCATTTTCCCGTATTTTCTTAAAAGTTGCAGAACACACCGATTTTCAACAGAATTTTCTTTCAGTTAACATTGTCCACAGCCATCGCCCACAAAGATCCTTAGATATGTAATTTGTTATTGAATTTTGCACAAAATATCAAAAAATTAACGTAGGCGACGCCTGTGGACACTGTTTTTAAAAGGAAATCACCCTTGAAATGTGCCATTTTGAAGCTTTTTCTGTTGAAAATAGAGAAATGCTTCACATTAATGACGTCATATTTGCAGAACGGTAAACCTTCATGCCATATTCTTTCTTGATTTATCAGAATCATTTATTTAACTAATATTTAAGCCAGTTTCAAAACTTTTTGATGTCATTACATTTTTAGGGCGCAATAAAGCTAAATCCATACCTTCTTCTTACTTACTAGTACCATTCATGTGCTCAGTACTTAGTACTTTACAGTTTAAGTGTCTGTATGTTATCTAAGATTGTGATCAAGGAAAAAATTATCTTCAAGTCATATTTGGTGGCAGTATTTTTTCTATAAAAATATGTTTGGGGGCGCTTTGACTAAAATTAGGGTACACTTTGACTGGGACGTTTTTATTAGGGGACGCTTGGACTGGCTCCCGCTGCACTCCCTCCCCCCTTTTGATTTGCAAAATGAGAGAGAAAGAAAGACCCAAATTTCTACTATAGAGAAATGTTCATTGAAAGGCTAAGGCCAAAATAAGAAATAGGTTCCCTGCTACCCGTCCTACTCTATATTACTCTATATTTTGTGCACCCGACCCTTAAGTTTTTTTTTTTTTTAGTTTTTAGGGAAAAATTCAAAATTCTAGAAATTTCATGTTTCAAAAGTGAAAAAATATATGTTTAAAATATGGACTTTCGTAAAATACCCTGTATCCTACTGAGTTTAATATTGCTAATATATTAGTCTTACCACTGACCTAGTAAATATAAATATTTTCCCTAAGATTACTATGCTAGTACATGAATTTTTATTACTAGTCTGATAATTATTTATTAGACTTACAAACATTGCGTGCATATGAACCCTGCGTAATCGATCAACCAACCATTCATTTAGAAATAATGTTTTAAGTGACAAAATTAACAAGGCATAGTACAAGTTTATATATATAGAACACTGTACTTGTTCAATAGGGGAACTCCCGTATGAGCAAAGGGGTATATAATTATATGACTTGTAGAGATGTCCGAGAACATTAGGAAACTGAATTACCTATCAGCAATTATTCAATATTCAGAAGATTTCCTTTTTTAACAAGTGACATATGTCCTGTTTGTGAAAAGAAAATTGATACAACTTTCCGATCGTGAAAATTGGCCGGGGGGGGGGGGGGCTCAACATTAAAGTCAGATATTTGTCTGCAAAGGTATAAATAGATAAAATCTAACTTGATGATTAATTGATTTTAATTCTTTAATTGAACAGGGATAGATATATTCAACACATAAATTTAAACTTGATTTACTCAGTGAATTTCAAATCATATTCTGATTTATTTTACAGATATCAATAATGTTTAGATTAAAAAAAATATAACTGCATGGGATGATTTTTTTTCATAAAAAATTGAAATAAGATTGTTTTTAAATTCAAAGTATAACACACAGTCATTTTCACACCACTGCTACCTACCCGAGAGCGAGAACAATGGGGACAGTAATTATCAGTAAATGTCAGCACTTCTCTAAGTTTTTCAGCACGGACAGTAAACGGGTCAGTAATTGTCCAAGTTTTTCAGCACCAACAAAGATTGTCAGCACTTTTCTAAGTTTATCAGTACCGGCAGTAAAAAGGTCAGTAATTGTCTAAGTTTTACAGTAACGAAAGCACATTGTCAGTAATTTTCTAAGTTTGTCAGTAAAAAATGGGAATGTCAGACACTCGTACGTTTCTGACTTAGTAGTGCTGAATAATAATCACCAGCTGATCACTTCAGGGTTGTTTACATTGTCATTTACCATTTTTAATCTTTTGAATGAACATTCATTCTATATTCATTTAATTAAGCACTTCTAAACACGTTTATTACATGTATATAGTATGTAAGTAACTGAGAAATTGTGTATCTGCTATTGTAAGAAGTAAAACAGTCTATAATATTTTCTGCACATTGAATCATTTTCAGTTCTTTTAATACAGGGGTAAAATATTTCACAACACCAAGAACAACATAAATAATTTAGTATATTATAATTCAAAATCATTGACAAGCCCTATATATTTTTAAAACACCAAAAGATTTTTATTTTTCCAACTACGTGTAGGCATGTAAACAAAGGACGATAACTCTAAATGCACCTGCTTTAATGTTTCTCGTTTCATGTGTTTTGAGGTGATAGAATTCGAGAAATAAAGACTAATTGAATCAGATCTTTTGTGCAAAAAATGTTCAAGTGAATGGAGGCAAATAAAATGAGCTTTACTTACATTAAATGCATAAATCCCAAAACACACACTCATCTACTTCCTGTCTAAATCTTACAGGAACTGGTGCAGATCTCGCACGGTCTCGAGGCTGGTCTCCTTAGAGGTCAAATCGACCACTCGGATGTTACGTTACACTTAACAGCGATAAAGAATATCATCCGAACACATTAGTAGGGATGGTCTTGTAGATATGAAGAAATATTGTTTCCATCGACAGATTTACTTGTATATAAGTTTTCGTAAAAAAGACACATTTCTTGTAAAATTTCACTATTGCATGTACTTGCTATGGTTTTATTATTCTTTTTTCATTCAGTTATTGTATTATTCGTTTGATGTTTCTTTTCCAGACCTAGAAAGAAACTGGTATTTTGCTCTCCCTCACTTATCCATTGCGCTTAATGATCTTATTTGAGCTCCTTTAGCGATTTCATCATACATTGCATCTAGTTCTTTCTCTAGTTTTCGCTTTTCATTCATATTAATTTCTAGACTAGGCAAAGATTCAATTTTATCGATTTTTTCCTCAAGTAATTTTACTTTATATTTTATATTATGTTTGGATTGTTTAGCGTATTTAAGGGTCCTCCACACACATACAGCTTATGTTCTCATATTATTGAGCATTACTTTTAACAAGCATATCAACCTTTAAAAACTGACCAGGGATATAAATGTAATTTATATGGAATTTTTAAAATAATAATTTCACAAGTTTCAAAATATTTTTCCCAAAACGTTTTCATTCGTAGGCCCAAAAATTTTGTCTTACCTTGTTGTATATTTTCATGCTCACAGAATAAACATAAAAATTTAATTTTAGAGATCAACATATTTTTTAGAGAAATTAATTTAATTCATAAGAAATAAATAAAACTAATTTTCTCTGAAATACATGTAGAGAAAAATCAAGGAAGACTCTTTTTGTATAGAAGAAACAGCAATGATATAGATTACACCAAAAAATTGAATTAAAATTAAATGCACTAATGTAGAAAAAATATTTTCAAAATCATTGGTATCAAAGTTCCTTTTTGGAGTTATCCTTCCTGTTGCCCGGGACTCAAAAACTTTGGCAAGTCTCCGCAATAGTTACTAGCTACTAAAAGAAGAAAACTAGAAACGCACACTTTTTTTATTAATATTTATAAACCCAATGAGATGATATATTTATTCATTGAAACGCACAAATTAGTGTGCAAAAATACCAACTTTGAACACAAACTCTGTTGACGATAATCATCGATGTCAGTGGGTTGATTAGCCTGAAAGTATAAATAACCTAAAAGTTCCCGACATACCGGCTTTCAATGTTTCCGAATTATTATGTAACGAAAACTCAGTCATATGTCTGTTTCTTATAGAAAAAAGGACATCTTTTTCTACCGGTCACTCCGTGACCATGCCATGTGTTTACGAGGGGAGAGTCTATAAGCCCGTGAACTTGATAACAGGAAGCCCGTGATTTCGATTGTAAACACACATATATCGAAACGTAAGCAGTTTATGTGTACTTTTCTTGACGTATTGATAAACAGTCAAAACATAAGCCTTATTTACAGTCTTTTTTATTAATTTAATGAATTTTGACATTTACAAAGATATTGAGCGTGTATATTTAAAGTAAAATAAAACTATGTAAGGTCTAGACCTAACATAAATATGGATATACAGCATATGACTTCACCGACACCATATACAGTACTGATTATGAGACCCGTGACTTCACTGACATATATAGTACATAGTTAAAGGCCCGTGACTTCGCCGACATGCTATATAGTACCTAATTTTAGGCCCGTGACTTCACCGACACCCCATATAGTACTGAGTATGAGGCCCGTGACTTCGCCGACATCCTATGTAGTACCTTATTATAGGCCCGTGACTTCACTGACATCCTAAATAGTACTTATAGGCCCATGACTTCGCTGACATGCTTTATAGTACCTAGTTATAGGCCCATGACTTCGCCAACAACCTATATAGTACCTAGTTATAGGCCCTGACTTGCTTTATAGTACCTAGTTATAGGCCCGTGACTTCGCCGACATCCTACATAGTACTGAGTATGAGGCCCGTGACTTCGCCGACATCCTATATAGTACTAAGTATGAGGCCCATGACTTCGCTGACATCCTATATAGTACATAGTTATAGGCCCGTGACTTCGCCGACATCCTTAATAGTACCTAGTTATAGGCCAGTGACTTCGCCGACATCCAACATAGTACCTAGTTAAAGGCCTGTGACTTCGCCGACATCCTACATAGTACCTAGTTATAGGCCCGTGACTTCGCCGACATCCTATATAGTACTGAGTATGAGGCCCGTGACTTCACCGACATCCTACATAGTACCTAGTTATAGGCCCGTGACTTCGCCGACATCCTACATAGTACATGTACTGAGTATGAGGCCTGTAACTTTGCTGACTAAGTATGAGGCCGATGACTTCACCGACACTCTATATATCACTAAGTTTGAGGCCCATGACTTCACTGACACTGTCCCAGAGGTAGGATCAGGTGCCATGAAGGAATGAGCACCCCCTGCTGACCAGTCAAAACGCTCTGTGCTCATTGTCATGATCGGAAATAACGGAAAAATCCGTTGTCAATTCAGTGTATAAATATGGACTTAATTAGTATGAAAAACGTGAGTCAGCATTTGACTCAGTAATAAATTGAATCTGCTGACAAGGTCATTGTAATCACCATAGAACTTACGATATGATGACTTTAAATGGGACTGCTGATATTAACTTGTTTCATCAACTTGCTTGTCAATAATTTACATCGTTTAAGAAATTGTTGATATATTATATATCTAGTATGCATACTCAACTAATTTAGGTCTTTAAATGACACCAAGGTCTTTGACCTTGTAACCTTTGCGGTGACCCATATGCTTAAAATAGATTTTTTGAACCTTCGACATAA
Organism: Saccostrea glomerata; assembly: GCA_003671525.1. Classification (NCBI taxonomy): domain Eukaryota; kingdom Metazoa; phylum Mollusca; class Bivalvia; order Ostreida; family Ostreidae; genus Saccostrea; species Saccostrea glomerata. Next base: position 451,109 of record PRKT01000333.1, read on the forward strand.
CTTTTGAACCATGAAAGATGGCAACCTCATATTTGGTATGCATTCTCCACTAATTATGCTCTTTCAAATGACACCAAGGTCAATGACTTTGTGACCTTTACTGTGATCTATATGTTAAAAATAGCCTTTTTAAACCTCCACCATAAATTTTGAACCATAAGAGATAGAGATATCGTATTTAGTATGCATATTCCACTAATTAAGTTTTTTTCAAATGACACCAAGATCAATGACCTTGTGACTTTGACTGTGACCTATTTGCTAAAAATGGTTTTTCAAACTGTGTTGCCGCTGGGGGCATAGTGTTTCAAAAACACATCTTTTTTCAACAAAATTTTTAATCTTTTCAAGGAATAGTAGTATAAGTTTTAAAAGTAGCTACATGTATTTCTTATTGACTCTGTAGCTTATTATGCTATTGATTTTTATGTTCCTCAGAATAATATGTTAATTGTTAGATTGATAGATCATTATTTCTATTAAATACCAATTTATATAGTAGTCTGCAGTGTTGTCTGCAGTGTCGATATTGCTGCAGCAAAACCTGAAATAAAACATGTAATGCAATTGCTTTGCAGCAACATTGCCGCAACACCTTTCTGGCAATATTGCTGCAATGTATTGTTGGAATGTTGCTTTAATATTGCGGCAATAAATGATAGAAGATGTTGCCAGAAGGTTAGTATTTTGGTAAGGGTGTTACTCTGATCTACCTCTTGGTATTAAGTAAGTAAACGAGGTAAGCATGTTTAAGGTTTAATTATGATAAGCAATGGTGCCTCTTTCAAAATTGTGAATTTCATGGCCTCTTGTTTAAAACACAAATCAAATTCAATTGTTGAAAAGTTGTTATGGGATACATAGGTGACATAAAAGGCCCCTATTCCCTGCAGAATAATAAAACGTAAGCTCAAATAGGACCATTGTACATCATTATGGGACCAGAGGTCACCTTACAGTTTACATCATTAGGGGACCATAGGTCACCTTATATTGTTCATCAATAGCTAGGGGGACCAGAGGTCACATCATATTGTACATCAGTTGGGGGACCAGAAGTCACCTTTTATGTACATAATTAAGGGGACCAGAGGTCACCTTACATTGTACATTATTAGGGGTACCAAAGGTCAACTTATATTGTACATCATTAGGGGACTAGAGGTCACCTTGTATTGTACATAAATAGAGAGACCAGTGGTCCCCACAGTTGTACATTTTTAAGGAAACCAGACATAAAATAAAATTTATATGAATGCCGATATAGGGCATCAACGATCTAAAAAGAAAATAAGGGAGGACCAGAGGTTACAGATCAGATGCATAACAGGATACCAGAAGTTCTCTTATAAGAACACTACAAGAGGCCCATGGGTCTTATAGGTCATCTGAACATCGTGTTCTATACAAAATTCGCAAAAAGCAGCATTGCTCATCATAACTATATACTTGGCATGCTAAGTATGGCTTAATTAGAGCGACACCCCTCAATGGTACCCATGAGCCAGGGGCCTTGAAATTTATAATCCTGGAAGGTGCTCCCTTGCTTACAATAACTATAATATGTAGTTACATGTAGCTGGTTCCAATACTATTGTACAGTACAATGTAAGATAACTACTGGTCCTACTGATGTACAATATTAGGTGACCTCTGGTCTCCCTACTGATGTACAATATTAGGTGACATCTGGTCCTCCTACTGATGAACAATATAAGGTGACCTCAGGCCCCCCTAATGATTTGTAAATAAAGGTTGCCTATGGACACCTATTAATTTAAGATGTATTTAAAATGGAAGGTGACATATGATCCCTCTAATGATGTACATTATAGGGTGACAACTGGTCTGCCTACTGTTGTACAAAATAAATGACCTCTGCTCCCCCTAATTACTTTAAAGTCTCTGTTAATATATATATTATAAATTATATCTATATAAAGTTATAAAATATTATATGATTATTTTGAAGTAAGACAAAGAAAACTGTAATATATAAAATTTCATTCAAAATATAAGGTGACCTGAGGTCTCCGCATTGATAGCAATGAATTGACTTTTGTGCCTTTAACATGTTTAATGCCTTAAGAGTTCCTATGATTTTTTATTACTACGTAAAAAGACGATCTATTTGCGAGGGACTTGAGGTCCTATTTGAGTGTATGTTTTATCCTTCTTCCTATTAATTCCCTATACATCCCTATGTAAAGCTTTAATCTAACATTGTGACCCTGCCCCTACCTCGGGGGTCATGACTTGAACAAACTTGAATGTACAATACCTGAGGATGATTCTACATGAGTGTCACCTTTCCTAGCCCAGTTGTTCTTAGAGGATTTTTAAAAGATGCAATGAAGTTTTAACTAATTAATAATTATCTCACCTGGAAGAAGGTGTTCAGGCCCTTCATTTGCAGGAAGTTGAATCCACTTCACCCAAGAATACTTTGTGGCAAGTTTGGTTGAAATTGGTCAAGTGGTTCTTCAGAAGATGAAAATGTGAAAAGTTTACGACAACGACGACAGAAAACGGACGAATTTTCATCAGAATAGCTCACTTGAGCCTTCGGCTCAGGCGAGCTAAAAAGGAATTGAACCATGCGGAATGCCTCCTCAAAGAGTTGCTAAAATTTCAAGCATCTGCAATGAGTTGTTGCTGAAAAAATGAGACGAAAATTTGTTTTGTATGGTTCTGACAGATGCAATAATGAACAGGAAGTTGACATTGGATTTGAACAAAAATGATTCTCACCATATGGCATGCCTTGAGTGATGCTGAGAAAACTGTGAGGAATTTTTTATGTATGGTACGGACAGACGCACAGATAAGCAGGAAGTTGACATCAGATTTGAACAAAATTGAATCATGCTGTATGACATGCTTCATCAAGGAATGTGCTATAATTTCAAGCATCTGCAATATGATCAGTTGCTGAGAAAACTGCGACAAAAATTTGTTACGAAGAGACACACAAGAGTAAAACAGTATATCCCCTCTTCTTCAGAGGGGGATATATACCAATTAATTATCATTTAAATTGTTTAAAATTCATTGTTTTTTTTTTTTTTTTTTTTTTT
>PRKT01000333.1:454973-466957 GCA_003671525.1 Saccostrea glomerata
TCAAATCCATATTCGACAGGCCTTGAAGCTCCCGACGATGTCTCTAAAAGTCACAATCTGTGGCCTCCCTCTATCAGTGGATGATAGTGCCGTTTTTGAAATGTTGTCTAAACTTAAAGTCACACCCAAAACCGAAATGTACTACGAGAAAATTAGAAATCCGGAAACAAAAAGAATGACAAGTGTTCTAAATGGAAATCGTTTTATATACATAGATCCATTACCACCCAACGCAACCCTACCCAGAAATGTATATTGTGCCGGGCTAAAATGTAAGCTATACCATCAAGACCAGCATATAGACAAACCAGCACTCACATGCACCAATTGCTGGCAAAATGGGCACAATAGATTCCATTGTGAAAACGAGACGTGCTGCGCAGTATGCAAAAAACCGGGGCACAAACCAGGATCTGAAGATTACGATTTCTACATTCCCGTAAAACCTAAAAATTTGGAAACTTTTCAAGGAGAAAACAATGTATTGTCAAATTTCTTCCCATGTGAGATTAAGATCTTTGGAGAGTCATTTAGGTCGGCAGAACAAGCATTTCAAACAGCGAAGGCACTAAGATCAGGTGATGTAGGTGCAGCTGAACGTATTCGTAACGCTAAGACTGCCCTTGAAGCAAAACGTATTGGCAATCTTGTCCTTAAAATTCATTGTTGAATACAATTCACCTTAATAAAATCCTCAGTTAACCTTGGACTTTCTGTAAGGCATATGGCATTCTCGGTGCTACATAATAAGCGTCTGTCAAATGGCAAATAGATTCTTGTTGGTTAAGAAATTAATAACATCAGGACTTTCAAATTGTTGTTGACAACGATGAGAGATCTTAAGCCCCACCTCTTCGGTGTATGAGACCTTGTAACTGGATATTTGTTACACTCGTTGATATTCGGCCAAATTTCTATCCCATGTTTATTTCAACAGTGAAGGAAAGTTCTGTAAATTTCAGAAGCTTATTATGTAATGTCAAGAATGCCACGCCTTGCTGAAAGTCCAAGCTTAGCTGAGAATTGTACTAACTAATGCACATATGGTAATAAAATGTAACGCCAATTAAACAGTCATGTTTATTGTAACTAAATGCATCAGCAATGCATCAAATTTGACATCAATATTGCAGATATTGTACTGTTACAGTAATTTCAGCGTGCAATACATGTATACATTTCAACAGTTTTGTTTTCTTTTAGTCTTCTTCATAATTATGCGTTTTCGTTTGTTAGTTGACACCTTTTCTCTGCCTCTTCTACTATTGGTAGATTCAACATAAAATGCTTTATTACATTATCTTGAATGGTATATTTGAAACTGATCAAGCTAAAACACTAGTTTAAGAAAAGTGAGGTCAAGGCCAAAGTAATTAAAAGGTCAAAGTCAAAAATCTAGATGCAGTTGCAAAGTGCTCATCAATATCTATCGGCATAATTATTAAGTTTTACAAAAATATCTGGTGTAGTTTCTTTGAAAATTAACTTTGAGCTGAGCAATATACAGTATATATAAAGTGTCAGTGAAGTCACGGGCCACATACTCAGTACTATACAGAGTGTCGGCCAAGTCACGGGCCTCATACTCAGTGATGTATAGAGTGTCGGTGAAGTCACGGAGCTCATACTCAGTACTATATAGGGTATTGGAGAGGTCACGGGCCTCATACCAAGTACTATATATGGTGTCAGTGAAGTCACGGGCCTCATACTCAGAACTATATAGAGTGTCGGTGAAGTCACGGGCCTTATACTCAGTACTATATAGAGTGTCGGGGAAGTCACGGGCCTCATACACAGTGATGTATAGAGTGTCGGTGAAGTCACGGGCCTCATACTCAGTACTATGAAGGATGTCGGTGAAGTCAAGGGCCTCATACTCAGTGATGTATAGAGTGTATGTGAAGTCACGGGCCACATACTCAGTACAATATAGAGTGTCGGTGAAGTCACGGGCCTCATACTCAATACTATTTAGTGTGTACTGAAGTCACGGGCCCCATATTTCCTACTATATAGAGTGTCGGTGAAGTCACGGGCCTCATACCTATATAGAGTGTCGGTGAAGTCACGGGCCTCATACTTAGTGATGTATAGAGTGTTGGTGAAGTCACGGGCCTCATATTTTCTACTATATAGTGTCGGTGAAGTCACGTGCCTCATACTTAGTACTATATAGAGTGTCGGTGAAGTCAGGGGCCTCATACTCAGTACTATATAGGGTGTCGGTGAAGTTATGGGCCACATATTCAGTACTATATAGAGTGTCAGTGAAGTCAGGGGCTTCATACTCAGTGATGTATAGAGTGTCGGTGAAGTCACAGGCCTCATACTCAGTACTATATAGAGTGTCAGCGAAGTCACAGGCCTCATACTCAGTGATGTATAGAGTGTCGGTGAAGTCACGGGCCACATACTCAGTACTATATAGAGTGTCGGCGAAGTCACTGGCCTCATACTCAGTGATGTATAGAGTGTATGTGAAGTCACGGGCCACATACTCAGTACTATATAGAGTGTCGGTGAAGTCACGGGCCACATACTCAGTACTATATAGAGTGTCGGTGAAGTCACGGGCCTCATACTTAGTACTATATAGAGTGTTGGCAAAGTCAAAGGCCTCATAATTAGTACTATATATGGTGTCGGTGAAGTCACAGGCCTCGTACTCAGTGATGTATAGAGTGTCGGTGAAGTCACAGGCCACATACTCAGTAATATATAGGGTGTCGGTGAAGTCATGGGACTCATACTCAGTACTATATAGAGTGCCTAGAAGTCACAGGCCTCATATTTTCTACTATATAGAGTGTCAGTGAAGTCTCGGGCATCATACATAGTACTATATAGAGTGTTGGCGAAGTCTGACACAGGCCTCATACTCAGTGATGTATAGAGTGTCGGCAAAGTCACGGCCTCATACTCAGTGATGTATAGAGTGTCGGTGAAGTCACGGGTCACATACTCAGTAATATATAGGGTGTCGATGAAGTCACGGGCCTCATACTCAGTATTATATAGAGTGTCGGCGAAGTCACAAGCCTCATACTTTGTGATGTATAGAGTGTCGGTGAAGTCACGGCCCTCATATTTTCTGACATTTTTTAAAATGTCAGTGAAGTCAAGGGCCTCATACTCAATACTATTTAGAGTGTTGTGAAGTCAGGGGCCTCATATTTTCTACTATATAGAGTGTCGGTGAAGTCAGGGGCCTCATACTCAGCACTATATAGTGTCGGTGAAGTCACAGGCCTCATACTCAGTACTATACAGAGTGTCGTGAAGTCACAGGCCTCATACTCATTACTATATAGAGTGTCGGTAAAGTCACAGGCCTCATACCTAGTACTACATGTATATAGGGTGTCGGTGAAGTCACAGGCCTCATACTCAGTACTATATAGGATGTCGGTGAAATCACAGGCCTCATATTGTGTTTCTTTTTAATAAGTATACAGTGGGATATGTCATTTTTAAAGAATGCATAAAATGAAAATTCCGTTATATTCGTGTGTATATGAAGCAGATAGGTTAACAAAAAAAATAAAAATTAACACTGCGCACTAAAAAAAAATGTTACGAGTATAGTTCGAATTTCCTCGACAATACATTATATAGAGAATATACAGTATCCTTGACCCAAGCGCCTATGATTTGGCCTACTAATTTGCAACAGACTTAACGTTAGATTTTTTTTTAATTTCTGTTAAAAAAAAATACTTTTAAACAAATTACTTACCACGACACAGCTGTGTTTATTAAATGTGCTTCAATGATTTGCTGAAGGATTTCCTCTGTCAAAAGCCAACCTCGAATACACTTTTCGTCTGTGTTTTCTTATTTAAGCCCTGCTACTGATTTTGTCATGGTAAGATATTATACATCGACTTCTCACTTTCAAATGAATGATAAGCAAGTCGATATGCAATAGAGCGGCTGCAATATTTAAAATCGAAAGTAAAAATGACGTATGCACTCTTTGTGTACTTGACTTCACGGGCTTCCGGTTGTTTCAGATCACGGGCTTATAGATTTTCCCGTTTACGAGTGTCCTACTTTCTCTTTCGAAGACTCTCTTACAAGCGGTCTCTAGTTAATTCGCTGCTGTGAAATCTAAGTAAAACCGGAAGTAAAAGTATTTTTTCTCTATATACGTCACAAGTCACATGGTGTGGAGGACCCTTAATAGAATAATCATGTACACTTATTTTAAAAGTTTCCCATTTTAAAATTGGATCTAGCGTTTCATCAATATTGTTAAATATTTCCTCTATACCGTGTTTGTGATCATCATTCTCAAGGTGAAATACATTCTATTTCCAGTAACCCAGATAGCAAGACATAGTTGGGCCAACGTTGGCCCAATTTTTTTTCCAACGTTGGCCCACTGTTGGTAACCTTACGTTGGCCCACGGTAATTTTGCTCATCGGCCCAACGTTGGTCCAACATGTTGGCATATTGTTGGGCCAACGTAGGTATGATTGTATGACAACTGACAGCCAACCTTAATAACTGGTTGGTTAGGTTGGACCAACGTTGGCCCTTTGTTGAAATGTCAGATGGCATATTGTTGGGCCAACGTAGTTATTAGTGTATGCCAACTAACAGCCAACCTTAACAACTGTTTGGTTAGGTTGGCCCAACGTTGGCCCTATGTTGAAATGTCAGATGGCATATTGTTGGGCCAATGTAGTTTTTAGTGTATGCCAACTAACAACCAACCTTAACAACTGGTTGGTTAGGTTGGCCCAATATTGACCCTTTTTTTTTACAATGTCAGATGGCAAATTGTTGGGCCTACGTAGTTATTACATAGAAACATTTGCAATTGGTTATGTGATTCTTTACATAAACCTATTTTATGACTGTTTAAAATAAATTGATACACAATTTAATCTGCGTTCATAATGCATACATGGACATGTTCAATGAAAACAATACTAATGATTCACTGTGATAATATTTTATATAAATCAATTCAATCATAATTTACAAAATAAATTTTAAAATAGACAATAGAGGTAAATTATGAAAAATGATCAATTAAAAGTTCTTAATCAGGGCTCACTTCCTTTATTATAGTCCTTTTGTTGTATTCCCGCTCTTTTTCCGTCCCTTCGTCGCCTCCCGTTTTCTTCATCTTGATTTTTGTCATACGGACTCATACTTCATACACTTCTTTATGCATGGTCTTCGATTTCATTGTTATTTACATGTACCGCCACAACATCTGTTTTCCTTGCAGTCTTTGACTGAATTTCTTTGTTACAATCGTGTCTGTAATAGACAGTTAAGAATTAGATAGATAGAAACAACTTAAAAGATATTATTTAATTTTAACTTACAGTGCTTGTGTGCAAAAACATGACAAGAATGAATTCCGAATCAATTTTAACAATTAACCTGAATAAATAAGAATAAATATACTTACATCACTTCTAAATGCAGCTGTATAGCAAGTGTATAATCCACAAATTTAAATTTCACTTCTTCTTGCTTGTCTGCATTATCACCGCCTGTGAGCAATTGAATCTGACACCTCACTCCACAGTTTGGTCACGTGATAGCGAACGCCTAACTTTTGTTTCAATTTAATTATAAAGCTGTGTCATTTTGATTTATGTATATGTAGGCTTCATTCACATCCTGTTCCTAAGAACGTATTCAGTCTTCTCTAAATTCTCATGAATACAACGCTCATGAAAAAATTAATAATTTCAAGGGTTTTATTTCAAATAAATAATCATGCATGTGCACAATTCAAAAAAATATAATAAAACACTCTTTGGTGCTGTGATCACTTAAGACGTTAAAATTTAAAATGTTGAATATATCAGATCTAAACAATTAAAAACAGTCATCCAATTAAAAGCATGGACATAGAATGTCAGCTCAGCAGCTAAAATTGACACCATCTTTAGTTGGCAGTATAATAAATGGGCCAGCTTGGCCCAATATAAATATCCCATCTTTGAAACACATAAACAAAAGAACACTCGTGCTAACATCGAGCCAACATACTACAAACTACAATGTACTACCAAATTGATAAGACATTTTTTGAGGGTGTATTACAAACATTGGGCCAATATATTACTACCCATTTGATAAGACACTTTCTTTAAGGGTGTATAACAAACATTGGGCCAACGTTAGGCCAACATACTACTACCAATTTGATAAGACACTTTATTAAGGATGTATTACAAACATTTGGCCAACGTTAGGCCAACCACTATCAACTTGATAAGACGCATTCTTTATGGGTGTATAACAAACATCGGGCCAACGTTGGGCCAACATACTACTGCCAACTTTAAAAGACACTTCCTTTAAGGGTGTATTACAAACATCGGGCCAACGTTGGGCCAAGATACTACTACCAGCTTTAAAAGACACTTTCTTTAAGAGTGTATTACAAACAGTGGGCCAACGTTGGGCCAACATCAACATCCCTCCTTCCTTGGGAAGTAAAGTGAATGGAAGTTGCTAACGTTGGACCAACGTTGGGCCAACATAGGAATTCTGTCATGGTCGAGAAGGTTGGCATGGTGACATTGGTCCAACGTTGGCCCAACGTTGTTCCCCCAACGCCAACCATACAACCTTTTGCCAATGTTGGCCCAACATAGTCTTGCTATCTGGGTAACCTGCATCTCTATCTAATTTATTCAGATTTAAAGTACATTTAGGATATCTGTGGTCACTTAATCGGGTGTTATTATTGTGAGTACTAGGAATTCGTCTGACAATGATATTTTTTACATTTTCTATAAAGACTTTATTTACAAAAATATAATCACTCCTACTCTTTGGGCAATTTTCTGCATCACACCAGGTGTAGCCGTTGTTATTACGATTCTTTTTAAGCCATACGTCGACTAAGTCGAATTTATTTACCAATTTACCTAATTATAACCGCACTTTCTAAAGAAAGTTCGGGTATATTGTTGTTACTCATGTCCGTTCGTCTAGCTGTCCGTCCGTCCGTCCGTCTTTCACACTTTTCTTCCCTGAACTCCTCCTACATTTTACATAGTAGCTTAATTATCTTCTGGGAGATGGTTGGTGGGGTCATGTAGATGTGCAGTAAGGTTTTGGAATTTTGATTTTGCCCCGGGGGGTCAAATGGGGGTCAAAAAATGACGTTTTTTATGCAAAAAAACCCTTCTTCCCTGAACTCCTCTTACAATTTATTCAGCAGCCTAATCATCTTTTGGGAGATGGTTGGTGGGGTCATGTAGATGTGCTGTAAAGTTATGGAATTTTGATTTTGCCTCGGGGGGTCAAATAGGGGTCGAAAAATGACGTTTTTTATGCAAAAAGCCCCATCTTCCCAGAACTCCTCTTACAATTTATTCAGCAGCCTAATCATCTTTTGGAATATGGATGATGGGGTCATGTAAATGTGTAGTAAGGTTTCAGAATTTTGATTTTGCCCCGGGGTGTCAAATACTGGTCGAAAAATGACGTTTTTTTATGCAAAAAGCCCCGTCTTCCCTAAACTCCTATTTCATTTTAAACAGTGGCCTAATCCTCTTTTGGGAGAGTTCACTCTTTTGAAATTTCGGTAAAACACCAAGGTCAAGGCGTAAAAAATCATAGCAGGTTGGGAAACATCTTGTTATGGGTAATGTACACTTGAAATGTGAAAGTCGTATCTCTTCTCAATCAAAAGGAAATACAACATTATTGAAAAGTAAGTTAAACTTCAAGGTCACAGAGTCAAAAAGTCATGATACATTTGGAAAGGTCTTATCACAGGTAATATACATGCATGTACAATATGAATGCCCTTTCGTTTATCTTTCAGAATGATCAATTTAAAACAATTAATTTGTTTATGACAGTAGGTCAAACTTCAAGGTCATGGGTAATAAAAATCATAGTGTATATAGAATGGTATTGTCCCAGTTAAATACTAATACACATATTTAATATAGAAGTCCTGACTCTTCTCATTCAAAATATATGCCGGACCGTGATGACCAAGGTTAAATTTATTGTGACAGATGGACAGACTGACAAACAAATGAGATTTAATGTCCCTACCTTTAGCGAAAATGGGGGACAATAAATGTCCTTGCTGTTCTTGAGAAGAAGATTTATGTTGGAAAAAGTCCCCTGCATATTTACATGTAAATTGGTTGAAATTGGCCCAGTGGTTCTTAAGAAGTTAAGAATGTGAAAAGTTTGCAGACAAACAGATGGATGACAGAACACAGTACATTTCAGAAAACAGTATGCTTGTAAATAGTTATTCAAGGTGCTTTGGGTGGCAAAATAAAGCTAAACTGGTATATCTAATTCATCCGCAGAGCTTAGTATATTTTAATATGCACAACCTTTTCAACTCTTATAATAATTATTTTAAAAATATTTATATCACCATGTATGATTCAAGGGAGAACTAGAGATATGACCAGAAGTATATCTGTTGAATATTAAATATGTACATGTATACTGTGGTTTTTTTTTTAGTAATTTGTTTGTTTGTTGTGACAGCAACTGTTATGGCAGTTTTTGGCAAAGGTTGAAGTTTCTCAAATATAAGTCAAACTCCAAGGTCAAGGTCAAAGGGTAAAAATTGTTAGTATCAAACTTAAGGGAAAGTCTTGTCACAAGGAATACACATGTGAAAGAGAGAAATCCCTAGTACTTCCTCACCTGTTCAAAAGTTATTGCTAAGGTTAAAGTTGAATTGGGTTCAACTCTAGGGTCAAGGTCAAAAATATTTATACCTGTTGAAAGTTCACAATGATTACACATGTTAAGCATGAAAGTCCTAGCACCAACTGTTCAAAACTTAAATTAGGCCAAGTTTAAGGTATTTTTCTTGTAAAAGTGGGTAAAACTCCAAGGTCAAGAGATCTAGAGGTCAAAATTGGTGGTACCCATTAAAAGGTTTTGCCAAAAGAAATTTACCTATGAAATGTGGAAGCCATGCGTATAGCCCAATCCACTTAAAACTAAAATATGTGCAAGGTTAAAGTTTCTGTGGACAGACAAACAGACATAAACACAGGAAACAAAATATGTATATATAGTCAAATGGAAAAATTTTCTACTATTATGGAGTCATAAGATCAATTGTCATTTTAGGTACAAGGAGTCAGTGGCTAGGGAGATCAGACCCCCCCCCCCCTTTTGAATTTGCAGTTATTTAAATAAGACTATTTACTGAAGAGAATAAAGATGACTTTGGCCATCCCCCATTAGAAAACAGGGACCCCACCATCATTGTTTTCGGCTGTAATAGTGTATATACTGAATGTCCGCAACGGGAGATAACTTGTTAATGTGAAAGTTGTCGACTGTGGCATGCGATAATCTTTGTTTGACCCTTTATGAACTTCAACCTAACCATTTGTATTTATTTATTTTTATGCAATCTATACTAAATCTTGTACTTACCGAATGTCATAGGTCCTGACAACGAATTCATGAAATAATATCCATATAATCCAATTAATACACAAATGATTTTAACTGACCACACTGCATCGTCAGCATACATGTGCTAAATAATCTCATATTCAGCAAACCTTTGCTGAGTCCGTCGCCTTCATTAGATGAAGTATGAATCGGCCGAGGTGCCGAGTGGTGATATCTAAAATATGATAATGGGTGACGCAAACCCAAGGTGAATGTAGAAATTTTCAAGATGATGTTCACACGTAAAACTGTTTAGTACAAGAACAAATTTCAAACTATCATAATAACAAATTAATTGGGCTGCATGTATTTTCAATGGGGTGTTTTTCCTGACCAAGTACTTAAATCAGTTTGCACATTTTGATAAATCAAAACATTTTGTACTGAAATAATATTTTATGTCGTTGAGAAAGTAAATTTAAAAAGTTCCAAATTATGGGCAAAATATTTATCAGAATCTAATTAAGTAATTTACTTTATTGATGAAATTCTGTTATTTCAGACTAATAATGAATTAAGTATACAAAACACATCTATGAGGAGCATAGATCATATGGTCACCTGAAAATTTTAAGCTCAATTTGACGAATACATGTACGGAGATAATTTTGACTTTTTACTTGGAAAGTCCAATATGAAGGAGTTTGTATTTAGAGGCAAACACCTTAGTCCGGGTATTACTGTCTCATGACAGCATCTAGTTTTTTAATGGATTTGCCATTTTCTTTATCAAAATTGCAATTTAAATCACCTCCTATTATGATTGTACAATCTTGCGTAGAAAACGAAGAAATATATGTGTTTAGAGTTGTTAGGAAAGCTAATCTATCTGACTCTTGTTAGGTACGTAAACGTTGATAATTGTAAATAAGTCTATGGAACGCCATCACTGCCTTATAGCATAAAACTATGCATTCATTATGTCAATCTATCATTACGTGATGTGAGCATATCTTTACGTTATGTCAATTTTATGGGGTGTTGTAAAAATATCTTTACATGATGTCAATGCTGCATTACATGAAGTGAACACATTCTTCCATTATGTCAGCACTTTATAACTTGAAGTCCAAAGTTCATTATGTGAAGTGAAAATATGTTTACATTGTGTTAAAACTTTATTACGTGAAATGAATGTATCTTTATATTATTTCATTATACCCCCCGCTTGAAAAGCGGGAGGGTATATAGTAATCATTTATTCCGTCCGTCCGTCCGTCTGTTACGCTTTGGGGTACCCATCTCTTATCCGCAACTCCTCTCATACCACTGAATGAAATTTGATGAAACTTTCTCAGAATCTTTATTACATATTGCCATTGTGCACCTCCTATTTTACTTTTTGATCCGACACATATTTTGGGTTTCCCGTCCACAGGAAAACATGGACTTTTTCACCAGTTATAACCATATGGGAGGCGGGGGGTATCATTTAGTGAGCTCATCGCTCACAGTACCTCTAGTTTCTTTAATATGCGAGGTCAAAATTGCATTACGTCAATTCAATTTCGTTTTACATGTATTCTATGATTAAATTTATCATTACGTTAAGTCAAAGTTCATTCCCTTTTGTGAGTGTATATTTATACCCCCCGCTTGAAAAGCGGGAGGGTATATAGTAATCTTAATTCCGTCCGTCTGTACGTCCGTCCGTCCGTCTGTCCGTCCGTCCGTCTGTTACGCTTTGGGGTACCCATCTCTTATCCGCAACTCCTCTCATACCACTGAATGAAATTTGATGCAACTTTCACAAAGTCTTTATTACATATTGCCATTGTGCACCTCCTATTTTAATTTTTGATCCGACACATATTTTGAGTTTTCCAGCCACAAGAAAACATGGACTTTTTCCACCAGTTATAACCATATGGGAGGCGGGGGGTATCATTTAGTGAGCTCATCGCTCATAATACCTCTAGTTTTTTTAATGAAATTTTCATTGAACAGAGTGTGCAGTGTTAGAGCTAAAATAAAAATCGATGAAAAGTTTTAAAATCATCTTTGTAACGGAAGAAGGACGGTATCTATACATCTCTCAAGAGCATTAATATTTAAAGAAAATATCACCACATGGCAATAATTCTTGCTGTGATCATTTAGTGAGCTCATCGCTCACAGTACCTCTAGTTCTATAATAACAAAGCATTATTACGTGATGAAAATGTATCTTTATTTTACGCCGAGGTCATCACAATGTTAGGTGAAAACATCTTACCTTTATGTCAGTGCTTTATTATGTGATGTAAAAAGGTTTATAACATAATGTGAACATATATTATGGAGACAGTCCCGGCGTTCCATATTATATCCACACTTTATTACATTATGTCAAAACTCCATTCCGTGATGTGGATATATAATTACGTTATGTCAAATCTTTCTTATATGATTTAAGAATATCTTTATATTATGTTAACTCTTTATCATGTTGATTCAAATGTTCATTACGTGCTGTAAAATACATTTACTTTATGTCAAAGTTGATAACCGTGTTTTTACGACGGGGAGGGGGGGGGGTGTTCTGATTAATTAGGACGAATTAGAGACA
>PRKT01000333.1:472705-483803 GCA_003671525.1 Saccostrea glomerata
AAATACACACGTAAATTATGCTTTGTGGTTTAACAAATATCTCGCTGCAACTTTAATTAGATTTCACGGAAATCGGTCTCAAAAACATATAATGTTAAATTAAAAAAAAATGAATTATACCAAGCAAAAAGGCATACCGGTAATTAATATGTCATAATCGAACGAGTTCTATTAAGTATAAAATACATCAATCTGTTACATCACATACTACATAAATTATACTTATATTCACATTTTTGAACATCATTGAACTTATTTTAATGTATGTACATGTACACGAAATCTTGGGGTTTTAACCATTCACAAAAAATATATACTCGTATATATAATAAAAAATATTAAAAAGCAACCTAGCTATTAAACTTTTTTTTCAGAATTTACTCTTGCTCAATCTGTGAAAAAAGTCAACTGATTCTTTTTAAACTCAATATCCGGTGTGTAGGCCCCCTATAAATCTGTTACTAATTTTGCAGTAGTAAATGTAATTTCTGAATCTGATAGATTAACCCTACACTTAGACATTATACTATCGATGATAAATTGTTGATATGGGCTTGATATATGCGTTATTCATTTTCTCTCAAATTTGTCTTGAATGTCATTTTCATCCTAAAACATCTTATTATCTTAGATACTGAAAGTACAAGTTCCATACACTGTACCTTCATCTAAGATATGGACGAAGTCTGTGAGGAAAACGATAAATCTAACAAGATTTCGCATATCATTCAAGTTATTTTCAAATACTGGAGATCACTTAATTTTCGAGACATCTTATTTTCGCGAGATAGTCATTACATGTAACTATTTATTAGCATGACAATGTTTTTTTACTAATTGTTGTTATTGTTCTTACTGTAAAGAGTATTTATATATGTGCAAGAGAGAAATTTTCGCGATCACACTGTCTCGCGTAGTTACGCGGAAATAAATTTCTAATAAAAAGTGATTTACAGTAGAACAAACCATACTGCTTTGACTCTGTAGGCTCACGAAATCCACTTATGCATTTGCTTCTAACATATCTCAATCAAGAAGCATTAATATAAGTATAATTTGGAAAGTTGGCAAGGTTACACACATCGAATTCACGTTCGAATCCTGTCGAAAGACTTGGAGACCGGTCCTTCGGATGAGACCGTATAAACGAAGGTCCCTGGTGGCAGTAGGTGCTGGCTCGAGAGAGACCTCTCTGCTCAATGGGTTTAAGTAAAAAAAATTGCAGCTCTCCGCTGGCAACTGGTGACATATCCATATGAGTCAAAAATTCTCGAGAGGGACGTTAAACAATATAAATCAATCAATCATACATCGAATTAATTTAATAATCAACTCCCATCAGTACTTTCAGTACTTTGATTAACATCCTACACACGAGGCTGTCGCGAAAACCCAACGCTTCTAAAAGAAATACAGTCTATTTAAATGTCGATTCCCTATTCCGCGGAAGTGGTTCAAGATGTGTTTCTTTTTAAATATTAACCAAAAATAACTACACTACTTAAACATATATTTATTTGAAAGAGACGACTGCGTGGCGCGGTGGTAAGAGCGTCGGCTCCAGATTCGCGGAGTAAGGACTGAATCCTTACGTTGCGGGTTCGAATCAACTGCAGGACGTGGAGACTGGTTATTCGGATGAGACCATAAAATAACAAGGTTCAGTGTGGCAGAAGGTGTTGGTGGAAATGATCCTTCATTTCTCAATAGCTCTGAGTGCCGAGTATTGGAACAGTGGCTGTAACTTTATTTTTGACAAACCAATCATGTAGAATCGTTCGAGATCGTGCGCGTATCAGATTGAATCTTTGGGGTTTTTATCGTGCATGATCGTGCGTTTAGAAATGTGTAAATTTCGTTTTGTGAACTTTTATCGGAATGTTGTTCGTAAAACAAGCATTTCGCTTGTCTGTTGTTTTTTTTTCTTAAATCCAAATAAGATAAATGAAGTGCGATTTAATAATTGAAAGCAGTTCGAACGAACAAATTATCGATGGGTAATAGTAATAATTGTCGTACAATATTGTTTTTTTCGCCAAGAAAAATCAGCTCTTAGTCAGAGAGTTAACGTGTAAATAATTATTTTTAATCTACAGTATTTAATATAAGTCTTACACGAGCAGTTCCAGAAATATCCACCTATATATATCTACATATAAGTCGATAAAGTAATATCAATGATTATTCAAAATCTAAAATATGTGATAAGTCATATTTCGTTTTGAAAATATCCATTTCTTTATATTTTGAACTATTTTGCGTGAAGAAACGTGCATTTCCGTCAGCAATCGTGTAACATCGTGTAACGTGTAGAATCGTGTGCGTGAAAGATCGTTCGTGTAACAGGTTTGATAGTGTGTCTATCGTGCGGGATCGTTCGTGTAAGGTGATCGTTCGTGTAAGTTGTCAAAAATAACGTTTCAGCCACTCTATAAATCTTTATTACATATTGTCATTGTGCACCTTTTAGTTTACTTTTTGATTCGACATAAATTTTGGTATCCCATAGTTTGGACACTGCCATTATACATGTAACCATACAAGAAGCGGGACATCATTTAGTGAGCTCATTGCTCTTAGTATCTCTAGTTTTATTTCATTTCCGACAAACTTTTTTTTCTTGACCGATTTTAATTTCTTTTTATTAGGGTTGGCAATTTGTAACCGGTTAATCGATTAATCGGTCGGAGCGATGCTAATCGGTTAGAAAATCCGTAATCGGTTAGTCGGAAAAAATAATATATAAGTCACTTTGTGTGCAGTTTCCTTAAAATCCCTTCTGTTTGTTTGTTTTTTTTAATTTTAGAAAGGAAAGCGCTGCATAAATTTTAATTAATGTTTTTACACATCTCATAATTAAGAAAATTTGGAGGTTATTAAAGCTCTTCAGATTGAGATCGCGGGGTAATTGGTCAATTCGTAAAGTGTTAATTACATGTACTGTTTTTACTGCCATTACCCAGGTAGTCCCGTGTTTTTGTTTTTTTTTTAATGATATTAAAAACATCACCGTTTAGCACTTTTTATTATAGTATTTCTATATTTTGCCTTTTTTCTATTTAATTAAATTATTGAACGTTGTAGATTGTAAATAAAGTGAGAGTTCAGACATAGACTATAGTTCTGATTATGGTGACAACACAGAATCAACTTCTTTCACATCTGTGTTGGAAAATTATCCCTGTCTGATTTCTCAAGCAAGATACTTAGTTTTCTTATATATATATATTTTTTTTTTCATGTCTATTGAAATTGAAATAAAGTATACTCTTAAGTGCATAAAATTCCCCAATCAAAATAATAAACAGAATGTAACTTCTGACGTCTTTTTAGCCTTTAAGTGCATATGCAAAGAAAATGTCAAAATGTAAATCTTGATACGACTAACCGGTTAATCGGTCGAAACGTTTTGCGGTTAAACGATTAGCAATTCTACAATCGATTGCCATCCCTACTTTTTATGTCCGGAATTTTTGCTACGTACATCTCCGACTATTCAATGCTAACCAAATATGTATAAACACTATGACCACTATGGATATTCAAATTTGACTGCAGAAAATCTATAAGTTTAGGACAAAAAATATTTTATTATTTTTTTTTTTATATATTTGAATTTTATCTAAACTTAATTACTTAGTATATGTATTTTTTTTTCTAAATCCTTTCCCCTTAAATCCAAAAAATTACTTTTAGTCATGGGGAAAATATGTTTTTACTGATAAGAAACATGTCAGGCGCAAATATTTTCTACAAATTTATTAGCTGCAATTGCATGGACATCATTTCCCTTAAAAAAATTACAACTATAAATTCTTCATGTATTCTTAGCAGACACAATTTTGTTGATACAATGAATAACAGAAAAAAGTTATTGGACTTTTATGTGATTTTTAACAGAACGGAACATATTAATGATTCAGTTATTTATAGCAGTATTTTTATTAAGGCAAAGTCCAACATCATTTATACATCAAACAATCATTCCTACGATCAAACAAGAAAACGAAATAAAAGTGCATTGTCACAACGCGAAATGTAATAACAACGCGAAATGTAATAAATCTGGATTATTACATTTTGCGTTATAACATTTTGCATCGAAATCAACGCAGAATGTAATATTACAAAATGTAACAACACATTTTGGGGAATTATTACATTTTGCGTTATTACATTTTGCGTCGAGATTAAGCAAAAAGCAGAAACGCAAAATGAAATAAAACATTTCTTGTCGGCCAGATTGAATATAATTTTCAATAGTGTAGTGCCGAAAAAAAGAAAATAAAACAAAATGAAATTAATAGAACAATTTCTTACAATAAATAAATTTTACAATATATTGATTTAATTAGTTACCTCTATTTTAAACCAGTTTAATAAATGTTTTCATATAAAATGTGTTGCAAATTACATGTAGAAACGTGCATCCGGGGGCAGGGTTGTTTGGGGTATTGACCAGTGCGTTTGCTTTTTCTATAGACAAATGCAATGAATCTTTAAAAAAAAGTAGTCATTTGTACTAACAGGTGTAAATGTATAGCGGGAAGGGGTGTTACAACGCAAAATGTAATAACAGCGCGAAATGTAATAAACCTGGAAAATTACATTTCTTGTTATTACATTTTGCATCGTAATCAACGCAGAATGTAATAACGCGAAATGTAACAACACACTTTTAAGGATTATTACATTTTGCGTCGAGATCAACGCAAAATGTAATACCACAAAATGTGATAAAACGATTTTAGGATTATTACATTTTGCGTTGTTACATTTTGCGTCGAGATTAAGCAAAAGGCAAGGACACAAAATGCACTTTTTTCGCCAGCCAGATTGAATACAATTTTCAATAGTGTAGTGGTTGATGAAAAGAAAAAAAAAACAACAGGAAAAAAGTAGATGCCGGTATATGCAATTTCTTAGTATTCATGAATTTTATAAAATATTGATTTTATTATCTACATGTATTTAAAATCAGTTTAATAAATGTATTCAAATTATAGGGTTTCAAATTAGAAACATGCATCTGTGAGCAAGGTTGTTTGAGTATTAACCAGTGTGCTTTTGCTTCTTTTATAGACAAATGCAATAAACCTAAAACCAACTATTCATTTGTACTGGCAGGTGTAAATGTATAGCGGGAAGGGGTTTATTGACAATAATGATACCACACTGTTCCATGCAAACCTTCAGCATTGCAGAAAAGCAAAAACAAAATTCTATCTCTCTCTTTCTTTCCATCCGCCCCGTGGAGATCCGGGTTAGAATGGGTTAGAATAGGTCCTTAGTACCCCCTTGCTTGTCGTAAAATGCGACTAAATGGGGCGGTCCATCGGATGAGACCGTATAAACCGAGGCCCCGTGTCACAGCAGGTGTGGCACGATAAAGATCCCTCCCTGCTCAAAGGCCGTAAGTGCCGAGCATAGGCCTAAATTTGCAGCCCTTCACCGGCAATGGTGACGTCTCCATATCAGTGAAATATTCTGGAAAGGGACGTTAAACAGTATGCAATCAATCAGTCTTTCCATCCTATAATAAAATAGATTGTTTCTGCATGTCCACAGTAATACAATAATAAACATATGAAGTAAACACTCAACCCTATTCCTGCCCTTCCTCGCTTGACAAACACATACACTTCTAATTTGTTAACCAATGTATACATGCTGAACATACATATCAAGAGCTTCTAATGAACCTATGGTAAATCTTTGGAAATTAAATTTGTGCTATTGGTTAGAAATTTAATAAAACTATGAAAAATATGCAAGTCAAAGTTAAATTAATTCTGTATAATTAAGTACAGTGTTTTCAATATAACTAAAACCAGAGTCAGAAAAAGGATACTTTTAGATGCATTTATGTCAGAAAAAAGCCCTAACGTTGGTCTCATTGTTTTAGGTCTAAATATTTTTAAAGCGTGTTTCCCATGTTTTTTTTATTATATTTGAATCAATTTTATGATATTTTTTGTTAAATGCAATAAAAAAATCATATTCTGTTTTTTTTACATATTATTTTATTACATTTTGCGTTGTCTTCATTGCAAAAATGAAATACCGCAAAATGTAACATCAAAAAAGCACGTTATTACATTTTGCGTTGATCTCGACGCAAAATGTAATAACGAAAAATGTAATAATCTAAAAATCGTGTTATTACATTTTGCGTTATTACATTTTGCGTCGAGATCAACGCAAAATGTAATAACGCAAAATGTAATAATACAAGTTTATTACATTTCGCGTTATTATTACATTTCATTTCGCGTGGTAACAAAGGGGTTTATTGACAATAATGATACAATTCTGTTCCATGCAAATCTTCAGCATTGCAGACAAACAAAATCAAAATTCATTCTCTCTCTCTCTCTCTCTCTCTCTCTCTCTTTCCACCCTATAATAAAAAAGATTGTTTTGCATGTCCACCGTTATACAATAATAAACATACAAACTAAACACCCCGCCCTATCGCTGCCCCTCCGATCCTCGCTTGACACACACATACACTTCTATTCATTTGTTAACCAATGTGTACGTGCCGAAAATGCATATCGAGAGCTTTTAATGAACCTACGGTCAATCTTTGTTCATTAAATATGTTTTACTGGTTAGAAATTTAATAAGACTATCAAAAATATGCCAATCAAAGTCAAATAAATTCTTTATAATTAAATACAGTGTATTCAATATAACTAAAATCAGAGTTAAAAAACTATACATTTTGATGTATTTATGTCCGGAAAAAGCCCTAACGTTGGTCTCATTGTTTTAGTTCTAAATATTTTTACAGCGTGTTTCCTATGTTGGTTACATTTATATATTTGAATCAATTTTATGATCTCTTTTGTTAAACGCAATCAAAATGTTAATTATATTTTGTTTTATTACATATTGTTTTGCGTTGTCTTCAGTACAAAAATAAAATAACGCAAAATGTAACAAGGAAAAAACCCTTATTACATTTTGCGTTGATCTTGCAAAATGTAATAATCTAAAAATTATTTTATTACATTTTGCGTTGATCTCGACGCAAAATGTAATAACACAAAATGTAATAATCCAGGTTTATTATATTTCGCGTTGTAACAGTGCATATAAAATATAAAAGTAAATAATATAAAAAAATAATACACTCAATGTATCTTATTTATGCAACAGTCTTATGATAAGAGTCAAAATGTTGAAAAGAGCATGGATATACATGTATAAATAATTATTGTGAAAAGACTTATGTTAAAGTTGATCTAGTAGTTGGATAGTATTTAAAATAATACTGTGGAAGCAAAAAGACTGGAGAAATTAATTCATTTTCAAAAATATCCATAAGTATTTTTTAAAGAGTTTGAGAACAGTTTTGATTTTATGATAAACAAATTTAAGCACATTGTTTAAGCTTTAAGTCTGTTCTTAATTATGCTCTTTTATCCTTGTTTTAATCAAGTTTTTTGTCGGTATTTCAGCGTTAGGTTAAATTAAAGCAAAGACATTTGTTATTGTCATCAAACACTTGCGCATTAAAATAAATGTGCATTCCTAATAACTAATTTCTTTCCGGAAAAAAAAATATTATTTCAAATACTGAATATTTTGAAAATTATCAACTTGTACATTAAACGAGCCGGTTGCATGATTAATTGTCTTTTCTTCTTCCTTTTCTTTTTTTCTCTCCCTCCCTTTAAAATTAAACAAAAGGCAGTTTGTATTAAATTTAGAAAAATAAAAACGTTTTAGTGAAAAAATATGAAAGAACTAAACGTTTTTCAATTCGTATACAGTATTTTAGAAAATATGCTATACCTTCAGTGGGGAGTCTTCCTGGCAAACTGAAAAAGAGAAAATTGTCCTTTGTTTTTTTTTTAATCATATTATTTTAATCAGTTTTGTAAATTTCACGTTAACTATGGATAGCTTGTACTATAATTATTGATCGTTTTATATGGATTCATTAAGCTACGATGAACAAGAAGTAATAAATACTAGATGAGATCTCGTTGCGAGCAACGAGTAGGTCTTCCGTTGAATTTCTCGATAAGATGAGATGTGATTTTGACTAAGAAATTCGTAAAAAGAGAATGACATTAAGTTTTCCTTCATTGAATTTAAAGTTTCTGATTTTTATCACGATATTCTGAATATCTTTTGTTCAATATGGTTTCTAAAAATACTCCCCCTTTTCGAGACGTAAACCATAAAATATATAGCATTTTGCCCCTTGCAACTCCTTACTACGCAACATATTATCAAAATGTTATAATATATTGTTGCAAATCGTTAAGATGAATATCTTTGCTTCTCATAATGTATACTTAACACAAAATATTGATCATAAGAGAGTTGAAGATGAAAGAATTTTGACCCCTCTGAGCCCCTAATTTGAGGACTCAGTCCCTTTTTCTTTATATCAAATGAAAGGTCATGTGATTTTAAAGATTTTTTGTTCAACACTTATTCAGAATTTTCTGTTCGTTGTGGAGATATGCTAAATGGAAATATTTAGGGGCCACCTCTACAAGTCCTTAATGGGGCTGTTTTACAAAAATTCAAAGTATAAAATTATTAAGAACATTATTCTGGCTATCTTTTCATCAATATTGCTTATCAAAATATTCCCCCTTTTTGAGATATAAAGCATCAAAGATTTGACAGTCAGGCCCCGTGTGACCCCTAATTACGTAACATATGATCCAAATTTTATAATATATCGTTGCAGATCGTTAAGATGAATACTTTTGCTTCAGTAATGTATAACAAAATATTAATCATTAAAGAGTTATAGATAAAGAATTTTGGCCCCTCTGAGCCCCTAATTTGAGGGGTCAGCCACGTTTTCTTGATATCAAATGAAAGGTCTTATGATTTTGAAGACTTTTTGTTCAACACTTATTCAGAGTTTTCTATTCGTTGTGGAGATATGCAAAATGGAAATATTTAGGGGCAACCCCTTTAAGTCCTTAATGGGTCCGTCTTACAAAAATTCAAAGCATGCATATTGTTTAGAACATTATTCTGACCATCTTTGTTCAATATTGCTTATTAAAATACTCCCCCTTTTTGAGATATAAAGCGTCAAAGATTTAACAGTCTGGCCTCTTGTGACCCCTAATTACGTAACATATGATCCAAATTTTATAATATATCGTTACAGATCGTTAAGATAAAAAACTTTTGCTTCAGTAAGGCATTACAAAATATTTATCATTAAAGAGTTATAGATAAAAGACTTTTGGCCCCTCTGAGCCCCTAATTTGAGGGGCTAGCCCCTATCTCTTGATATCACATGAAAGGTCTCTTGATTTTAAAGATTTTTTGTTCAACACTTATTCAGAGATTTCTTTTCGTTGTGGAGATATGCTATATGGAAATATTTAGGGGCAACCCCCTTAAGTCCTTAATGGGTCCTTCTTACAAAAATTCAAAGCATGCATGTTGTTTAGAACATTATTCTGACCATCTTTGTTCAATATTGCTTATCAAAGTATTCCCCCTTTTTGAGATATAAAGCGTCAAAGACTTGATAGTCAGGCCCCTTGTGACCCCTAATTACGTAACATATGATCAAAATTTTATAATATATCGTTGCAGATTGTTAAGCTAAATACTTTTGCTTCAGTAATATATAACAAAATATTAATCATTAAAGAGTTATAGATAAAAGACTTTTGGCCCCTCTGAGCCCCTAATTTGAGGGGCTAGCCCCTATCTCTTGATATCAAATGAAAGGTCTCTTGATTTTAAAGATTTTTTGTTCAACACTTTTTCAGAGATTTTTTTTTCGTTATGGAGATATGCTATATGGAAATATTTAAGGGCCATCGCTCCAAGTCCTTAATGGGGCCGTTTTACAAAAATTCAAAGTATGCATATTGCTTAGAACATTATTCTGACCATCTTTTGTTCAATATTGCTTATCAAAATATTCCCCCTTTGTGAGATATAAAACGTCAAAGACTTGATAGTCAGGCCCCTTGTGACCCCTAATTACGTAACATATGATCAAAATTTTATAATATATCGTTGCAGATTGTTAAGATAAATACTTTTGCTTCAGTAATGTATAACAAAATATTAATTATTAAAGAGTTATAGATAAAAGACTTTTGGCCCCTCTGAGCCCCTAATTTGAGGAGCTAGCCCCTTTTTCCTGATATAACGTGAAAGTTCTTAACATTTCGCACATTTTTTCTTCAATATGCTTTTACAAATTATGAACAGGTACGAAGATATGAAACAAAATGTATCAAATTTTGTGAGATGTTTCTGAGACATTTTTTTGGGTCCCACTGAGCTCTGGCGCCTTTTGCGCTAGAAAAAATTAGACACCCAATTGCAACTCAGCAAACCTTCCTGTTTACTCACTCAAAGTCTTGGGTCAATATCTTAAGTCGTTTTGGAGGAGTTTCCCGGACAAGCCGACCCTCTGAAAATCAAAAAATCGTCCATATCTCACGACCGGAAGTGACGTCATCAAAAAGCAAAAAAACCTATCAAGATCAATTGAATATCTTTTACGTCTGAAAGTTTGATGTAAATCGGATGAGCCATCTCTGAGAAATCGCTTGCACAAAATCGGTTGGAAGAAAAATAATAATAGGGAAAAAGAAACCGAACGAAAACAATAAGGTCTTCCGTTGGAAACGGAAGACCTTAACTAGATATGAAACTCGTTGCGAGCAACGAGAGGTCTTCCGTCCAATTCCGGAAAGAAAACGTAAAATCGAGCTGAAAAAGAAAAAAAAAAGATTTGCATACAAAGGGATTGAACCCAAGTCGCCAGCATGAAATTCCAACACACGAAATATTATGCTATCGGGACCACTACTCTTAATCTATTTGTATATATTAACGAAACAGTGCTTGTCTCCTAAAATTATGAAAGGTTGGGTAACTATTCAAAATTTAACGCCAAACTCCAGGAGTTAATCTTTTCGCCTTTTCTCTGAAATGTTCTATTGAATAGGTGTGATAGCTTCAATGAAATTAAAAAAAAAAGTTCTCATATCCTTAGATTCTAGGTTTAGGAAGTATATTTAACACATTTTACAAATTCCATATTGTAAATATGCACGTAACACTAAAGCGGTGAAACGGTTAT
>PRKT01000333.1:503158-516197 GCA_003671525.1 Saccostrea glomerata
CCCCCCCCCCCCCCCCCGCCCTGGAATTTGCAGAGTTAATTTATACTTATACTAAACCAAGTAAAAGTAACCTTGGACACACCTCCCAGAAAACATCAGGATTTCCTCCAAAACACGGATCTATGTGGTATAGGTATGAAAAGTCATTAGAATCATTGAAAGACATCCACAACACCCCCACGAAATAAGTTTTTTTTGCTTGTCAAGAAATTTCTGGAATGGACTTTTTGACTGGGATGGACACTAATACATGTATCAGCGAGATAGGTAGAGACTGAAATTTTGGTCTGACGCCTACTACCCGAAATTTCAGTCTCAACCCATGTCGCTGAGAATAGGGTCCACCCCCCCCCCACCCCCTTTGGAAAAAAGTCTGGATCCGCGCTTAAATTGGTTGTACTGTGTTACACATTATGTACTACAGGTGCTTATTGGCATTTTCCTACGTGTTAGAAACTTTTATTTAATATATTTTGAGCTATATCGATGTCATTGCTTAATATACTTTAGATGATCCGTTTCCATTTACTTCATGGATAATAGAATGAATGTAACAATTTAACTAGCATTTTAAAATATTAAAAAAAAAGAAGCTTTGTTTTCATCCCGTATGTACATACGGACATAAAGTATATAAAAAAAAATACTGTATGTAGAAAACCCACTGAATTGTACTCATCAAAGTACACATAAAAATATTTAAAAATCAAAATTATATTATTTTATATGTCTAAACAAATAAACATGGCCATTGATCGATTTTTTTTATAAAACATTAGCACAACTTTACTAAGATATATTCACAAACTCATTGTGTTACAGATTTGTTTTACATTTGTTTCCATGTCCATTCACGATAAACAATCGCCTCGGTTATCTTTTTTCAATCGGGTTCGATGCAACCTGACTATCTAGAACTATCAACAAATATCGAGATCGGACATAAACGGAAAAGATTTGGATATTTTGTTCAGTTTTAATCAATGATCATAGCTTATTTCTTTTATATCACTAAAATCAAGTTTTGATTAAATAATTCATTAATGACGTTTTATGAAATAAATAAGCGCTTGCTTGTCGTCAGTCTTTTTTAAAATGCAAGTTACTTAGATCCGCCACCACTTTACTCTCTTTAGTGCTATTTCGAGGCTGTTAACCGAAAGTGAAAGTAGACTTTTAGTTAAATTTACGATAATTACAATGCGATTGAAATCTGAATATAGTTTACGGACATCATCTTATACCTAGTGTATTCCTACAGGCTCAAGTAAGAACTCTTGTGCAACCGTTTCAGAGTTTATTTGCAAAATTTGTTAATTTATAGGTATAGATGAACAAAACAGGTATGCAAAATTTCTAATTCCTATTATAATTACTAAATAGATAAGTTTTGGTGAACTAATTAACATGCATATGTCTATCGACCCGGAGCAGCATCGCTACGTCATTTAACGTCATGCGTCAGCTGGAGATGTTTTCGCATGTGAAACGATCGGTAAACCTTTAATACTGTTCCTTTTTTGTTATTACACATACATGTAACAGTACAAAACTCATACATTCTTTTTTTCTTAAACTATTCTTTAAAAATGTATGATGTTGCTACCTTAGTGAATTTTTTTTATTTGTGGGAAAGAATGACTTAGAATCATACAGTGCCGATTTATGCAACTCGGGTTTAATACCGAAACTATATTAATACCGTACGTAAAAATTCATGGTCGTCTAAAACTTAAAATTTTAATCTGGTTAAATGAATTGTAAAAAAAAATTACCAATGAAATAACAAAATATAACACACCGTTTTTCTTCGTGTTATTATTGTTTTAGCAGGTCGTTCAGTCTGGAAATGAGTTCTACATTGCGTTACACAAAATTTTAGGTATGCTGGCTGCTTCGCCCTTGACCTCAAAATCCATTTTGTCGTTGTTAGCAGATTTCTCTACCGCGCTTAATTTTTTTACGGTCTCTGTATTTCTGATCAAATTTCTATAAAAGTTGTACAGCATGAATTTGAAATGAAGTTGAAAAATTATGCACTTAAACTGAATTATTTTCGCTCTTGTCATGGATCCACGAAGAGTTTGAATGTTGGTGTTGCTTATTTCCAATACCTGATTTCGTGACTGCTCCGGGTACCCGTACTATTGACGCATTTATATACAACTGTAGAGAAAATATCTAACATTTGTAAAATATTTTTTGCTTTATTAATTCTAAGTGTATGTCAAACGTACATGCAAATTTTTAACGTAAGACGTTTATAAGAAAGCAAAATATACACAATGTCTCAATAATTTTCGAAAAGCCCTCGTACTTCGACACTGTGGAAATAAAGGGTCATATGTGGAATTTTGGTACTTTACAGGAGGTAGAAAAACTGTTTTTCAAAACGTATATTACATTTCTGTGGATCTAAAGTTTTTAAAAGGATGCTTTTCTTTGCAATTAAAAATTAAATCAAAAATATTTATATTCTGACCATTTTGGGGGCTTTGAACAAGTGCTTCCTCTTCATGCTTTCCTCAAATATAAAGAATTTGGACAAAATTGTATTCTTACGATAAAAACTATATATACATGTAGTAAATGAGAGTTGCTGAGATTTTTGAAATTGAGAATTGACCTTATTATTATACATTTCCATTTCTAATTTTTTCTCTGTGATAACTCTTTGAAAGTTGTCGGAATTTATTTCTTAATAATTCTGCCGGAATGTAAATTAGGCAGGTCCATAGGTCAGGAGCTAAGGAGGCCTAATATGCATGCAAATCCAGTGCGCATCTGTCTCTGTGACTGATGCTAAGGAGGTCAAATATGCATGTAAATCTCGTGCGGCTGCCTATGTGTTTGACCTCAGTTGGCGAGGACTATTGAAATTGGCATGGAAGTCCTGGTGTAATTCAAGTCTATGTATACATTTTTAAAGTCTAACTCTACAATTTTATTTCACAATGAAATGGAAATATAAGGAATCACTGTCAAGTTAGTATAGTATGCCAGGGACATCAACGATAGTGGGAAACATTGGATAATTCATGCATAACGCTTCGCTCGTTATGAAAATTATTCCATGTTTCCCACTATCGTTGATGCCTTGGCATACTATACTAACTAGACAGTGATTCTTTAAAAATACAGCATTGACAAATTAGATATATTGAAGCATTATCTTAGGTAACATAACAAAGTACTGTGTCTTCAGCTGAATTTTATAACTGTCAATGGAAAATAAGAGAGCAGAAAAAAAGTTTTTTATATTTTCATTTAAAAAAAATAATTTGTAAAGAGATTGTAAATAGCCAGAAAATTTTTTTTTATGTTTCTACTACCTCCACTTGAAATAAGTTCCAAATTATATAATTGTTTGATTTGTACCTAAAATATGAGATCGAATGCATTGGTATTGCTTGGTTTTAGTAGTAAATTTATTCGAATATTTAATAAAACCATATGACAATTGATCTACCACAATTGCCAAAAAGCAGTCTGGACACATTTACTTTATCTTACATTGCTATTTCGACGCTGTGGAAAAAAGGTCGTATGTGGAATTTTGATACTTTACAGGAGGCAGTGAAAACGATTTTTCAAAAAGCATATTACATTACTGTGGATTTAAAGTTAAAGGTTGTTTTATTTTCTTTTTTGGGCGCAAGAAAACACATTTCTAAACCAATTAATTCATGCAAATATTTTGCAGATACGACTTTTAACTATTTATCAATACAGATATGAATTGTCGTAACTGATACTTACAACTTAACAGTTGAAAGATCACGCGATAAAAGAACAGGTTGTTTGTCGTAAGTGGCACTTCTGTCGTTTCAAAATCTTATTAATTATATTAGGCGTTATATAGAAATTTGTATCAAAAATAGAGAAACTTAAAGATAGTTACCCTTAATCTTCAGAAATAAAAATTCAAATCATTTTAGATTACCATTTTATTCGAGAGAAATTCTATCGGAAATCAAAATAAAATGTAATTTTTAAACCTTAGTATTCATAAATATTGAATGAACATACATAAAGAACATAATAAATTTGGAAAAAAATGAATACGATAGAAATGTTTTGAATCTTTAATGACAGATGATATAAAACAGTTTTTTTCTTTGGAGGAGACTAAATACCATGTCACAATTTCAGAAATGTGGATAATTCTTAGAATTTTTTTCTCCTATGAACTGGAAAATGGAACATATTTGAAAAATATACTGTAAATGTATTATATTTGGCGGAAACTGACTTTTGAACAGGTTAGCGTAGATTTGATTTAGAGCATTTTTTAATGTTCCTATTTATGAGTATATGTGCAAGACATTTAGCTTTGTACTCGAATTAAGGTAGATTTCTTTCCGCCAAAGGCGCTAAAAAGAATACACAGCCAAATATAATACGTTTACAGTACGTGACTAGCTGAGAAGCGCGGGGGAAATTGTTTTTACTGCTAGCAGAACTATTCCAAAAACTATCTTTCAGATTCTATTGACAGTGTATTACACAGACACAGGAATATTGCAGGTTGTAATACTTAAAAGTCCCGCAATTAGTTTAGGTACAGAAATAAGTAATTATAAGAAGGACATTTCCTGGGATTTTGTTTTTACTTCTACAAATATCAATTTTATTAATAGTTCTTTTCTTCTAACATGTTATAAAGCAACTTTATTCTGTTGTACTATGCTATACATCATGTACTACATATAAATTATTGAAAAAAAGGTTAGTTATTATCCCATATGTACATACAGACCTAAGAGATATAAATAAGTTTTAAACATAAAAGACCGTATGTAGAAAATCAACTGAAATATCTTCATGAAAAAACACATTTTTAGTGTATTAAGTAAATTATTTTAAAAATCAAATTGTACCATTTTATATGTCTAAACATATATCCATGGCCATTAATTGTCATTTATTAATAAAACATTAGCACAACTTACAAAGATATATTCACAAATTCATTGTGTTACCAACTTCTTTACATTTATCTATATGTCCACTTATGATAAACAATAACCTCGATTTTATTTTTAACATCGGATTCGATGCCGCCTGACTTTTTAGAACTTTGAACAAATAGCGAGATCGGACATAAACGGAAAGGATTTGTACATTTTTTTAATAAATGAACAATTCTTATTTCTTTTATATCAATTAAATCAAGTTTTTATTGAATAGTTCATAAATGACGTTTTATGAAATAACTTGTTGTCGGATTTTTTTTTAACTTTTCACTTATATCCGCCACCACTTTTCTCTCTTCAGTGGTATTTCGAGGCTGTAATTCGAAAATTAAAGCACATTTTATTTCAATTTATAATAACTTCTATGCGAGTAAAATCTAAATATAGTTTACGGACATCACCGTATACCTAATGTATTCCTACAGGCATAAGTAAGAACTCTTGTGCAGCCGTTTCAGAGTTTATTTGCAAAATTTGTTAATTTACAAATATACTACATATTTCAATAAACAAAAACTCAACAAATACAGGCAAATCACACTCATTAAAGGTTTACAGGTGAAAACAAATTTCAGAATATGTCTCCTTTGGTGCTAAAAATGAAATAGAAACATTTTTAAAGAGACCCATGGGTCAAATCGCTCATGAGTAACTGGGGTGATGCAGTTCTTTCAAAGATTCTTGATTCCCCCTCTTGCTATACCTTATCATGCCCCACCACCCCCTTCCCTTTTATAATTTTAAAACTTAAGAATTTACACTACCCCAAGGATGCTTCCACATAAGTTTCAGCTTTCCTGGCCCAGTGGTTCTTGAGAAGAAGATTTTTTAGATATTTGTTCTATATATTTCTATGTAAAACATGGAAATCCCTATTGTGGCCCTGCCCTACCCCCGGGGGTCATGATTTCATGAATTTAATATCTACACTACCCAAGGATGCTTCCACATAAGTTTCAGCTTTCCTGGCCCAATGGTTATTGAGAAGAAGATTTTTAAATATGTGTTCTATATATTTGTACTATGTAAAATGTGGATTCCCTATTGTGGCCCCGCCCAACCCCCGGGGGTCAAAATTTTTTTAATTCAATATATACACTACCCAAGGATGCTTCCACATAAGTTTCATCTTTCCTGGCCCAATGGTTCGTGAGAAGAAGATTATTAAAGATTTGTTCTATATATTTCTATGTAAAATTTGGATTCCCTATTGTGGCCCCGCCCTACCCTGGAGGTCATGATTTTAACTATTTAATATCTACACTACCCAAGGATGCTTTCACATAAGTTTCAGCTCTTCTGGCCCAGCGGTTCTTTAGAAGAAGATTTTTAAATATTTGTTATATTTATTTCTATGTAAAACTTGGATTCCCTATTGTGGCCCCGCCCAATCCCCGGGGATCATGATTTTAACAATTTAAAATCTACACTACCCAAGGATGCTCCCACATATGTTTCAGTTTTCCTGGCCCAGTGGTTCTAGAGAAAAAGATTTTTAGTGACTCTATCCTATTTTTGTCTTTTCTTGATTATCCCCCCTTGTAATGGGACTTGGTCCTTTATTTTAACAATTCAAACTCTCCTTTACCTAAGGTTGCTATGTACCAAGTTTGGTTAAAATTGGCCTATTGGTTGTTGAGAAGTCGAAAATTTGAAAAGTTTACAGACGGACGGACAGAGGGACGGACGGACAGACGGACGACGGACAAAATGTGATCAGAAAAGCTCACTTGAGCCTTCGCCTCAGGTGAGCTACAAATATACTAAGGCAGGTGAATTTTATTAGGATAAAAAATCAGCAATAACACATAGGCTGATTTTTTTTTACCATATTATTTTTCCTAATAAAAATTACTTACCTAATAAAATTAATCTTGCCTGTTATATATTTCTAAAGTTTATATACACTTTAACCACCAAGGTAACATACACTGAAATTTGTTTTTATCTGTAAACCTTTACTAATTAAGTGTGCTTTGTCCATATTTCACGACTAAGTCAGAAACGTACTGACATTCCCATTTTTTACTGACAAACTGAGAAAATAACTGACAATGTGCTCTCGTTACTGTAAAACTTAGACAATAACTGACCTTTTTACTGCCGGTACTGATAAACTTAGAAAAGAGCTGACAATCTTAGTCTGTGTTGAAAAACTTACCGATCCGTTTACAGTCCCTGCTGAAAAACTTAGACAAGTGCTGACTTTTACTTATAAATACTGTCCCTATTGTTCTTGCTCTCGGGGAGGCTGCAGTGGTGTGAAAATGACAGTTTAAAAACAGTCTTATTTTAATTTTTTACGAAAAAAAACCCAGGCAGTTATCTTTTTTAAAATCTAAATATTATTGATATCTGCAAAAATAATTCAGAATATGATTTGAAATTACCTATGAGTAAATCAAGTTTAAATTTATTTGTTGAATATATCTATCCCTGTTCAATTAAAGAATTAAAATTAATTAATCATCAAGTTAGTTTTCATTTATTTATTTCTTTGCAGACAGATATCTCTTGCCAAACAGGACGGATGTCTATTGTTAAAGAGGAAATCTTCTAAATATTGAATAATTACGGATAGGTAACTCAGTTTCCTGATTTAATCGGACTTTGATTGTTATAGTTACAATGTAGTTTAAAATTCTCTGAATTCTAAAACTTTAATGTAACACTAATATTAGCAGTGGCACCATTCTCAAATAGTTTTCTTCTCTCTCTCCCTCCCTCTCTCTCTCTCTTAAAGATACAAACAGTATTGACACTTTAAGCTACTTAAATACTTGACAAGTGCTCCGTTTATTCACATCGCCGAGGGGGTTAGATCACTATTTAATTTTTAAACTTAATGTTTAAATATTTTTTAATCATGATTCAATTTTAACAAAAAAATGACATGTTTCATACCTTCCATTTTTCCCCTGTAGCTATCGGTGAATTGGAATCAATTTAATTTTATGTGCTGAAATTAAATTTCATCTCATTTAAGTAGGTAGGCGTAGGGGGTGTTATGATGTTAACATAATTAATAATAAGGCAGAAGGCGGACTTGACTAGTAAAATATTTCACGAAGTAGAGAAAATTGGAAGTCATTAGACCGTCGAACCAGTGGTCACAAATCCTCTAGCATACATGTATAAGTTCTCCCCCCATGCACACACGTAACATATGAAAAAAAACCTCTAGTATACCGGTACTTGAATATGATTTTTAAAAATGTGTAAGTTTTTGGAATGATGCAAATTTCTTTGTCCATTTGATCAATTTATACCCGTAATCATTATTTATTTGATTCAGGTTTCATTAACATCTTTCCTTTCCGTAAGATTAAGATTATTGATTTCGCTAACTGTAGGTGCCCACTATCTTCCGTGACCTCTTTCTCCCTCCTCTCTCTCTCTCTCTCTCTTTCTCCAAATAAAGTGCCACGCAACAGCATGATACGCCGGTCAAAAAATACAATTACAATGTATCTTAAACAGTTAAAAGTGCAGGAAAATCATGTCAACCTTGATTTTAAGATTTCAATGATTTTTAGACACCTTACAAAATTTGTTTATCCATCTCCTGTGGTGTATGCATTATTTATAACAAATATTGCATCATTCGTAGATTTCTATACTGGCTGTGTTAGACCTTGCCAAATGCCTATCATATTAAACAATATCAAATTAGTGTTCACAACTTAATCTATACCTAATTAATTTTGGAAATAAAAGGCTGGCCATCAAATAAATATAAACTGACCACAGTTCTTCTGTCTAATTCCCGAAGGATACAAATAAGACCATGCTCTGATGAAATGAAAGAGACATGCAGCTAGCCTTCCTACATTGAACCCATTAATTAATCTTTAACTGGATGCTTGTCTACTCATTACTCCCAAAAGATTATTGGATCTGCACTATCTACCATAAAACATTTTTAAAACATATAAAACATCAATGATTTTTTTTTAGATTTAATGTCAGACAGTTAATTGTTAATATGCAATTCATATGGACATGCAGATTCCACCCCTTCCCCCATAAAATTAATTTTTAAGTTCATAATATTATATAATATCAAAATAGTTTAATTTGCTATATCAAATTAGTTTTAATTACTTCTCATCAAATTTATTTTCAAACTTCGGCTAGCCAACAAGAGCTTTTTTTAATCCAACAGGCTTACCCATTTGGCCCAATACTCAAGGGATATAGATAGCACAATGCTCTTACAGCTACTCCTAACACTAAACTCATTAATTTCTCTCTCTAATTTGACATGCAATTTTCTGTTATCAAAATTCTTCTTGACCAGTGCTTGATAATTAGACTCATAAGAGTGGTTGAATTTCTCTGACATACATTTAATTTGTTATAGATTGTTGTCTAGTATACAATGTATGCTAAAAAAAATAAGTATTTTCTTGATTTAACATTTTTCTAATAAGGTTAGTGCAATAGTTTTTTCATTTTTTGAATGTGTAAATGAATAGAATTTTTTTTTAATTCCACTTAAATTAAAGGTCACAGTGACCTTAAAATAGATCGCGACACACCTTCTACCTAAGATGCATAAACTGGCCAAGTTTGATGATTCTAAGTCTAATAGTTTTCTAGTTATGGACCGGACAGGATTTTTCCATATTTGGCTATAACTTTTTAATTATAGGTCAGAGCGACCTACTTTTTGTGCAAGACACACTTTCTACCCAAGATGTATCAGCTGACGAAGTTTGATAACTCTAGGCCTTATAGTATTAAAGTTATGAGCCGGACACGGGAAAAGCTAACAGACGGACGGACGGACAGACGGACAGACACGAAGCCTATAACATAATACGTCCCGTCTTAAGACGGGCGTATAAAAATCAATATCGACCAAGGCAAAGTTTAAAATATATATATAGTTAAACTCCGGCTGATTTTTTTTACTGTCATAATACTGATGCATATAAATTGTGCTTGATTTCTAATTATTTTTAATTACTGATAAAAAGTTAAGGAAATATACTATGAACTATTTTTTAAATGATTTGATAATCAAACAAATTCCCCACTCCACTATCCCGCACACACACTAACACGACTTAACAAAAAATATTAGGAACCAGTAATTTTTACAAAACTTGGGTGTAATGTACCCCTTCTCATATCTTTATTTTTCCTTAAAGTAAAATACGCCGTATGGATGCCGATTTGTATGTGAAACAAAATGATTAAATGATTTGAAACACATAAAGTGTAATGAAAAAATAATATTTCCACAAAATTTAACTATAAAACTCGTTGTAATAACAGAACAATAAAGCAATATCTGCAATCAAGAATTCAGTCTTTTCATGAATATGAATATGATAAATGAAGTGCGTAAACAGTAGGTCTAAATATAGACACGTATGTCCACGGGAAATTATAGACAACGAGGCACGTTGCATTTTGACAACGATTATTAATAAAAGGTTAATATGCGTCATAACAGAGTATAGATGGTTGATACTGATTACATTTAAAGATAAGTTATATTAATAGTAACACGCCATCCATGTCAACAGTGAGTTGTATCTCAAAGGGCTTACCTCGTTTTCTTGACGCCGTGTTTGTTTATCAATCTAAAAGTAGCGACGGCGTCACGTGGTGGGTTTACTTAAAAATAGACATAATTCTCCTTGCAGGATAATAAATCATTATAATTTGATAACTTTATAACGAATTTTATTTAAATGGTGTAATTTACAGCATTTTCGTAACTTTTTATTGGTAAACAAAATATATAAATTTCCAGCCGTATTTTAAAATGGCGCACGTTATAGCGTATATTACTTTAAATCTTTAAAAAATTGTGCCTTTCCCTGGTTGGTTTTTACATCAATCTTCTTTTTCAATAATCGTATAATTTTATCTTACGTCGGTATATTAAAAAAATTATTTATTTAATCTAAGAAGAAGTTGAAGGATTGTAGATTGCATATTTATATTACGTATGTGTTGGTGTTGAATTTCTCAAATTCAAACTGTCTTGAAGAGTCTACCTGTCGCCGTAATGTTGCGTAATTTCCAGTGAAATTCTGCGAGTGTTCTTCTGTATAATGACATGTACACCTATTGTCTTCTTTACCCGCTACCGTACACACTCGGATCGCCTCAGACGATTTCTTCAACACACAGGTGCTTTACAGAGTTTCCGATTGTGTGTTGAATGATTATGTTATCCGGCTGGATACCAGCTAAACGACTTGAATGAATTTGGACAAATAAAGAGCACAATCATGATACTGGTTTCGATACCGAACAAAGCTATGAAACGTCGATTCATTCAGTTAATTAAATTTATTTTTTTTTTAACCAAAACAGATAAAAATGAGTACAAACTTAAACACGACAGTATTAATTGTGTGTTCTACTTTAGTAAAATAAATAAGTACATGTTCATCGTTCTACATTAAGTTCGCACGCTTCCATTTTAATTTGAAAAGAAACTAGATCTATGTGAATGTCTACCGACACTCTAATTGAAAAGAACATTGATATTAATTTCTATCAAAGTCAAGTTCAGGAGTATGCATAGACAAAAGATGATATTATAAAATGTCATAGTTTTACATGTATTTGAATTAAAATAACACTTTCAGGTGGGGATCCAGAAAATCCAGATTCGAAAATCAGCCAAAAGATGTGCATTATTTCAAAAAGAATAATGCGGACAATAACTAAATAAATGAATGTCAAAGGATCAATGATCAATACAGGCCCGTAGCCCGCCTCTCCCTGCCCAATGAATAAAATTAAAAGTTTTTTTTTAGCTCACCTGAGCCGATAGGAAGAACCGCTGGGCCAATTTCAACCAAACTTGCCACAAAGTATCCTTAGGTGAAGGGGATTCAAGTTTGTTCAAATGAAGGGTCACGCCCTTATTCAAGGGGAGATAATTGGGAATTAATGAAAATTTAGTGGTATATTTTAAAATCTTCTTCTCAAGAACCACTGTGCCAGGAAAGATGAAACTTATGTGGAAACATCCTCAGGTAGGTTTATTCCCTGAACGTCTACTCATTATAAAATTATTTAATTACCACACTCAATTAAGAGGCCCTCTAAGGGGTACAGGTAGACTTAACCTGTGTTACCTTGATGTGATTAAATTCCTTAATAATTACTGATAAACTTTTGTATTCAAGTTCAGTTAATTCACCCAAACTAAAATATTGTTATAAATCTGGAGTTCATTAATACATGTACCTTAAATTAACTTTAAATTAAATACTTTTGAAAGCACCAAACATATTTATATATCTTCATATACAATAAATATTTTTTATTTTAAAAAAACTTTTAAAATTAGAAAAAGAAAAAGTTCAAAACAAGACATGTAAAGATAATTTTTGACAACTTATCTTCAAAAATAATTTCAAAATCCAATTTAATTGGGGTAGAGATGAGGAATTTCAGAGGTCTTATTTTTTAAGCTTGTCGTTAATAAAGGTACAATATTAATATCTAATAAAACTGGTCACAAAAAGCAAGATAAGCGGTGTTTTTAATTGTTGTTTAAAATTATTTATGAAAAATATACACCAATTGATATGGATAAAATCTTCAAAAATTAATAATAAAATTTTGGTGTAGAATTCCTCCTTTAATAAATACAGGTGTAAATAATTCAGGTTAACTCTAGCTTTACCCCTTAGAGGGCCCCTTAATTGAGTGTGATAATTACATAATTTTATAATTAGTAGACGTTCAGGGAACACACCCTCAGGTAGTGTAGATTCAAGTTTGTTTAAATCATGACCCCCGGGGGTAGGGCGGGGCCAAAATGGCCGACCAAAGTTTCACATAGAAATATATTGGAAAATTCTTTAAAAATCTTCTCAAGAATGACAAAGCCATAATTCATCATATATATATGGCAGCATGCTCAGGTAGTGTAGATTCAAGTTTGTTCAAATCATGACCCCCGGGGGTAGGGCGGGGCCAAAATGGCCGACCAAATTTTTACATAGAAATATATTGGAAAATTCTTTAAAAATCTTCTCAAGAATGACAAAGCCATAATTCATCATATTTATATGGAAGCATGC
>PRKT01000333.1:517240-533682 GCA_003671525.1 Saccostrea glomerata
GGCGGGGCCAAAATGGCCGACCAAAGTTTTACATAGAAATATATAGGAAAATTCTTTAAAAATCTTCTTCTCAATCATTTTCTAAAAAATAGCAAATCCATGATTGGTCATGGGACTACTTTTGGATTTAAACTTTACAATAAAAAGCCATTTTGTACAAGTCCTACCCTTGGTTCTCAGGTGAGCGATGTGGCCCATGGGCCTCTTGTTTAAAATTTAAATCCCTCGTCTGTCTTTAAATTTTGGTTTCTTCTGGCAAATGCTTGGATTCGGGTATGTTTGACTGCACAAAAAAAATAAAAATTTTACATAACATGAAAACTATAATAAACGCCTTTCCTTAAAAGGGGGCACCCATGTTGGATATGAGTTTATTAAAATTATTCAAACTAGTTTGAGTAAATTAAATTAAAATTGAATAAAACACATCTAACCTAACAGTTTAATTCTTTAAATTGATATTAAAGAAAGTCAGGGAGTCAATGTTAATTAAGAAAATATTATAAAATGCATGACTGTCATGTAATAACATTGTTTAATTATTAAAAATATTGTAAAATTCCATATCTCACAACTAAAAGAAGATTTTTATTTTTTTTAATTGCTTATCTTTTTGAAGGTTTTGAAATGTTATCCCTTCTCTTGAAAATATTTTTTTACAAATCAATTTTCTATGAATCGATCAAAGAACCTTTTTTTCAAAGATATCACCTGGACATAGTTAAAAATTATATGAAAAAAAAACAAATAAATGAAATAATAATCTATGTTAAAATTAAAAAAAAAAGAAAACAATTCCACACCACTGCAGCCTCCCCGAGAGCGAGAACAATAGGGACAGTATTAATCAGTAAATGTCAGCCACTGTCTAAGTTCTTCAGCAGGGATAGTAAACGGGGGGTCGTAACATAAAGGCTAAGACCGTGCTTAAGTAGGACTTAAGTACAGTCTTAAACTTAAGACCGTAACGAGAAGCGTGCTAAGATTTGACAATCTTAGCAAAACTTAGGCGGTCGGAAGAGGTGACTTAAGTATATCTTAACTTTCTTATACATCTATTCAAAACTATTTTATGCTGACTTTCGGTTTTAAAGCATTCCTCTATTCATATTATGCATTAAAGAAAATAATAATTCCTAGATTAAATACTATTATGAGAATTTTTTACGTCGGGGTGGGGGGGTGTTACTGATCAATGATTTCACTACAACTCTCAACACATCGTACATGAAAATGCAAAATTTAATTTGGGGGATACCTCTGTGAAATTAGTGAGACATATCTGGATCGGTATAAACACTAATCCACTAATCATTATAAGTAAATTGAACACGTACAGTAATAGTCTAATTCATGGATCTGTATGTTGACTTTGAAAATATGAGATGAAATAGATTTTTAAACTTAGAAAAATGTTAGTAAGGGGATGATGACCAAAAAAACTAATAAAGAGTGTCTGTGAATTAAAATAAATGTAGAATGACAAGCGCATATTTAGACAGGGTTTCCTAGAGTTCGATCGATTGATCAAGAGACAGAGCTAGGTGGGTGAGAGAGAGAGAGAGAGAGGGGGGGTAAATGAAAAAAAAATGTTCTGAAAGAATTTCTACTCTTGATGTAATTGTAAACAATTATAACTACTCCAATCTTTCCTTGCTGACATGGACTGAGACTTCGGGGGAGGGGGAGGATTCAAACTGTTTTGCACTTTTTTAGAGTCTTAATTTCAAGTAGACAGACGTTCGGTTATTTTGTCATGTCTACGAGAATAACAAAGCAAGTGAACATTTGTCAAAACAAAAGAACAATAAACGGTAACTGAAAACATCACAGCTTCGGGTGATAAACAATAGTCATACATTTACAATGAACCACAGATCACCGTTTTGTGACAGCTCAGTATTTTTTCTTAATCAAAAATGCAGTGTATTTTACAGCAAATTGATTTATATCTTTAATACAAAATCTAATCTTACATAACTAAAACGATAGGTAAAGACGTTAACCTTTATAAATATTTAATTAAAGCGTAACCGAATCATTTTGTAGCAATATATCTGAATTAAATGAAAAAATGTAGGGCGATTCTTAAAAAGTATTTTGAACATAAGTCTGACTTAGCTAAGACCTCCCTAAGTTCGCTTTATGTTACGGTTTAAGACATACTTAAGTAGTACTTAGGCAGGTCCTAAGATTGTGCCTAAAACGTACTTATGACCCTACTTAAGTCACGTTTTAATTTCAAATAGACAGACGTTCGGTTATTTTGTCATGTCTACGAGAATAACAAAGTAAGTGAACATTTGTCAAAACAAAAGAACAATAAACGGTAACTGAAAACATCGCAGCTTCGGGGGATAAACAATAGTCATACATTTACAATGAACCACAGATCACCGTTTTGTGACCGCTCAGTATTTTTTTCTTAATCAAAAATGCAGTGTATTTTACAGCAAATTAATTTATATCTTTAATACTAAATCTTATCTTACATAACTAAAACGATAGGTAAGGACGTTAACCTTTATAAAAAATTATAAATATTCAATTAAAACGTAACCGAATCATTTGTAGCAATATATGTGAATTATTAAATGAAAAAATATAGGGTGATTCGTAAAAAGTATTTTGAACATAAGTCTGACTTAGCTAAGACCTCCCTAAGTTCGCTTTATGTTACGGTTTAAGACATACTTAAGTAGTACTTAGGCAGGCCCTAAGATTGTGCCTAAAACGTACTTATGACCCTACTAAAGTCCAAAACTTAGCAAGCTTTATGTTACGAGCCCCGGGTCAGTAAGTTTTTCAGCACCGACTACGATTGTCAGCACTTTTCTAAGTTTATCAGTACCGGCAGTAAAAAGTTCAGCAATTGTTTAAGTTTTACAGTAACGACAGCACATTGTCAGTAATTTTTAAAGTTTGTCAGTAAAAAATGGGAATGTCAGTACCTTTTTGACTTAGTATTGTGTGTAATTATATTGAAAAATTACTTACATTTTCCAAGTCTATTTTTTTTTTCAGTTCATAGGAGAAAAATTCTATTAAGAATTATCCACTTTTCTAAACTTGTGACATGAAATTATGTCTCCTCCAAACAAAATAATTTATATTAATTAAGTCTCCTCCAAAAAAATGTTTGTATAATCTGTCCTTAAATAAAAAAGTTATTTACGACAAAATTCATAATTTACTAACCTTTCCTGGCTGTTTTCATACAAAAAGCATATACAATAAGAGCACTTATGGCAATTATAGCAACAAGGATGGCAACAATCATCCCTGCGAAATAACCGTCAACGGAACTGAAAGTAAGAAATACAAAACATGTTGTTCAGTGTACATAATTCGTTAGATATGTAAAATCACAAAAAAATGTCAAAGAAAGAAATTGTCTATTCTCTTTACTGACCACTCATAGCTATTTTTTTTTACCTCTCTTCATGACTGTTTTGAGTATTTATTTTTATTTTGTAGCACTCTTGATCTTCAAAAATATATGATATAAATTATCTTTAACAATAGTTTCTTTATTCCTACTTTAAATTTTATATACGATAAACTCCTTCATACTTGTGCATTGTATGATGACCAAACTTTTCATTAAAAAAAATGTCAAAAAATGTATTATTTCTGAACTCCCAAATTAAATATAATATGATTCCGAATTTTTTTTTTAAAAAAAGGCCAACATTTCTTTAAATGTTACTCTAAGTCTGAAGATTAACACTGGTACTTACATTTATATGATTCTATTGCCTTATACCTTGACGGGCAAGGATTTTTAAATTTTGTACAGTCTTTACTGACTTTGTTGAAAATCCTATTAATTAATGCTTGTATCATAATAACCACAATGCCCTTTGAAAAAAATTGTGGATAAATCTTAAGTTGCATATTTTCAACAAAATCTATTTGAATTTGGCAATTTCTTTGAAGAAAGGACAATTGAAATAATATTTATTAGAAATACACTGATGAAAATAATGATAAATAAGACAGCTCCCAATCAACTACAATAGCGTAAATGGTCCTGAAATAAACACAGTATACATTCACTAAAAAATTGCAGTTATGTGTGTATCATATCTTTGAGGGTGTGTCTGTGTGTGTGTGGAGCGTGAGAGCGGATGAGGTAATGTATAAGTAAATATAAACGCGCATTCAT
Source organism: Saccostrea glomerata (assembly GCA_003671525.1). Taxonomy (NCBI): domain Eukaryota; kingdom Metazoa; phylum Mollusca; class Bivalvia; order Ostreida; family Ostreidae; genus Saccostrea; species Saccostrea glomerata. The sequence continues at coordinate 521,409 of PRKT01000333.1, forward strand.
GTGCAAAGTGGAAACGTATAAAATAACAATTTTTATGCACATTGATCATATTGATACAAAAAGAACCATTCATGATCAGCAAAGAGAATGCTACAACATCTAGTAAATGCATCATATTGTTTAATGTTTTATTTAGAAAACATCCTTATGCATCTTTTTATAATAAAGTATAATTTGGTCTTTGTGATTTTAGAAGAAACATGTCTATAAAATTAAGCCGAAATACTCGGTAAGAACTTTTCATTTACAATTACAAACCTCGTTCCCTGTGTGTTGTATACAGAAGTTGTTGAAAAGTCTGTCACTGTACTGTCTTCAGCTGATTGAGTGGAATTTTCTATTGTGTCGTGAATTTTCTTCAGTTTGTAGCAGGATTGGTCTAAAAATAGCTAATAGATTATTTATTTTGTAAGCCTTTTTAAATAAAACATTTATTGGGTTAAAATAACCTACATTTATATATATCTGTAGATACATATCTCGAAGGACATCCGGGTTTTAGCTTTGTACAGTCAAAATTGTAGTTTTCCGTAACTTTTATTTGCAGGGTGTTGAAATCGGCGCAGAAACCTATTAGAAATGAATTTATTTACAATGCAAAAGTATTTAGTATCATTCATCACATATTTTGAAAAAATCTAAGATTTGTTATTATTATATTATATTATATTATATTATATTATATTATATTATAGTATATTATATTATTATATTATATTATATTATTATATTGTATTATATTATATCATATTATATTATATTATATCATATTATATTATATTATATTATATTATATTATATTATTATTGTTGATAATTACCTGAGACATACCGGATTGGTGCACAAACTTCTAAAGTTCCATTCAAATAACTATTCACAAGACAGTGATACTTAAATCTAGAGGGATCTTCGACACATTTCTGAATATCTGCTAAGCTTTCGCATTTCTTTCTTAATTCGGCTTTTCTCCATGATACTGCATCATTGGGACAGGAAGATACGTAACGAATTGTTGGAACCGAAGCTGTACATGTTGTCTTTACGAGTTTTACCTTCTATTTGTTAGAGTAAACGTAAATCAAAATTACATTTCTTTAATTCAAAAAGCGATTAAATCATCCGTACATTTAATTCTTAAAAAGTGTTTTGCATCAGAAAATGAAATTTGAAAATTACAATCAATGAAAATAAAATCAAATTATTTTAATATTAAACTGCAGAATTGACGTTTTACAAAATTTTATTTACTTACCGCTGTTACAAAGACAATGACAAGAAGAACAATAGATTGCATTTCCGCTTCATTTCTTCATTTCCGCTAAAAATTGATCTTCAGTTGTAAAACTTTGTTTTTTGCACATAAAATTTGATATTTGTAAATTATTCGTTGCCTTTAGCTGTATTATATATAGTGTATTCGTATCGTATTGACACTTAAATTTTGTCTCATTGAAAAATCAAATAACAATAGGATATTTTATCTTAAACAATATGACTTATCCAGAACATCGCGGACGTTTTCATAAATAGATTTCTGTCCTTTCTATTTGTAAGTTTAAATGGAATAAAATAGTCTCGTTCAACTAGACGCTTGGCTGTCTCCGTAAACTTCGATCCGCTCTCTGCGGATCGAAGATTTACGAAGACAGCCGAGTTTCTGGTTGAACAAGAAAAGGAAAAAAAACGAAAAAGCGAAAGTAAAAGACGAAAAATACATCTAATGAAAAAAAATATGAACAATGTCTCTACGTATATATAGAATGTGATAAAACATTTAAGGATATTTACAACAATATTAATATATTCATTTTCCATTGTTTTATCAAATGAGGTCAGATGCATTTAACCATGAAATGTACAGCAAGCAAATACTTTTCATAATTTTGGCATTTGAATGGCATTACAAAAACAAGGAAATTTGTAAATTTTCTTGATAGATAAAATGGGCATTGCTCAGAGACGCCTGGCTGAGTCTTCTACTGTGCTACAGAATTCCGAAGTTGCAAACTGTAGTCTAGTGCAACGTAGACCCTAAATATTTTTTGGATTTTGCAAATTACATTTAGTTACGTTGCTAATTAAAAATAAGAATCTTTTTTTGTTTGTTTTTTTTTTTTATTGGTGTTGCAATTCAATGACAAGAAAAAGCATATAAGAAATTAATTGTAGTGCATACCTGAGACTCCTTATGCGTTTTATGATAACGATTACCGTCGGCGGAATGTTACCTGAGCTGGGCTATTTAACTTTTTCGGTCCACGTGTACTGAAGGAAAATGGTTAGCTTTATTCGACTACTTTTGTGGTATTTAATATGCAGGAGAATGCACATATCGATCTTATGAATTTGTAAAGTACTATATATAGTAATTTCATTCTCCGGAAACATGAGATGTTATACTTGTTTTATTCAATATTATGAAAAAGAAAAGGAGGGAAGTCTTAAAACATTAAAACTCAAGTTTTCGTACCTTAATATGTGCAGGATTATTTCATTTCTGTGACTAAGAGATTTTAGCAGGTTTGTTTGTTATCTATGGAACATAGCAACTTTATTGTCAAATCTGCCTCTCCCCAGTTATTACTATATAAGATAGCTTTCCCTTTAAGTTTAATGACAAACTTGCCTTTATATGTTCATAATCAATGTAAAATTTATTAATTTTATAATTTGAATTGATATGTTACACTATAATTCCCTATAATTTAAAAGATACCATATAAATTATAATAAATGAGAAAACAATTATAGCATATAGCAATTATAGCAAACTACTACAAATAGGATTTTTTTTTTAAAATATTTAATCGAATACCTGAAGGAATAATATAAGTTAACTCAGGTTTCCAAATTTTTCAACTTTTCAAGGTACATAGCTGGGTATATGATAAGTAAAATATGACATTTCGCAAATTAATATATTTTCATGGAAAGGTTCTCATTTATCTCAGTGATACATATACGTGTAAATTAGATGTACAGCAGCTTCAATATTGGAAAGTTTTAAAGTAATTTCCCTGCTCTTTAAATTTGAATAGAAAAAGGATAGAGTGAAAATTATACTCCCCAAAACACTATAAGGAAATTTAAAGCTACTTGAAACTAATCAGTGATTTTTTTTCGTCACGTGATTTGATCGGATATTATCTATTTTTCCTCTTTTTAATTTTTATTCAGATATTTATTCGGCAAAAGTAGGATTGCGTCAAACTTTAACATAAACTTTTCATATAGATATGCAATAATACAAGTACCTTTTAAACAAGTTCTCGAAGAAAAATTAAGTTCCATTCTCTGTAGCCACTCTTATTTTGATAAATTTTTACTCATTCTTAGTACCTGACACATATAGCAAAAAGATTTAAGTTGCTATCTGTCTATGTTGGCATGATATCAGCCGGGAAATTTGATATTTTCAGCTACTTTAAATCTTTACTGAGCCTTTATAAAATCTACGGGAGTCTTAACATGTTAAAAATGCAATTTTTTTTAATTTTAATACAAGTTGCCATGGTAGCTATAACACACATCAAAACAACCAATGTTTGCCCGATTTTAGTAAAGGGTATCAAAGACTTCCATCATAGAGAATTTGAAGAAATTCTGAGACTATGCGTGCCACAGCTATATGAAATTTCAATACATTGCAGAGAATGGCTCTTAATTGTGCTGAAAATTTCGTAGTCCAATGCAAAGCTGTCGCCAGTAACTCCGTGTTTATGTCTTTTACGATAAGTATGCCTTTAGTTACTGAAACTGTAGAATGATTTTTGATCAAATTGCAAATTAACTGGCTCGGACAAGTGTCTCAATCCATCGCATCCATACATCCCTTTCCGGTGACCGAAATTCCTCCAAATTTTTATCATCAAACTTCGGACGTATTTCTTGTGTCTTTTCAGCACCGATTATCATTTATCACGAAAATTTTTCCCAGACAATTATCTGTTCACTATTCCCTCCTTTCGTAATGTTTGCTTATACGAGTTATCGTTCCTGCGGGACGGTATGTACACTTCCGGTAAAGAGTTCCATAGCGCCATATTCCAAACGATGCGATGGAACCACTTCGTAATGAAGGCACAGACTTGCCGTTATCATTCAATACCACGGTGGAAGACATACTTAATTACCAGAAATCTCAAATACAAACATTTCTGCGAGTAAATCACATAAAAGTGAGTGGCAACAAGCTGGAACTCGCCCAACGTGTAGTGAAGGCTATAAAAGATCGTTCGTGCACGACGCCCAGTCAAATACCCCCACATCAATCGTGTCAAACTTCAGATGTACCTGTACCAGATATTAAGGACCTGCATTCAGGTTGGGCAGGTAAATCGAATATGTTTCCCAACATTAAAATTCAAGATGTGGAGAATTATTTAATCCATAGTAGCCACAGGACTGTCGATGCAAAGAAAATGCAGTGCTATAGACAATATATTAGAGGATTAAGTTTTTTCAAAGATGGCTACATACATAAGATTATGTTGAATGAGATAAATCCTGACAGCGAGTATTGCTATATACGATCAAATTGTTATCCGTCAATGAAGCAGGGTGTGTATGAGCAGTGGATCCTAATGACAAAGAAACCCCCTTTCCATGTCCAGAAAGCAAGTTGCACTTGCCCAGAAGGGTATGAATTATCAGTATTAGCTAAATGAAAATCCCTTTCTTAAATGATATAAATATGCCAAATTAAAATTATGAAATAAATGGATTATTTCAATCATGCATGCATTCATAAAGCAAAAATTCTAACAATAAACAATTCAATTTTATTTTTAATATCTCAGTGAATAAGCATTATTTAATCAATTTGATAAATGATATAAACTCTCATAGCTGATATGAATCCATGTATATGATTATGTTATGTATTTTCAGCCTTGGTGAAGGATGTACCCATGTTGCCGGACTGTTGTTTGCCCTGGAAGGACGCCCTGTTGCAGACGATGATGTTCCATGCACTTCAAAGCCTTGCGAGTGGAATCGACCCAGCAAAAGAAAGAAAGACACTAAACCTGTGCAAGACATGAGTTTCAAAAAGATCAAATTATCTGGAGAAAATGTAAAGAAAAAAAACCGGTGAATTATACAGTAGATAGCATAAAATTTAGAAACTCATTGTGTGCAAAACTTGGAAATAACTCGCGTGCTGCTATTTTTTACATTCTTCCCCCATGTGCCAATGACAATATTGAAGTACAAAGTGACCTCAATATTGCTCATTTTGAAGAAGTAGAGACTAGTGATCATATTCTTCACCTGTCGGACAAATATATTGCGTTACAAAAAACTGTTCAAGATGAAAATATGTCTCAATCTGACTTTTTGACTTTTATATCCGCATGCAATCAAGAAATAGTTGATGAAATTGAAGTTCGTACTAAAGGGCAACATAACAATTCTTTGTGGGTTTCAGCTCGAGTAGCTCGTATAACAGCTTCAAATTTTCATGAAATTAAAACAAAAAAAGATTCCACAAAATCGGATAATATCATATGTAGACTCTTGGGTCAGGGTAAACCTATAGAAAACAGTGCTGTGCAGTGGGGGATTAAGCAAGAACCCATTGCTAAAAAAAGGTATATAGCTTACATGAAATTGAAAAAAAAACAGAATGTCATTGTTGAAGATATGGGGCTGGTTTTGTATACACATTGCTCTTACTTAGGTGCAAGCCCTGATGGTTTAGTAAAGTTTGAAATGCACAAATATCTTTTGGAAGTAAAGTGTCCTTTTAAATGGAGACAGTGTACTATTTTAGAAGCTTGCAAGGATAAAACATTTTGTTGTTATGTTGATGATACAAATACAATTCAGTTGAAGAAAAGTCATAAATATTATACCCAGGTGCAGGGTCAAATGGGTGTATGTCAAATGGAGAGATGTGATTTTGTTATTTATACGATCAAAGACTTTTTAGTCATTCCCATCCAATTTGACAACTCTTTTTGGGAATCATTACTCACGAAGCTTAAAAAATTCTACATTGAAGAGCTATTTCCAAATTTGAAAAACTAAGACGAAGTTTTATGATCCTTTGAATTGCATCATTTTGTGTAAAATGATAAATCATAGTGTATGCATATATCCTATGTTTCATTTCCTTTAATAATATCATGTGTCATTTGACAATATTGACATTGAGTGAAACTTCTATAACTGGTGATGTGAGAGTTTACAGTTTTAGTACACTTGTTTTCTTTGTATAAATTGTTTAAAGATCTGTTTTACATCAGATATAGAATGCATATACATTATTCACTGTGTTTCTGTAAATATTAGTTATTTAGATACACCATACTTTTAAATGAATAAAATTGTTTATGTTGAACACTGTGTCTACTCATAAATAAATACAGGCACACTGTTTTAAAACCTGTATATTTGATGTTACTATCCCCCTTGGCTTAAAATAATGGCATAAAGTTTGATAATTCCATCCTAACAGAATAATATGACAATGCAAAGTGTGTGTCCACAGAGGTGAGACATGTGCAGCGAAGCACTCTAAATTGTTTAAATAGGGCTGGTCCTATGCAAGGGGTTAATTGTAGGGATAGTGATGAGTAAAATAAAAATATGGCAAACTATGCCTTTCATGAGAAGTGTTCAGATTTAAGTTGATCAATCCAAAATTAAAAACAATATTTTTATACATACTGGTACATGTATGAATAAACATGTATCATACACCAGGCCCCAAGATCATGAAACAAATTTAGACTTGAGTCAAATTTTCTATCACCTATAAAATATTCATCAATTGAGGATTTAATTAGAAATTTGCAGATAACAACTCATTTGAGAAGCAATATTGAAAAATATTTTAATTTTGGTCTTCTCGACCTTTACAACATTTTATAATTTCAAAAAAGATTTTGACTTTAGCTTAAGATGTTTCATGATCCCGGGACCAGGTAAATGGGTACATGTATATGTAAAATATACACATGTGATACTGTTCATATTAAAGTAAGATTAAGAAATAAAATTAAAGTAAAACAATTTATTTCAGTTTTTTATAAAACGTGTTATGACAAAGCGTAAGTACCTGTAATTTATTCAGACACCAGGGGTGGTAGAAGGTTGGTAAGAGCAGTACACACAAAGAATATTTGGTCAGCAAAGTCACTTATTGCTAAAGGCATAATACCCTGTAAAATTCTAAAATTCTTTATCTGTTCCATCTTGCGTTCTACATGAATTCTCGCAGAAGCTATTCTACGAGTAGTTTCTACTTCACTCCTACTAAACTGGAGTTCTGATTTAAAAGGCGGACAGTAAAGTTTAACACCTTTACATTTCAAATCTTTAGCTATATGAATAAAACCTTTGTCAACCATGACTGCATCTCCTCTCATAAGAAGATGTATCAAACCACAATTTCTAGTAATTTCAACATCAGAAGCTGATCCTGGCCAGAGTTTTGAAATAAAAACTACAACCCCTGTCATACTTACTCCAACCAATGCTTTGAATGTGTCGTGTGATTTGTAATTAGAAAAAGTCAGGGACTTGTTTTCTAAAGAAGATGGACTCTGGATGAAAATCTCAGTGCAGTCTAAAACTACACGTGTGTCTGAAAAATTTTTGAAACATTTAGGAACATGTAGCTTCAAAACTTCAAGCTCTGGCAAAAAAACAAGAGATTGCATGCACTCATACATAAAAAGTATCCAGGAATTGAAAATTTTTGACACAGCACTTGAAGACAGTTTAAAACGGAATTCAAGATCTTTTAACAGTAATCCTAATCTAAGTCTCATCATCACTAACAAAAATTCATCTACCCTTCTCAGTTTTCTTTTACCACCTAACTTATTGTTATTCATTGTGCCCAAAACCTCTGTTGACAGCTTGTCGGCTCCTTGTTCCATAAGCGAATAAAATAATGCGAAAAAAGTATCACTGTCAGTCATTCCTGTGTAAAACATCATCAACTCATTAGAATGTTGTATAGACTCAATCGTAATCTCCGGTAGGTTGGTATCTATTCCAACAGAAACTAAGGACTGTGAAAAGGTTTGGGTCTCTTTGGACATATTTCCTGATCCACTGGGTTCTTCATGTGCCATCAAATCAACCAATTCACTAGCTGAATACCTACAAATTTAATATAAAACAGTTTCAGCAGTTCAGTCCATTAAGCTTAAAAAATTATATTATATGTCAAATCATATAAAAAACATACAAGAGATACTCTGATACAGAAAACATTCTTCTAAATGTAACCAAACTCACTGTAATTAATATATTAAGAAGGGAAGTGGGTGGTGCATGAGCCCCATACTGTTAATTAAAATAGTTGCCTATACACACTTCATATAAACAATAAATATGTGTTAATGTTTATCAGATTGCAGAATGATTATGGTCCATGGTTAATCTATGAGTCCATTATTTTTTTTTTACAGTATAAAATAGCAACTGAATGCTACATATACAGTACTAGTGTACTACTCACGAATGGTGATGCAATATCCCTGCTTTGTCTGTGGTATTAACTAAAGTGTCTACACGTTCTGGGCCACTGCATGTTCTCTTGGGTGGATCTCTTCTTACGAGGATCTTTTTCTGTTTTTGAGGCAAGTTTTCGCTCGGTATTTTATTTCTGTCCTGGGAAGTTGGCCCGACACCATCTTTGAAATGATCTGAGCACACACGAGTATAATTAGTAGGCTTCCAGTTTTTTCTACTGATCAAGCGAATCCACGCACGTCTTGTGTACACTTCTTTAGGAAGTTTATGTAAAGTTACTTGCCTTCCAAATGAACCAACCCTGCCACTAAAATTGTGACATTTCGTGACACAACAATAATATTTCCCCATGTTTTTCTTCGCTTCGTAACCTTACCGGAAGTTTATATACCGTCCCGCAGGAACGATAATTCTTACAAGCAAACATTACGAAAATCCGGGATTACTGATCACAAGTAGCCTTTCACAAAATATTCCCTTCGAAATAGATTCCTAAGCCTAATGAATTCGAAGCGTAACCGCCATGCAAGCCGATTTACACCTTGCGTCATTTTTCAAAATCTACGACGGACGGTAAGTACAATAATTTAAATTCGAAAATATTCAATTGTCTGTCTCAAATATATATATAAGTAATAAATAACAAGTTTATAAACTTCAATGGGAATTGAAGTGGGTCGGTACGTGATCAAATCTTCTGAGAAGGCCTTCGGCCTTCACAGGATTTGATCACGTGACCGACCCACTTCAATTCCAGTTGAAGTTTATAAACTTGTTATTTATTTCTTAAATTAGATGCTTTTATCTTGGCAGCGCAATTTTTTTGGCGCAGTTACCTCTCCTTATTTTGGCACGAGTTATCTAACCTTCAGTTATATATAAAGAAAGCACTCATGCGGCAAACTCTCTCTTTGCCCGTGTAAAGACGAATAATGACCCCCATCGAATAATGACCGGGGGTCATTTTTCGACAGCGAAAAATGACCCCCGGTCATTATTCGACGTAGAAAAATGACCCTTTTGCCCGTAGAAAAAGTGTCACTTCCCTAAAAATTTGCAGAACCCACGTGAAGAAAAATGACCCCCGTAGAAAAATGACCCCCTGTAGATTAAAGCTAAAATTTTTAGGGGGCAAAAAAAAAATTGGATAAAGAAGCATATTGGCCAAAATGCTCACCTGAGCTTATTGGGAATAAACTGATGATATGTTGATCTCATAACATTATACAATTATAGCTATATTTTAAGGTAAATGCAATGATTCAGAATCTAAAGGAGTAAAAGATTTATCAAGCCTTAAGGGTTAGGTAAACATTGTTTTTTGATGGTGGAAATCATCGAACTGACAGAAAAAATCAGCAGTATTATATATTATTATATCCTCCGCTTGAAAAGCGGGAGGGTATATAGTGATTGGGATGTCCGTCCGTCCGTCTGTTACGCTTTGAGGTATCCATCTCTTATCCGCAAATCCTCATATATAAAAAGATGTGTTTGTGAAACAGCTATGCCCCTGTATGGCAACATAACGAAGATTAAACTTTTCTTAAATGCAATTTAAATATATTGTTACCCAAAGTAGGGTCTTCTCATATGAAATATAACTGCAAAATAGGAAAACCCTAGCACCACTAGTTCAAAAGTAATGGCTAAGTATAAGTTTTTGAAAGGTAGGTCAAACTCAAAGGTCAAAGTTGATGATTTCTTAAGAAAATGTCTAAGGTTATCCGATCCTCAGGTTCTGAAAATCAGGCATTGAGGAATTGAAAATGCCCACAAGGATGTCTCGAAATTCTCAAAGTAAAATGTTTTTACCCACGGAGTTTCTTTAAACTTCATCTTTAAATTAAATCATATTATATAGGGAAAATTAGCAAATTTCAAATAATTTTACAGGAAATGCAATTAGAACTACCTACTGCATATTTTCTAATTGATAATTAATCAAGAAATACATTTGAGGAATAAAATCATAGGTATCCAGGCTTTTAAAGAAAATTGCATGATTTTTATACTTATACGGTACTTTACTTTCTCCAACTTACTTCCATCGTTTCATAATGCATAGTGTATGAAGTGTTTTCTTTTAAAGAAAACACCGTAAATCACTTCTAATTTCAAATCATACTTATAAACATTGGTAACTAAGGATAAATTAAAGGAACGTTGATTTTTTTTAAATATGCAAGTTTTACTTAGTTTTATGAGGTACAAATGTCAACTTTTTTAAAACTGTTTGTTTAAACTTTAAAGAACATTGATTCATACGTAGAGGCATAAAATGAAATTTGTTGCATAAAAAAAATTTCAATTTCAAGCTTTATTTTAAGACTTTTTGAATTAAATTATAAACTAAAGGGTTATCCTTCCTGGCCAAGGTAAAAAAATCATAAGTACGGAAAACTCTAAGGTCAAGGTCAAAAGGTCAAGGTTTTTAGTATCCAATGAAAGGTAATGCCACAAAACTACATAATTATTTGAAGTATGAGAGTACTAGTATCTACCGTTTTTTGTGTAAAATGGGATAAACTGCAAGGTAAAGGTCAAATTTGATGGTACCCAAAGTAAGGTCTTGTCACAAGGAATATACATATTAAATATGAAAGTCATAGCTCCAATAAATGAAAAGTTATGGTAAAGGTTAAGGTTTTTGCGGACAAATAAACCGCCAGATAGACAGACAGATGGACATACAGACGAACACGATAAAACAATATACCCCCTAATCTTCGACTACGGGGACATAAAAAGAAATCGTCTTCAATAAACTTTTCATATTAATATACATTATAAAGAAGACGTTACAACAATGAAAATGTTCTGATTTTCATATTAAATTCTCTGAAAAATATACTCAGAACTGAGTAAAAGGGTGGAGTAAAACAAGAATTAAGGTATAACCTATGTGGGAAAAGTCTTTGTCACAAGATTTTCAAACTTTTCAAAATGATAAATTAGTACTTGCTTATCACTCAGTTAAGATATCATGATAGGTTTCCTGGTTTTTTTTATCTAGAACAGGCTGTGAAACTTGGTAGGGTATTTACATGCTGCGACTTCACATTTTCAAATATTTTTAGGGGTACTTGTCATAAAGGGAATATGGAAAATCACAAAAGTACTTCTTCAAATATCGTCGTTTATAAACTTTTTTAACTGAATAATATTAAACAATATTTTATCAAGAATAATTTCTTCTTTATTCAATTAACATAAAAGATAAGTCCACCATTAAAAAAATATTTAAATGAACTCTATTATTTTTAGTCAATTATTCGCCCTATATTTGTAAATATTTTTTAGACGTCTTTGTCACAATGTTTTCAATCTTCAATATGATGAAGAACATAGCCAAATGATTACAAAAAATGATTAAAATATATACCTTTCCCCTCTAACTAATGAAAGATAGGTTTTTACCGATACTCATATTCTTGACCTTTTTGCACTTACACGGGATTTAATAATTAAATGACTGTTTGGGGTTACTTGCAGATTAAATATTTATCAGAAATTGTACTTTTTCTTTAAAAACATCATATTTAATAGAAAAATTGTAATCAAACACCAAAAATATGAATAGGTAACAAATAATTGTTAAAAGGAATGCACATCATTTCATTATAGATATCACAAAAATGTACACACGATCAAACGATCTACAACACGAACATCTTTGACTTAGACACATTTCATTTAGATATTATATTATATAGCTGGCAACTAAAGATTTCTTACGATTTATGCATTCCTTCAAAATGGTTACATACCATTCAAATTATTA